>JACCIC010000102.1:100000-512500 GCA_018907035.1 Sycobia sp. Sy_11
ACTCATTTTGAACGCTCTTTAACAGCCCACTCATATTTAAAATAAATTTCCCGAAAATATAACATTATACTTTTATAGACCTATAATAAATTAATATTAAAACTTATACTTATGCTTATAAAATGTACTTATGTTGCTATTTATTTGAAAAATAAATTAATAAATTTAGAAATCAGAAATTTGATGATGGAAAATTTAAAAAATATTATCTATAAAAGATCTGTTGATGACATCTTTACAATTCTACCAGAAAGGTGTGTAGACCAAATGGTGGATGTGTTGAATTCAATCCGCGATAGAATTCAATACTTAAAAGAAATAGAATTAAACAATAAATTTTGTTTTTTGGATGTCAATATTATTAGAGTTAGTAATAACAAAGTAAAAATAAATTAGTATAGAAAACCTTCATGATCAGGTAGGTTATTAATTTTTAACTTACACCATCTATTTGGAAACAAGATAGGTACTATAAATGGAATGATCCAAAGAGTAATCAAATTATTACACAAAGATTTTAGAAAATATTAGATAAAATTGGCTAAAAACATATTCATTAATCATGATTATTCATTAGACATTATTGACAAAATGATTGCAGAGAGAGAGAGTGGACCAGATTTATAATAATGCTTGAGAACATAATATGGAAAACAGGAGGAACAATAATAAAATCGCAGTATTACTATATGTAAAAGGGTTGTCGGAATGAATTTGAAATACTTTCAATGAATATAATATTCAAGTTTACTTTAGGTACAATTATCATATAAGAAGATTATTTAACAATAGTAGGGATTGGGATGATAAATGTGTGCAAACAGGATGGTATACAAATTAAACTATAAAAACTGTGAAAAATATTACATTGGATAAACGCGTAGATGTCATATGAATGTTAAATTCGGGGTAAAAGAACATAGTTTAGAGTTGTCACATTCTTTCGATTTTGAAACAAGGTATTAAAAATAAATATAAAAGAGAAACTCTTGAAAATATTCATATTTTGAAGAATCGCAATACAATAAATTTATTTTAGAGGCAAGTAAATTAGGCACTTATCACTCTTTATGAATATAAAATTTGTGTTTTGCATTTAACTCAACAAGGTAGGAGTCCTATAAATGCTATAACAACAAATTTAGAGCGGGGCAGGGTGCATAATGTAGCATGATGAATTTTTCATTCTAGTTTAGTTCTTGAGGATGAACCGTAGCGGTTCGAGAAGTCGACATCAAAGGAGAAAATAAGTTGGTGAGGACGGTCAGATTGTCTTTTACTAACATCGAATATAGCTTATTAATTTTATTATTTTTGATATTTAATCTAATTTATTTTTAATAATAAGTTTCATTTCAGATTCTTCGGGAGTGATAATAAACAAGCACAGTCATTATATTATTATATATTATAGTATAATATATTATAATATATAATAGTATAAAGACTGTAAGACTATTTATAAAAATATTTATTAATTTACTTCCTTGATATCATCAGCTATTCTAATGAGTGAAGTATGAGGATATGTTTTGGCATTTACAGAATCTAGAATGGTAAGAATTCAGTAAATTACTTTTGTTAATGTATTACATCATCTCTTCATATAAAATGGATTAAAATATGGTAGAACATATTTATTATGATGAGATTTTACAATGCCGTTTTCCTACTTATGGGAAGTGTCAGCAAGAATTGGATGTATATCTGTAAAAATGTTTCATCCGTACCAAATGCATTTAGCATTTAATATAAATTAAAAAAACAAAACTAAGTACAGTTTTGTATTCATATCTTGTATTTTTATGTACTCTATGGGTTGGTATTTTAATATTTTAATTTTCTATATTGTTTACAACCAGAACTATCTATTGTATTTATAATACATTTATACACGAAGGACTACATACGAAAGAATAAGACATTAATAAAAAATTACAGATATTCTTGAAGAGAGAAGTTTAGTCAAACTTACATCCATATCAAAGCTAATCACAATAAGAGATTCTGATTCGGCGGGCAAGGAAGCTATCGCTAAAAGTGTTATAAACCCAGGTGATCTTTTATTAGCTGAAAATCCAATTGCATCGTGCTTGTTACCGAAATATTTTGCTTCTCATTGTCAAACATGCTTACAAAGGTATACAATATAATTTATGTTTTCGAATATTTAATAGAAAATTACTTTACAAATGTATGTGCCTGGGTGATTCAGCTAACATTCATCTTAAATCATTACTTCTTCGTAATAAAATTTATAAATCTTTTTACTGGTCTTACAGTTCTTATACTATAATATAATATCATATCATATTAAATCGTATCATATCTTATCATATCATACCATATCATATAATATCATATCTAATCATATCATATATCATATCATATCATATTATATAATATCATAATAATTTATAAAGACAAAGCATATTTTTGATTGTAGACGATAACCAAACAAACTACTGAACCGTTGTTCTGAAATTTTACATATAGGTTCTATATAATCTTGCCAAGGACATAGGCTATGTTTTTTATTGAAAATTATTTTACTTTCATCAATAAATTAAGTTATCTGTTTTAACATTCAGTTTCACCAGTGGCTACTAGGTGGCATCCTGAATCACGAACATCAACTCAAAGTAATCCGCTTAAACTAGTAATACAAGGCCATCTTAGACGAAAGGTTATATCCAACTTTGAGATTCGTATCCTAAAGATTCGTATCCTAACAACACTTAGAAACTATGTATGCACACACACACACACACACACACACACACACACACACACACACACACACACACACACACACACACACACACACATACACACCAGTGTGGAGTTTTGATGCTTTCTCCCATCTGGCGCCTGCCCAGGTTGCGGATAGGGGATGGCTCGCTACAATTTGTAGAGGGCACTGAGGAAATAAAATACTCAGGGCGGACAGAAAAAGCTAATAGGGATGGCCTCCCGAACTTAAGGCCAATTATGACTAATGTTTAGTATAAACAAGGATATACCCCAGGGAGTAACTCCGGCAAGACCGGTCAATCTCCTCACCGATTCCGATAGAGTGCAAGCCTCTATGGTCGGTGGTAACCCCTCGGATTCTGGGGAGGGCAAATCAAACATAATCATAGATAGTACACTGGATACTAAAGGAGATGTCATGATGGATCAAGAAACGACGGATCGAGAAATCTCCATCACGCGCAGAAACAATCACCTGGAGCGACTTGGTGAGAAGATCAGCCAATTGTTGGACTTTGTCAAAGATAGGCATAACGTGCACAAGACCATTAAGGATCGTTCCATTAATGCCTCATATAAATGCATTAGTATGGCAGAGGATGATCTATTACAGTAATCAACGTCCTGGTACACATGAAGTAGTGACTCAGACTACGCCGAGTCTACGCTCTGACACCAAACGAAGCGCAGCAGAAGCGATGGTTTCCACTCCTAAAACCATAGGTGGTAAAAGGACGAAAGAACCATCATTGGGCTTAAGGAGACCACTAGAGTCGGTCGGAGTACATTGCAGGCACTGCGTTGGAAAAGACCATCTATCCAAGCTGTGTGTAAACGAGCCCCGTTGTTTACTCTGTAAATGTGAAGGAGAAAAGGAGATTAACCATCCAGCATACAGCTATAAGTGCCCGATTACCGTGGAGTTTTTAACCAGACATAAAACATGAGAATACTCCAACTGAATACCAACCATTGCGTAGCAGCTCATGACCTGCTGAAACAGACAATAAAGGAGCTAAGAATAGACATTGCTGTAATCTCCGAACCATATTATGACAGGATCAGACCACAGCGCTGGATAAGTGACACAAGCAACAGAGCTGCCCTCTGGATTGGTCAAAATAGACAGGTACTCAAGCAGTCGAGTCATCGAAGCGAATTGATACCCTGAGCTAAAATACAAGAAATATACGTCTTTAGTGTATACGCTCCTCCAAGCTTGACGGACAAGCAGTTTGAAATCCTCGTAGCGAAATTAGTTGATGAAGCCATGGACAAGAAACCATTATTAATCGGTGGCGATTTTAACGCGTGGTCCACAGACTGGGGAAGCGCTTCAACAAATAACAGAGGTAGTATGCTGCTTGATGGCCTTAATTCTCTTCAACTCCACGTGATTAATAACGGATCTGAATCCACTTTCATTAGGGGTGATAAACAATCAGTCATTGATGTAACATTCGCCAGTGATGACTTGATTCAGCGGATCCTTAATTGGAGTGTAAGCGACCTTTACACCCACAGTGATCACAGGGCGATCTTGTATAAGATTGCAGAGAAGAAAGTAAAGAACAAGTGCAATGAGTGGATGCCCACACGGAAATGGAACATCAGATCGCTAGACTGTGAAGTGCGTCTATCAGAAGAGCGTTTAGAATATGGTGCACCAGGCCATCAGGCAAATGCACTCATGAAGCATATCTCTGAAGCATGTGATGCATCGATGACTAGGACTAAGAGCGGATTTAAACATCGTCAATCTGTCTACTCGTGGACAAATGAAATTGCAGAATTGCGCAAACAATGTCATCGCGAAAGTAAACTTGCTCAAAGAGCCCGCACCCATCGTGATACGTTTAATAGTTTATTTAAAGAAGCACAGAGAGCGCTTGTCAAGGCCATTAAGGCAAGCAAGCGTCGATGCTGGCTTGAACTGTGTGCAGAGGCCAACAATGACTTATGGGGACGACCAAACAAAACAGTCATGGCACGATTGAGTAGGGCACCAATACAACCCACTAGCACGGTATTGATTGATAAGATTGTTTCCGCTCTCTTTCCCAATGACATCCATGGGACTGTACTGCGCACGCAACACTCGGACGATATACCTCCTATAACAGAAAGTGAGCTACATAATGCTTACGCTAAGACTAGAGACAATGCTGCCCCTGGCCCTAATGGTATCCCTAATGCAGCAGTTAAGTTGGCGATACAGAAGAATCCAGCTATATTTCTAAAAGTATATAATGCTTGTCTTCTTGAGGGTATTTTTTCTGATTGCTGGAAAACTCAAAGGTTAGTCCTGTTACCTAAGGGCAATAAGCCACTTGATGATCCTTCAGCATACAGGCCATTGTGTATGCTCGACACGGTAGGTAAAATATTTGAAAAAATAATATGTAGCCGACTGGAAGCATTCACTGAAGGATTGCACGGCTTATCCTCACGCCAATTTGGATTTCGGAAATCAAAATCAACAGTCGATGCCATTAAACTGGTAGTGTGTACCGCAAGAAATGCGATCACTGGTAAGAGATGGAAAGGTGGCACTAAACAGTATTGTGCCATTGTCGCTCTAGATGTCAAGAATGCCTTTAATTCAGCGCGCTGGTCTTCTATTATGAGTTCTCTTAAAGAGTTCGGAGTACCTGGTTATTTACAGAATGTCGTGGCCAGCTACTTTGAGAATAGGATAATATTATACCGAACGGATGAAGGCATTTTATCGCATAAGGTTACTGCGGGAGTCCCCCAGGGCTCGGTTATGGGACCTATATTGTGGAATATTATGTATGATGGCGTGTTGAGGATTCTACAACCGCCTGGTTCAATAACAGTAGGCTACGCTGACGATATCGCTCTAGTAGTGACGGCTAAGACCCTTAATGAACTCACTGAGAATGCCAATGAGGCAATCAGCAACATCAATAGATGGATTAAGTCGGGTGGTCTACAATTAACGGAGCACAAGACAGAAGTAGTTTTTATCAGCAGTCGTAAGAAGGTAGATAGTATTATTCTGAAAGTTGGTAGCTGCCGCATTAGTTCTGCGCCATCTTTACGATACTTGGGTGTACAGCTTAATGCCAGGTTAAACTTCAAAGAGCATCTAAAGATATCTGGCGAAAAAGCACAACGAGTTTCAGCTGCCTTGTGTCGGACCATGCCTAACATTGGTGGCCCCCGCCCACCCCTGAGGAAGCTATTAGCTTATGTTGTTAATTCTGTCAGCATGTATGCAGCACCAATCTGGCATCATGCATGTGGAATTAAATCGTATTGTGAGCTGTCCATTGTGACCCGTCGTCGCTCCTGTATACGTATTATTAGTGGTTTCAGGACAGTATCCACCGACGCTGCTGAGGTACTTGCCAGAATTCTTCCTTTCGATTTGGCTGTAGATGAACTGGCTAGGCTTCACAACATATGTAAGGCCGCAGTGGATTCTCTATAAGGTGCTAAAAACGTGCAAGGTCATCGTTCTATAGAAATATGGTAAAAACGATGGACCGATTCTAGCAAAGGCTGATAGACTTATCGTATCCTTCCAGACATACACAGATGGATCAACAGGAAACACGGGGAATTAGATTTCCACCTAACCCAGTTGCTGACTGGACATGGTTATTTTAGGTCCTATTTCCGCCGCTTTCACCTGGATAATAATGATTTCTGCCCGATCTGTCCGACTTTGGTCGAAGATGCCGAGCATATGTTAGTGAGCTGCCCTCGTTTTAGAACACAACGTGAGTACTTGATGAACATCATCAATAAGCCAATAAGACTAGAGAGCATCCTATCAATAATGCTGGAATCTTCTGAAAACTGGAAGGCAGTTTCGCAAAAGAGGTGATGACCAAACTTAGATATGCCGATAGAACTAGGCGAATGACCCAGGATGAACCAGGCCAACTGATCCTATTTTAAGATACAAAGGACGAATACCGAACCCCTGATCACCTGTGTGGATGGGGGACGTAGGATAGTGTCATAAGAAGAGGAGTCGTATAGGCTAACTAACAGCCCCGCCTAAGTAATATTCCCGGATAGTTCCGGCGGGATGCTGGTTTCGAGAGGCCACTAGTGCAGAGCTTGCTCTGCCTACGCCTAATAAAAAAAAAAAACACACATACACACGCACACACACACACACACACATATATATATATATATATATATATATATATATATATATATATCGGGGGGCTAAACTAATGGACGAAGAAACCATAAGTAGAGCAGTTGCGCCATAATACATACTAGAGATTTATCTGTTTTTTAATGTGATTTTCTTTACCGAATTTCTCCCTTATGTTCAATTGCTAATATTTTACATAACTTATTCTTGAAATAAATTAAGAAAAAGAAAATCATCGCCAATAATAAATCGCATTCAAAGGTAGTAATAATTTAACTTACTTATTTGCCTACAAAACCAAACATACTTCCACCATACAGAAAAACAGAACGTAGAACATGAAAACAAGGTAGAACTCCAAAACGATTAACGAAAAATATGAAGATAAACAGCAATATACGCAGAGAAGTATACGTATGCGTATAGTAACCTGCTAACGCATATACACGTATAAAAAGTTTATTTACAATAAAAAGTAGAATGCAATCAACGTAAAATACATCAGGTACATACGCAGAAATAATGAAACACATATAAGAATATTAAACAATAAATTAAAACTAAAATTATGTAATAATTAATAATATAAATATTTAAGTAATAAAATAAAAATAAACAAAAAAAAACAAAAAACATTTTTCGTACACAAATAAATAAATAATGTTTTTTTTATCTTACACCACCTAATAGTTCATACGTCAGATTAACTAATAAATTAATCACAAGGTAATAATATATAATAAATTAATAAATTAATCTCAATTACTGGAACAAATATATCCAATCCTAAATAATTAATTAATTAAAATCAAATAATAATAAACAGAATAATTTTTGTTTTAGGGAAAAATTCTTGCTTTAATTAACAATATTTATATGGGTATTTTTGTTTTTTAAAAAAATATTTTGTTTATTGAAAAAAACATTTTTTTCACAACGCATAAATAAATGTTAATAAATAAATTAATGTAATAAAATATTTTTTTAATTTTTATATAAATTAATTCATTTAATTTAAGTAATTGAAAAAAAGAGTAACTCAGCTATAATAATAATTATGAGTTTTTTTTTCTAATAAATAAATAATAAAATACACAAGTAAATAATATAATCAATTTAATAACATTAACTGTTTCTTAACATTTATTTTGAAATACGTAAATGCAAATTTTTATCGAAAAATTCATCTCGTCTCAAAAATGAATTTTTCTTGGGACAACGAAATTGGAATAAATGTTTGGAAGTATCACAATTAAAGTTCTAAGAAATGAAGCAAAAATCTTAAACATACGAGACAATGAACTACCCATAGATATACGTTACAGGTTACTTCGTTTTGAACACAGATGTTTATTTGGACCTGACACAGCTAAATGGAATCCTGAAGAAGATAATCTTCAACAAATCATAATAAATCTTCAAGAAAATGCGGAACCTAATAAAGGCAGACTAAATATAGAACCACATTTAAATAATCCCTAATGAATCAATAAGAAAGATAAGGGACAAAAAAGAAAATAAACTCCCCAGATGAAACAGCATACCAAAGAACCATCGAGTCAACATATAGCACAATCTCAACAACTTACGGACAATCGCCTCTACTGCCAAGTCGAAATCTAGCAACAACAACCCAAGGAAATCAAAGATCTAATACAACAATTGAGAAAAATAATCAAACCAACACTTCGTACAGTATAACACCTTCAATATATTCTGGTAACCCTATCGCTCAAAAGAGAAATAGAAATCAACAAGAAAGTCCAAACGGAAATAATATAACACAGAATTGGCAAAGTGAAAAAATTGAAAATGCTCGATATGCATTGCAATATGCCTTTTTTAGACCCCTTATATTTTCCGATAAATATCTATCACACTCGCTGTAACACAAATTACACAAATCTATCTCAACCCCCATGAGCCAATCCATCTTTAGAAAATTTATTACAATTCTAAAATAAGTTCGTACCAATATTAAATCAATTAATACCACTACAAAACCAGAAGCATAAAGAAAATAATACGCCCAATAATAATAATCAAACAAATAACATCGCTTCAATACCTTCAGCATATTTACTGGAAATGTCTTCTTATAATACACATTACTTAAAAAAAACAAGAACATGCAATCTATTAAAGTAATGGAACATACAATTCAAAGGGGAACCAAAAGAAGATGTAGACGAGTTCTTACAAAAATTTGAAGAATGCCAAGACATTCTAAATATTCCAGATGAAGACATCCTACGTTTTATCCCAATAATCTTTGAAGAGAAAGCCATTATCTGGACTTGCCCGATATACAAGAATTCAAAAAGGATTACTGAAAGAAAAAACGCAGTGCGGTAACAATATAGACCACTGGATTACAGCCGGCGTCTCGACAAGCAATTTGAAGAATGCACACAAGATCCTAAAGAATCGATATCAATATAAATAATAAGTATGCCAGTCGTAATAGATAAATTTGCACCACACGTATCTTTGGAAATACAGCTAGATAAAGTCTATCGTAATCTCCATCCAGACTGTTGAGGTAAGAATGACATACAAGTTCTGTCAATCTCACACCGAACTAAATTGTTAATTTAATGCGGCTAATCAAAGAATTTTAGTACACATGTATAATTAGAATTATTTTTATTTAATTCTTACACTGTAAAATGTAACACACGAACTTACAAATAGATACGATTTATGTTTAGCACTCGGACAATTTTCCAAGTGTCTCGCGCGGAGGTCGAAAGAAATCTGGTCTTGTTGGTAAATTTTTATTATAGGCAAGCTAGAATATAGGAGAGAGGTAGGAGAAGGGATTACAATAATTTCTCAAGCTGCAAAACGGGGGTCTCGATTGGGGAAAAACGTTGCATGTTTATTTCACTAGAAACAAGACTATGGGGTTGCGTTTATGATGAAGGGGCGGATCTATTGAGGCGCGTACAGGAAGAGAGAGCATCATAGGTAAAAGGAGGCGACGGTTAGACAGGCTTAACCCGCCAGTTGCAAACAATAAACCTTCAGAGCGGGATGGCTAGCCCGGCATTAACAGTTTTCTTAAGTTTCTACAATAGTCATAAATACATAAACGCGCTTAAGTGTCATAGCAGTTTTCAAAATGTATAAAATCGCGCCGGATGTGTATAAATATGATTTAAATAGCTGACAGAATTTTCTTTAGTACATCAATATATCAGGAACGATTCAATTATACTGCAAAACGGACGAGTGCCTGAGAACCAAATATATGTAAAATTAAGAATATATAAAATAAACGCTATACAATTAAAAACGCCATTGCGGCATAACACAGACTATCTGGATAAAATAATTTTTAGACCAATTTTACTCCCTAGATGAATTACAAATACTAGGCCAGAACCTTGAATTAAAGAGAAAGCTTGCAGGTCGACATAAAGTACCGCCGTTAGTAAAATATAGAATGGTACAATTTGCAACCTGCGAATGAGAAGCAAGAAATTCAAATATAGCTGCATTAGATAACGAAAACATACGAGGAAAAGAATTAAAAAGAGTTACTCTTTTAGAGCCTTTGACGAGGCCAGCAATCAAATATGAAAAAAGATACAATAGAGAAAACTCACCTAATTGGGATCAAAGTAGAAGAGAAACGCCTTCGAGACATCAAACAAGATTTAGATATAGATCTGCAACTCTAGAAAAGATATACAGTTAACCGTATCAACAAGAAACATATTCCACATATTATAATGATAGAAGAGAAACATCCGCATATAATAATGATAAAAAACGAGACCAATCACCATATTATAAGTATAGATGAACAGATCAAACACCATAGTACGACATACAACATGACCAATAACCATTATACAACAGACGACAAAGAAGTCTGTCGCCAAAATATAAACAACCCTTTAATTGCTTTAGTACTAATGTCGACTGTATTTAGATAAATTAATAAATATTTATATTGGTCTTACAATCCAATTGAATAAATTAAAATGAATACATAATAATATCAAATTATATTTATATCAATACTAATACATATCAATATATAATTAATTGAAAATTATAATGAAAGTCAGACTGTTCTTGTTTAATTCCGTAGACTGATCTGGAATAAAAATATATTAGCTGTAAAAAATTTTTTATTAGTAAAGTGCAATCTGACTATCTCTACTACCTTTACTCAATTAAAGATCAGCTGAGGTTGTTCAACGTTTCCAGCTTGCTGCGGCTCCTAACAAGGGACTGATATGCTTTAGTTTTAACTAAACTGCTTTATTAACTTAGTTTAGTCCCTGATGAGGAGCGGTAGCGAGCTCCAATTGGGTAAATGTAATGGCGACAGTCCGATTACATTTTACTAATAAAGAATTTCTTTCAGCTAATATATTTTTATTTGATATTAGTCTATGAGGGTAATTTTAATCAAAAACAGTCCGAGTTTCATTACAGTTTTCAATTAATTATATATTGATATGTATTAGTATTGATATAAATATATTTTGATATTATTATGTATTCATTGTAATTTATTCTATTGGACTGTAAGACCAATATAAATATTTATTAATTGATATAAACAACTCAACTGGACAAATACATCATCAAAAAAAGAAAAGGTGGAACTACTAGAAATTAATTAAAATATCAATTCCTTGCTAAGAAATAAGGCATCAAGAGAAAATAGATCCTGCTGGGCATGTAACCAAAATGATCACTGGGCAAATAAATGCCCGGATAAATGCGGCATATCTTGTTACAAATGTGGAAAAATAGGCGTTACTGAACCTAAATACGCCAGATGTAATCCTAATCAAATGCAGGGAAACGAATAAGGGAGAGTGAATAAGGAATGGAAATTGAAGGAAAATAGAATGGAAATGGACTTCTGCCCAACAGAAAGAAACTCCAGACAACTAATAAAAAATTAAGACACACCCCAATAATACGCAACAAATTTTGCTTATTGTGGACGATATCCACAATAAGCACAAATCTGATGACAATATCACACCGCTCAGCAGCAGTTGAAGATGCAGAAAATCGCTTATATCTAGCAATAGAAATAGCTGCGAAAGTGTTTCCCACTTGAATCGATTCAGGTTCGCGATTCACCCCGCATCACATCGACGCGCCGGGACACCGCCCGATTAAATAAAGATTACGTTGACTCCCAGATAAGCTAATGATCAAAGCCCATACAGAAATCGACAAACTCCTTAAAGATGAGATTATAGAACCATCTGTACGCTCTTGTAGCAGATGCCCTGTCATCGTGCCTAAGGAAGACGGCAAAATACGTTTTTGTATTGACTACAGGATAGTAAACCAAGTCACCAAAAAAGATGCATATCCATTGCCACATATGGATGTCTTATTAGATAACTTACGTGAGAACGATACCTCTTAAAAATCGGCTTGAGCCAAGCATATCACCAAATACCCTAAGGCAAAGAAAGTAAAGAAATTATAGCTTATGCGCTACCATATAATACTCTTTCAACATACAAGAATCCCATACATTCTAACGAATGCACCTGCGATTTTCCAACCACGTATGGATCTCGTATTCGAACCGAAATGGCAACCATCAGTATTCGTATACACAAACGGCATTATCGTTACCATAAATACATTCAAGAAATATCTGTAAAATCTGGAAGTTTTATTACGCCGACTCTAAGAAGTAGGTTTACAAATTAAGCGGGAAAAATCAGAATTTTGTTCACCGGAAGTTCACCATCTTGGCTGCATCGTTGATAAAGACGGATTAAGAACTGTCTCCGAAAAGACCAATCCCGTATTGAGGTATCCATTGCCAAAGAAACTAAAACAATTGCGATCGTTTCTAGGAATGGTATTATGGTATTCACGATTTATAAAATCGCTAGCAAACGTAAAGATACCATTTACAAAACTAACAAAGGAAATGGGGTATAGATACCACTTACAAAACTAACAAAGGAAATGGGGTATAGAATAACAAGAAGCTCTCTAAAAGCTCAGAATTTATGGACACAAACCGATGCAAGCAATTATGCTCTGAGAACTGTGCTAAGCAATGATATAGAAGATGAAGAACACCCTATCGCATATGCAAGTCGCACCTTGAATAAAGCGGAACTTAATTATACAGCTGCTGAAAAAGCATGCTTCACAGTACTATGGACGGTAGAAAGATTTCGAGGTAACCGAATTGTTAGGCGAAAAATTCATAGTGATCACGGATTACAGTAGCCTAGAATGGCTACATAGCCTGCAAAATCTTTCAGGAAGACTGGCACATTGCATAAGGTACCCGACGCGCTTTCACGCGCACCACGTCCAGAGAAAACTGCCATATCGGCATTAAAGACACTTCAAACGGATAGATGGTACGATCGGAGAATCGCTGAAAAACTCAGAAATCCGCAACACTATCCTAACTGGAAAGTTTCAAATCATATAATCTACAAACATCGTCCGGCCGATAGGACAGATTCACTCTAACCCCATCTAGATAAATGAAAGACAGTAGTAACTTCTCAAGATCGGAAAAGAGTTCTATATGAATGCCACAACAGACCCACTTCGGGCTATTTCAGTGTTAACAAGACATTTCGTAAATTAAGTAGACATAAATTAATTATATTATTGGCCTGGCATAAAAAATGACGTTGGCAAAAATGTCAAGCACTGTCTCGGTTGCCAGCTGCATAAAGTATCTCAACAAGCACAAATGGATTAACGGGAGAAAGAAATATTGAAGGTCCATGAAGCACAATCGCAGTAGATATAATGGACCCATTACCAGCCAGTGGAGGGCAACATAAATACCTTATAGTTTTCGAATACTTATTTACGAAATAGGTTGACCATTTCGTGAAGCAATTGCTAAGTCAATACTAAAAGCATTCTAAGAACTCATCGTATTTAAATGAAGATGTCCAAAATTTCTTTTGATCGACAATGGAACGGAATTTGTGAATGAATTTGTGACAGAAAAATTGAAAGAACTGGGTATAATCGGAACGTTAATCACACTGTATCACGCTGTGAAAAATCTTGTTGAAAGGGTTAATCAAACCCTAAAATCTAAGATTTCAATATTCATAGACAAAGATCACAAGGACTGGGATATCCATCTATAAGAATTCGCTTTGGCTTTGAGCATTGCTCCTCACTTAAGTACAAAAATGTCCCCTACGTTCTTACATTTCGGTAGAAAATCTGCACACGACAATCGGCAAGACTCGAATGGCACGTGACGCGAACTAGGCTACAACTCAAGTAGCAAACAACACGAATCAGAAATTGAGCGAAATTCTCGCAAAGAAAGCAAAGACCGGTATCTGTATGTATGGGCAGAGTGCAAGCGTAACGAAAGAAATCGAATCCTTAGCTAGAGCATACATTGGTTCTCATATAACAACAGGTTACTTGCAAAGACAATGAAAGCGTTGGACAGGACACCAACGTCTTTGGAAACTGTTACTAAGCTGTTTCGCTACTTCCAACCACCAAAACTATAAGTACATTGCATGCTTAAGATACGCAGGCAACGAAAACTGAACAAACAGAAGACGAGAGACAGAAGAAAATGCTATTTCAGTTTTAAAGAAGCAAGGACAACCAAAGAAGGATGAACTCGACATAGAAAGATTTCAAACACACCCGCACAACAATCCAGCCATCGAGAAGCCAAGAAGAAATAATCAAAAATCAATTACGATTTTCTTTAGTTTTAAGACAGTTTCGGTACCTCGTAAGTACGTTCGTTAGTTTTAAGTAAAATCCATTATATTTTGTATTTCGTATTAAATTAAGTAAGCTCATTAGTTTTAAGTAGAATCAAATATCTTTCATATTTTGGAGACATCGAACGTAGTCCATAAGCTCTATATAGATTAAGTTTTTCAAAGTTATATTTTCTGAATTTCAATATATTATTTATATTTCTTATATCTTGTAATTCAATTTTATGCGCGATATATATTCGTAATATTCCATAATATATACTTCTGTTACTAGATGATATATCTTTAATATTCTGCGCTATATCCGCGTTATTGTTCATATTATTTACTAAATAATCTTCTTGTATGTAACTCGCGTTATAATTATGCTATACATTTCTAATTTCGTCCCACTGAAATTATGTAAATAAATTTTCTTGGTACCTTATTACTTCAAACTATAAAAATGTATAAACTAGAATTTTCAAGATGTTCTGAGATCAATAGTTTCTCCTTCCGCGACCGCGCCGTATTTACATGGTTTTATGTTCAACATTCAGCATTAGAAAATACTTCAGTGTGATCCCCCTAATTCGGTTTTAAGAGGGGAAGTTTGTAACAGACCGAATGGCTGTACAATATCGCATGAACGTAACATGCGATGCAAGTTAGCTTGTGAGCGGAAATGGCGTCAGATTCCCACATCGAGGGACCAGTCAACAAATCTCCTATGTAAAATCGAACGAAAAAAGGAGAAAAGCCCGCTAAAATGATACTGGCTTCATCCACGAAATCTGGGTAGGAGAAGAAGGAAGTACGGAGGAAGAAGATCAGCGGCGTGAAGCGGACTTCACTTCGACACCTCGTTTCGAGCAGAGTTGACTTGGACTGTTCGTTAATTACTGTTCGCCTCATTGTTAGACTTGTGTTTTTCGCTTCATATAATTAAATGCGGACTTAGTTTCAGCATCTTGTTACGAATAAAGCTGACAATTCGTTCGTACTGCTTGATTCGCATTATTCGCTTCGTTCCACGCTATCTATTGGTTTGTGATACTCGTTTTGGCAAATCGGCGTAAGTACATGACTCGCCACGGTGTTGTGTAGCCTTGCCAAGCGACTTCGCCCCGCTTACGGCCCACGAAGATTCCAGAGGAGCTAACGGAGCTAGTACTAGCTAAAGGAGCTATAGACGCTCGCTGAAAATGCGCATCGTTGGAGCACATCTAGGCCGAGGGCTACGCCATCCGGCAGCGACGAAGCGCACGCCTTCTCACAGCGCAGTACTGTTAACCAGTCCAGAGCCCGCGGAGTGATCGACCTCCGCAGCGACATGCAGGCTGGTGACCAGGCACCGATGCCGTATATCGTGTAAGCTGACCGCGATTTAGACTCTGGATTATCTGTTCGGGATCTTCAGCGTCTGCTGACTGAGGCACGTGTAAATCATGTCCAGTTTAAGTTTCTCACCTTTCTCCATTCCTTAAAATTCAATTTATCGAATTTAGTAGTAACTTTAGTGTCACCTATGCTAATATTAAAGTCAAAATATTGATTAGTGTTTGAGAAATGCTTTTTTTTGAGAGATGGTAAAAGTGAATACGACAATGCTTACTACGTCTGGATTTACTGAACATAGAAGTTATATTAACTTTTTTTTTCTGTTTAAATTATGTGCGAATTTTGTTTGAATCGGATCAAATCATTCTGAATAACATTTTGGATCTCAGGCGACCCAAGTCGTAATTGGTGCCAAAAACACTCAATTTGTTGAAAAATGAGCATTACGTCGACATCTGTGAAGAGATGATTTCAAACTATCAACCGGTAATGAAACGGATCTTTACGAGAGATGAAACTTAAATCTATGCTTACAACCTTGAAAATCCCGATCTATTATGACCATATCGGACCAAATTTAAAAAAGATTTAAAAAACCACACGCATGTCGCTCAACACGTAAGGTTATGTTAATAGTAGTCTGCAATTATCTTGGTATAGTACAATCCGAATTCCTTCCGACTGACCAAACTGTTGACAAGGAATATTATCTCAGTATTATTCGTGATTTTTTTAAGCTTTTTGTAAAAAAGGCTGAAGCTATGATAAAATAGATAAACTTTGGGTTTTTAACGATAATGCACCACCTCATACGGCACAAGTCGTTTCCGAGTATTTTACCAAAAATTCAATGCATACCATTCTGGGCCTGATTATTCGCCTGCTTTAGCTCTATGTGTCTTTTAGCTATGCAGCAAATTTAAGACATCGCTCCTGGAATAGCGTTTTGACACGATTGAGGAGGTAAAAGACGAATCGCTCCGATTTTCGGAAGCCATTTTGAAGGAGAATTTTGCCAATTACTATCATGACTGGAAAATTATTTGGCGAATTGTATTTTAACAAGAGGCGATTACTGTGAAGGGAATGAAATTGATTTATAAAAATCAATAAAGACTTTGAAGATGTATGATAATTCAACTTTCAATTTGATCACAGTAGTAATTAAAAAAAATACTTATTTAAACCTAGAAGACTTTATATTAAAGAAAATTCCCTGAGAAACTAAATGTAATACAGCCAATTGAAAATTATAAAAAATTATAACATGTTTCTATTTGTTATTAATGATTTCATGTTTCAGATTATGTCCGAAAAATTCTTACACTTTTCCCTTATATGCACTTTCGCAGATACAAAATTAATTGAAGCTAATCTTTGTCTGAAGTTCGTAATTAGATAAATTCTGTCTTTAAAATGTTGCCATCATTTTTTTTCTTACATTTGCAAGAACAAAAAATAGCCTATCATCTAATTATATTAGGACTGTGAATAAGTCTTTCCCGTTTTTTGTAAGAGATGGCGCCACCAATACTGTGCGAGTATTCAATGGTTACATATGTCATAATCAAAGCTTATTCATATGTCAACAATTCCATACTAACACATTAGTTAAAATTTTTTCGCATCATAAATTTTTGATATCGTGAAAATGTCGAAATTTGAGCCGAGTCGACGTCATTTGCGGGAAGTTTCACTTTATTGGTTCAATTTGAAGAAATCTGCTGCCGAGACGCAGCGATTGCTTCAGGAGGCTTATGGAGAAGGTTGTGTCGATGATTCAAGTGTTCGCGGATGGTTTCGACGCTTCGAAAGCGGTGATTTCGACGTGGAAGACAAGGAGCGTTCCGGGCGGCCGCAAATCTTTGAAGATCGAGAATTGGCGACTTTGCTTGATGAAGATTCTTGTCAAACGCAAGAAGAACTTGCCGAAGCATTGGGAGTTGACCGAACAACCATTTCCAAGCGTTTGAAAGCCATGGGAATGATCCAAAAGCAAGGAAATTGGGTGCCGTACGAACTGAAGCTGAGAGACGTCGAACGGCGTTTTTTCACTTGCGAACAGCTGCTTCAGCGACATAAAAGAAAGGGTTTTCTGCATCGTATCGTGACTGCCGATGAAAAGTGGATACGTTACGATAATTCGAAGCGAAGAAAATCATGGGGATTACCCGGCCATGCATCATCATCGACGGCCAAGCCAAATATTCATGGCGCCAAGCTCATGCTCTGTATATGGTGGGACCAGCTAGGTGTGGTTTACTATGAGCTTCTGAAACCGAATGAAAGGATCACAGGCGAGGTCTATCGACGACAATTGATGCGTTTGAGCCGCACACTGCGAGAAAAACGGCCACAATACTCCGACAGGCACGGCAAAGTTATTTTGCAACATGACAATGCTCGCCCACATGTTGCACCGCCGGTGAAAACATACTTAGAAACGATCAAATGGGAAGTCCTACCCCACCCGCCGTATAGTCCAGACGTTGCTCCGTCTGATTACCATCTCTTCAGATCGATGACGCATGGCCTGGCTGACCAGCACTTCCATTCCTACGACGAAGCCAAAAAATGGGTGGATGACTGGATAGAGGCCAAACCGGTCGAATTCTTTCGCAACGGGATTCGTATGTTGCCAGAAAGATGGGAAAAAGTTGTAGCTTGCGATGGCCAATACTTTCAATAATTCATTTGTAACCATTTTTTCACAATAAAGGCTCAAAATTTGAAAAAAAACGGGAAAGACTTATTCACATACCTGATAAAATAATATGAAAATAATAGAAATAATAAACTATATTCTGTATTAGCAAATGATAACCTACCTACCCTCACTAGCTTCAATTTAAAGTCTCCTTTGGTGTACGACGTTTCAAACCGCTTCGGTCCATTCTCAGGAACTAAACTAAATTTAAAAACCCAGCATGTTTCTTTATATACCCATTCCCACTAAAAATTTATTGGTATAACATTTATAGGACCCACACCTTCTCAAACTTAAATGCGCAATTTTATATTAATAAGGAATGATGTCCAATTTACTTGACTCTAACATTAAATGTATATTAATGGGATTCTTCAGAATATGAATATTTTCAAGAGTTTCTCTTTTATATTTATTAACAGCTTATTCTAAAATGTTTACATTCTTTACAAAATTTAAAGAATGTAACAAATTTAAACCATGTTCTTTTAGTCCGCATGTATCATTCATGGTACATAAGCAATACTGATGCTCATATATTCTTTGTTTTAGGTATTCTACCCGTTTGTCCAATGTAATATTTTTGACAGTCTTTACTTCTGTTTTATACTACTCCAACTTTTAAACATTTATCAACCTTGTCCTCACAATTATTAACTAAGTTTTTTATAATATTATTATTATATTTCCAAAGTTAGCTTGAATATTGTGTGTTTTGAAAGTACTTCTAATTGTTTCTAACAAACTTTTTACATATACGATTTTATTATTATTGTTTTTGTCTTTTATATTATGTTCTTTAGTGTTATCGTAAATATCATCTACTCTCTCTGCAATAATTTTATCTATAAGGTCTACTGGATAATCATTATTAATGAATATCTCTATAACTAATTTTAAAAATCTTTGTGTGATAATATGATTGCTCTGACAATGACTCACTTTACAATACGTAACTTATTTCAGACAGTACGTAATTTATTTTTGATGGTGTGCGTTAAAATTTAATAACCAAACTAACGATGTACCTTTTTTATACCAATTTAATTTTACTCCGTTATTACTAACATTAATAATATTAACGTTCAAACAACTTAATTTATTTTGTAAAAAATCATCCACTATTTCGTCTACACACCTTTCTGGTGTAATAGTAAAAAGATCATCAGCATATATAGATAATTGGTTCAAAAGTTAACTTGTCTAATGCAATATTTTCCAATTTTTCTATTACTCAATTAGCAATGACCAGCGATAGAGATGATCCCACTGGACAACCATATCGTTGTTCATAAAAATTATTTTGAAAAAAAGAATTGTATTATTAAAACCTTAATTTATTGCTTTAATACATTCTTTATTTGTTAATTTTGTCTGTACTGATTTCTGTCTATTTTTCTTATATAGTCTCTTTAAATAAAGCCAATGATATGTTCGTAAATAAAGATACTACATACAATGAAATCGTCTGATAATTATTCGGAATACTAAGATATTTAACTTTTTCATAAAAAATCAAACTATCTTTAACATAAGAATTGGTTTTCCCAACTATCTTAACTAAGATATTTAATAATTATTTAGCAATATTGTATGTTGGAAAATGAATTGTTAAGATTATTACTCTATAGGTCAATTGCTCTTTGGAATTTCTGGAAACCCTGTAACATTTTGCTATGAATCTGCTATGAATTATTAATCTTGATAATTCACAATATAAATGTGCTGATAACATACTTTTATAGTTTTGGTGATTTAAAACTACCCGTAGATCTCATGAAATCTGTCAATGTGATGGAAGTAAAATACAATTATCAAAGATCTCAAAATATATCGACTCAATTATTTGAGGTCACCATTGTTTTTAATTCTTAACAGAAACTCTACAAAGAAGGACTTGGCTATCTAAATTTACGCATCCATGTTCAACGAGTCATGGAGGATAGTTTTACTTTGATTTTCTCAGATAGATCTGCTGTTTTAGAAGCTCAGAATATAGTAATCTGTATAATATATATACCAAGCTATAGATCCAACCTCCACTACTAAAGCATAAAATGTAGGTTTAGTTAAAATTTTAACCTTTAACTCAATTGCGAATATTGACACAACAAATAATAAACTACATTTAAAACGGGAAATTATTACAATTCCCACTATTTGCTACGAGATTAACGGTATCAGCCAATTTTTCTCACACATTAAAACCCAAAGCAATTAAATTTTTTTTGGAAGTCAACAATAACATTTAGAAGTGAAATTAAACACACTGTTCCATTAGATCTTAAACCTCGATCATCAGTAGATTATTTTGTAATTTTAGTCCTAGCATTCTTAATGAAAATACAAAGTACGGTTTTGCTTTACCAGTAAAAATATTGAAAATATTGAAAGTATATAATATTCATGAATTCGTTCTCAGTATTCCTTCAGGATTTAAAATTATAGATTTTCCATCTAATATTGTATATCTATTCTATTACTTAATATTAAGTGCATAGATGATATTAAATTGAAATAGTGGATATGAAGAGAAAATTTGGTAATTTTCAAAAAGAGGAAATTAATAATCGAAATTAATAATATAAATTAATTAATTAATTAATTATAAATTAATAATCATGTTCAATCGATATAATGAGAATGACTTATAATTTGAACGTACATATGAATACTCCACCATGGCAACCAGAGTTCAGTCTATCGAAGTAATTGAGCGCGTTAACAGAACAGTCGAATGAAATCACTTGTATAATTTTCTACTGTTTCATAAAAAATAGACGACATTCTAAAAATTCATTCGGCTGTCGTATTCGATGAATGAATTACTCATAACTTAATAACAATATACTTTAATAACAATGACAAAATTCGTATTTGTATCCAAAATGAAGATTTGTGTCATCCAAATTATTCTTATTATTAGAAAATTTCAAAAAACTGATGAAAGCATACCAATGGTGTCTAGAGTTTTTAAAAATGCTATGTCTCATCTATCATACTATATATGTAGAATGTGAGCTAAATATAATGAAGATTAAATGGCTAATGACTATTGCATCTGATAAATAAAACATACGACTTTTGAATTCAATTAACAAGTATAATCCTATCATAATATAATATCATTCACGACACCCACTTGAATATCCTCTTTTACTTTGAGCTAATAAGCATGTTTACAAGTTTTATTTCAAATGTTTGCAGTTTTAAAAAAAAGACAACAGTAAATTATTTTTGCAAACTTCATTTATTTGATTGAAAATAGTTCTCCTCCGAGTCAATACAAATTTTACCGCGTTGGAACTGCATGTTAAATGACTATTTCATGTCGTTGACCGGAATTCTTTTCAAAATGGCGATCGATGTCTCTATAGATGTTAAACGGCGTTTGTTTGCTTGTGAACAGCTGCTTACAAGGCCAGGGCAGAAAGAAGTTTTGTATCGCATTGTGACTGGGGACGAAAAATGTGTTCATAACGATAATCCCAAGTATAGAAAATGATGAAGAAATTCCCGCCATGCTTCAACGTCAACGGCCAAACCGACTATTTACGGTTAGAGATAATGATCAGTATTTGATGGTTCCAGCCTGGCATATTGTATTATGAGTTGATAAAACCGACTGAAATAATCACATGCGACCGTTATTGAATAAGATTAATACCTTTAATAGACGGGCCCAGAGATAGACATGACAAAGTGACTTTCCAGCATGACAATGTTCTACCACATGTCGAGAAAGAGGTTATGACATACTCGGAGTCGTTGAAATTGGAAGTTCTATCAGATGAAGTATGAAAGAGGGATAAAAACTACTAGCTCAAAAGAATGGGCACACGATTTCTGAAAAGGTAACGTTTATTTCAACTAGAAAAATATGTAGAAAAGTCAGCAAAATAAAAGCAATGAAACTCGAGATATAATATAATTTATTCGGAGAAAATACTCTGCTTTTCTTTGAATTCAATTATTATAATACACCGGCAAATTTCTATTAGACAGACCGCTGAACGAAGGTGGCCTAGCACTGCCTGTAATTTCTGTAGATGCTCGTCGAAGGTGTGAATGGCACAGATTATATCATCTGTGTATACAAAAATGGACGGTTGCGACTGTGGCCGAAAAGCAAGGTCCATACGATGCTAGAAACTTTCTGGGGCATTAGTAAGCCTGTAGGATATCTTTGTATACTGAAATAACCCCTTTTGAGGTATCACAAAGGCAGTTATTTCTTTGTTCTGTTAGTCTAGAGGTAGTACGCCTGGCTTTGATCGATGTATGATAATAGTCCGGGAGCCATCGACAGTTTTAGACTATATATTTATCCTCGGCCGAAAATTAATTTAAATGATGTTCTCTAAAACGCAGTGATCATCCGCTGCTTCAATTAATCTGGATGTTGCAACGCCAGGCATCTAAACTTTGTAAAAATGTTAAAAACCAGGTTTTATGAAATAATTTTGTGTTTAGAAAAAAATTTTTCAAACAAAAGTTGTAAATCCTATTGAAACATTTTTTTATGTTCCTTACATTTTTTCTCTAAAGCTAATAATTATAGAGAAAAACGCAATTAATTATGAACATTTCGAGCAATCGACCCAAATCGAAGTCGAAATGTCAGGGATATACCTCGCTCCTCAGATCATACATAGTACAAGTACTTTTTAACTATAAATTTTGCTCATAAAATTATAACTTTAAAGCGAAAATATATCGAATGTATTAAATTTATATTCGGTATGATGATTATAGTAGCTTAAAGTGCTTATTATTAATCGTGTTTTTTACTCCTGATTCGCTAGGTGTTCTTCCGCTTTTACCTCTTGGTTGTCTTTATTGGTTTTTGAATCGACACCTGTCGAACTCAGCACCTCCGATATTTCGGTTATATCTGGATGTTGTTTTACGACGGCTTCATGTTTTTCCGTATCCCATTTGACGGCAGCATCAATGCCAAAGAGACGTCGTACCTCTTCAGTCGGTCTCAGTCAGCTGTCCCATCAGTGCGCAGGTTTAATTACACTACTTCTTTAAGCAGAGTCTCCCTGTTCATTTCCGTAAAAAGACACTGGAGCCTTTTCTCCTCGTTGTCGATGGTCAAGTCTAATTTGTGAGGATTCGCCATGATATTCCTTGAATTCCGGTCAGTTATATTAAATTCGTGAAAACGTAGTGTTTGTGGCTTATTAATGCTAAAATCAATCTTTTTCAGGTAGTTTCTAATTTATGTCAGGTTATGTCCCCATTTTTTATTGTTTTTAATTATATCTTACTTAAATTTAAAAATTGTTATTTAAACTTTATACAAGTTATCTATATATATTTGTGTTTTATAAATTAGCATCATTATTACACTTCCTATTTATTTTCTATAAATATATTCAATAATTATACTATAATACTCGATTCTTATAATTATAATTATTAATTACTAGAATTGAATTTTTATATCGTTTATATGAACTAAATTTAATAGTTATTAAAATAAAAATATTCTTCATGATTAATTAAAAATAAGTTCTTTATACTTAATTTATAGATACTCTTAATTTATTAAATTACTATAATTTCTGAAGATTTTAAATTTTTTCTAAATTATTATGATCATTATTATTAATTGTTATAAGTAGTTACATATATTCGGTTGTTAAATCTTTCCCTTCCGCTTTTTTGCTCTTCATTAAATGCTTTAGAGAAAGTGTTACAGTGGTCGGATTTACTTTAAATATGCGCCGTTTTTTTCGATAATCTGTTTCCATCTAGACGACAACTTCATAATACCCCTCCCGTAGAAACCTCTCTCCTTATTTTCGAAGAAGTCGAACAGCCACTTTTTACTAGCCTCTTTTGAGTCCAACTTTATACTACTAAGGGCATTCAACATGAACAGGAACAGGTGGTAATTACTTGGCGCTATGTCCGGGATATATGGTGGATGCGATAAAGTCTCCCATACAAACTCCCGTAGCTTTTGACGAGTCATCAACAAAGTGTGGTCTGGCGTTGTCCTGGTGGAACACTACACCCTTCTTGTTGGTCTATCCCGGCTTGGCCACTATTTGGGACGGTCCATCGGTCTTGGACCACGACCGTTTTCACTTGATACTCTCGTATGTGATCCATTTTTAGTCGGCATATGACGAGATGCCACATGCCGCTCTAACTCGATAAATTCCATGATTTGATTCGTCGTCGCAGGTCTTCGGCCGGCTGGCTTATCCAAGATGTCGTTTTCACCGGCTCTGAATCGTCCAAAACATTCCTCGGCGATCCGAAATGATAGCGTGCCATCCCCAAAACACCATTAATGTCACGGAACGTTTCTCTAGCGGATTTGCCTTTGAAGAAGGAAAACTTTAAAATAGCGCGACTTTCGACGTTAGTGAACTCCATGTTTACACGTCTATAACTTTTGAACGCAATATCCAAACTAATCATGCATAGCGTCATTTGGTACATTATGTCAAGACCTTTCGAATGATGTATGGTATTGCCAGATATTAGCTCTGTAGCGCTTTGTACATAGCCATGAAATTTATAAGACAAATTGGCGGAAGGGAGATATTTGACAACCTAATATAAATAAACAATATAAATATCATAGCATCAGTTAATGGCCTTGCACGAATCGACGGCACCTCAACGCTGCAGCTAGCACATGTGCAGCCAAACCACATAGACGTACAGGGGCACCTTCAATAAAACAGCGTTTACGTCGGATTCCCGATAAACTGCTGTTCCAAGCCCATCGAGAAATTGGTTGGGCAATCGATGGACGTCAATACTGGATAACTTAAGACATGCTAGGTACCTGTCCAAGATCGACTTGAGATAGGTCTACCATCAGATATCCCTCGATGGGAGCAGTAAAAACCCTACTAGTATACACAACTGCCATATGGATTGACAAAAGCACCAGCCACATTCCAAAGAGGTATATACCTCATTGTCTCATAGGGCCACAGTGGCAACCAACCGTCTTCGTCTAGATGGGCGACATAATTGTCGCCTCAATAGACCTTTCTGCAGCACATTCATGAATTAAAAGTGGTGCTCACACGCCTCAAAGAGATTGGGTTGCAGATAAATAAAGAAATCTGAGTTCTGCTGCTTGGAAGTTCAGTATCTCAATTACATAGTATACGAGAAAGGCCTGCGCACCATCGCGGAGAAAATTCATCTGGTGAGCGAATACCCAAGGTCTACCAACCTGCGTCATCTAAGGACCTTTTTAAACGATGGAAAAATGACTAAAGTACATACATCGAACTTCTAATCTCATCGAACCTACTATCCAACTAACGATCCAAATTTTCTTTCAGGTCCAAACAACGACAACTGCAACAATGACAGGTGTAGGAAGAATCCGAGGATTGCGGTGATCAACAATAACCGGCGAACTACGCCGACCGGCAGGGATACATAACTCGGAGCGTCAAACCTCCGTGAAACAGCCCCGCATGTGCAACTATGTCAGAGTTCTCCAATGCAACCGCGCCCAGACCTCGGTATGAACGAGAGCTAGAGGAAGAACGGACGAACCACATCGAGTTCATTCCGGACTCGACACAGGAGGTCGTCGAAGAAATTTCGAGCGCGACAGAAGCAAGACCTGTTGACCAAGCCTCTTATAGCTTGTTTCTGTTGTACTTAGACATGTCTGTATTGGAAGATGTCAAACACGAAATACCCAGCCGCCCAATGCTAACCGGAAAAGTCGCACAACAAAAGTGCATTGATACCCCTCACCTAATCCCTCTCGAAGAAGAGAAAGTCAAAGAAAAAGAACACGCACGTCGGCAACGATGTTAAACTACGACAGCTAAAGCACGGGAAATGACTGCACGTTCGCAACGACGTAAAACTACGGAACTAGAAGGAGCCGAAGAGTGCAAGGGCTTCCGAAGAGAAGAAGAAATAGAAAAAATTAGAAAAGAAAGAAAGAAATAATTAGATAAACAAACAAATTAGATCAACAATCCATTTACAAAGAAATTAAGAATCTCGGAGAAAAGATCACGGTGAATAACAAATCAGATAGCGATGATTCCATAAGACGGGACCGTTCGAAGCTTCCCACAGAAAAATAATAGTACACTGAAATCCGTAAGACAGAATCCTCTATACGTCCGAAATGCAGATGCGATGTTTTTCTCCCTACCGTATCCACCAGGCCCTAAGATCCACTGAAAATCACCTTCTAACAGGCAACACGCAAAGGAGCCAGCTGTCCCAATCGTGTACGTGAATACACCTGAGGACAGCGAGCTATAATCGTGGCGATCATTGCGTCTTTATGCGATACAAAAGATGGGCTGACGGAAATTCGCCATAATCCCAAGGTGCTCGCCAGAAATACCAAGAAGCACAGAGGAGAAATAATGAATTATTCTATTGTCAAAGTACAAAATCCCCGGCGACGGTGAGGCCTGCAACGATATTTCTTCATAACCTACTGCACCCAGATAAATCCCTAGCCAGCCACTATAATATCTACCAACTCAAATGCAGGAAATTTTTAAACCGCTTTCAATTCCCATCACTTGAAGAGCAATTTGAAAATGGTCCCCGTCGTAAGTATAGACGAGCCATCCAATGGACCACAGGCGATGAATATTATAGTCAGCTAGCGCTACACCTCTGATGAATTTAGCATTCTCACCGCACCACAATTTTATACCTCCAATCCGATCACGCCCATCACCACCAGAAAAGCCACTACCAGGCTCAGGTAGTGTGCCTAAGAAAGGCGAGCCAGCGCCAACAGACGGCTGCTGAAATGATAACACGAAAGGGCACCGATACTCCGCCTGCCCACACCCCCGGAAGAGACGATTCTGTTACAGTTGTGGCAGAGCGATCCACGTGTACATACTGGCACAGCCTGTCCGAAACAGTCATCACCTGCCGTGGCGTCTTGGGAGGTGCAGGGTTAGTGCGGAATGCAGTTACTAAAAGAACTATTGAAAGCGTAGTACAAGGCGAGAGACGAGAATCCTGCAGTATCGTATACATTACAAGAAGTCGCGAGCGCAGTAGCAGATCAGTAGCCCGTAATATTAATTATACCAGGCGCAACAGTTGCCGACCCGGCACACATGACCTCGGAAAAAACTTATATATACAGCGTTCCCCCTATCGTCGTCCCCGTGAATTCCCCCTCCCGCGAGAAAAACAGTACCCGAATAGACTCAGGGGCAGCAGCGGGAATGCCAGTAGACCGCGAAGTAACCTAAAATCACGTACAGGATGACCGGGAAATATAAAATGAGATGCAACCCCCTTTTCGATCAATTCCATGATGGCACAAATTCGGCGGGCGTGGACATATGCAATAAAAAAGCGAATAATGGCTCGAAAATAGAGTCATAAAAGTAAGGTGCTCATCCCACCAACGCTGCGCCTGACTCAGTCTGCCAATATAGTCCTAAAGTACATAACATGCTTCAGCGATACACACCGAAGCGAAGAAGGAAGAGGATGCAAATGCCGTAATGTATATGAATCATGTAGCATGAAGCATCTATCTGAAAAGGGCAGAACGTGTGAGCAGCGAAGTCGGTGCGAGTGCAAGAAGTAGAGGTGAGTAACAACATTTCTATTAGAATCAGTATAGTAATTTTCGAACGTAGAATTATTTGAAATATAATCATAACAAATAAAAACTAGGACATTTAGAGTAGGATTAGAATAGTCAAGTAAACTTTAATTTTAGTATTAGTTTAATCATGTATTTAGTAGCAGTATTAAAAATAATAATAAGAACGGCACACACTCGGTAATACAAATGGCATCCCGATAAATTAGATTTATATGGAGTCAGAGTGGAACATCTACGAACAACTAACGTCCCAACACTCTCCTACCGTAATCATACAAATCGAAATTAATCGCGACCGCACCCGCTTCCCATTCCTCGGTTTTGGGAAGGGTAGATTGTTATATATATATATATATATATATATAGAGAGAGAGAGAGAGAGAGAGAGAGAGAGAGAGAGAGAGACCCGCTTTCTGTAGCTTATTTAGCTCTGAATCTTTGGTGGAGTCGGCGGCGCTAGAGCTGAAAGCGAGGGGAACAAGGAACCGGGGCGACGCTACTGCGCATATTCGTGCGCCGCTCTCAAAAATAGCCGACCTTCTTACATATCTGCTACTTGCGCATTAAGTCGGCACGTCTCGAACTTTTTACTTTCCCGTCATATTTCCCGACTGAAACTCTGAATCGATTATTGAAAATTGCGTACGCAAACGTTATTATTGCCGTGCGTAACTCGGGCTCGTTGAAATCACGTCACTTATGCCTACCGAGCACAACGTGTTGGGCACCATTTTATAAATCCCTTTCTGCATGTTACTTATCTCTGAATCTTTGGTGGCATCGGCAGGGCTAGAGCTAAAAACAAGGGGAACGGGGAACCGTAATGAAAAGAGTCAAACTCCGTTTATACTTAGATCAAACAAACATTTATTTATAACACTATGCCTTGGAGTTGCACATACAAGTTTATAGCGCCGCGGCGACGAACACCCCGGAGCGGGTTCCGCGGACACGGATAAACACGGCAGGAAGGGAAAGGGAGTAGTGACGCGTAGTAGTCCTAACACAATACACTTGCGCACGCGGCCGTACAGCGATGGCGCGCGATCATATCGGGACGCGCACTTCACAGGTTAATATGTTATTAAGAGGCTACTTGCCGCTAAGTCCCCGGTATGGCAGCTACCTCGCGTGCGGGACTTCTATACATATATATATATATATTTTTCTATATATATATATATATATATATATATATATATATATATATATATATATTCTTCTATATATACTCTTATATACATATATATTCTTCTATACTATACTCTTCTATATATATAGATATATATAGATATATATATATATATATATATATATATATATATATATATATATATATATATATATATATATATCTATATGGTGTCCCACATATATCTTTTCATATTAGCGGTATGGTATCAGGAAGGAAAAGTTATGTGTAAATATTGAAATTCATGTATTTCCATATTTTTAAACGCATTTGAAATTAAGAAAAGGCAGATATTTGCTCTCGACCGTCGAGAAAAGTGGTATAGTAGCTAGTGCGGACGAATTCTAAGTCAAAATTGAAAAATTCGTACATTTTAATGAACAAAATATAATAAATTCTTATTTCAAAAACATACGTCTCAAGTTTGAAGACGAATTTGTAAACATGGAAAAAATTCGTCATCGTTATGTGATACAATACTTTTATTTGATTTATTTGCTTTATTTGCTCCTTCGTTTGCGCCAGTAAAATATTGGGTAGCAGAATTGAAACGAGGCCGTACGAGCTGCCAAGACAAGCGTCACAGTGGTCGACCAAACGAGGTGACTACTCCAGAAATGTTGAAGAAAATACACAAAGCGATGTTAGATGATTGTCGACTAAAGGTGCGCGAGGTAGCAGATATGGTAGGCATTTCACAAAGTTCGGCACATCGCATATTTTCTGAAAATTTCGAGATGACAAAGCTGTACGCAAGATGGTTGCCACGTTTGCTCACAATGGAACAAAAACAGCGTCGTGAAGATGTTTCAGTTGAGCGTTTGGCAATGTTTCGCAAAAATAAAGCCGAATTTTTACGCCATTTCATAATCATGGATGGAATATGGGTCCACTACTTCACACCCGAAACAAAATAACAATCTAAACAATAGACTTAAAAAGGAAACCTGCTCTAAAGAAGGCAAAGACTGTTCCATCTGCAAGTATGGCGTCGATTATGGTGCCGATTTTCCGGGATGTGTGGGATAATTTTCATTGACTATCTTGAAAAAGGAAAAACTATCAACGGCGAGTATTATGCGAACTTATTGCTATGTTTCAGCGAAAATATCAAACGAAAACGGCTGCATTTGGCTAAGAAGAAAGTGTTGTGCCATCAAAAAAATTCACCAGCTCACAGATCCGTTATTGCAATCAGCAAAATTAATGAATTAACGTTTGAATTGCTAGCTCATTCTTTTATTCGCCAGAATTAGCTCCCTCGGATTATTTTGTCTCGTCAGACAATGAAGAGGTGATGACGGCAGTTAATGGTTATTATGAGGAACTTGACAATTTTCATTATAAAAAGGGTATCAAACTTATTGAACATCGCTACGAAAAGTGTATAGAGCTGAAAGAGATTATGTTAAAAAATAAATATATTAGGAGTGTGAATAAGTCTTCCCGTTTTTTGTAAGAGATGGCGCCACCAATACTGTGCGAGTATTCAATGGTTATATATGTCATAATCAAAGCTTATTCATATGTCAACAATTCCATACTAACACATTAGTTAAAATTTTTTCGCATCATAAATTTTTGATATCGTGAAAATGTCGAAATTTGAGCCGAGTCGACGTCATTTGCGGGAAGTTTCACTTTATTGGTTCAATTTGAAGAAATCTGCTGCCGAAACGCATCGATTCCTTCAGGAGGCTTATGGAGAAGGTTGCGTCGATGATTCAAGTGTTCGCGGATGGTTTCGACGCTTCAAAAGCGGTGATTTCGACGTGGAAGACAAGGAGCGTTCCGGGCGGCCGCAAATCTTTGAAGATCGAGAATTGGCGACTTTGCTTGATGAAGATTCTTGTCAAACACAAGAAGAACTTGCTGAAGCATTGGAAGTTGACCGAACAACCATTTCCTGGAATGATCCAAAAGCAAGGAAATTGGGTGCCGTACGAACTGAAGCTGAGAGACGTCGAACGGCGTTTTTTCACTTGCGAACAGCTGCTTCAGCGACATAAAAGAAAGGGTTTTCTGCATCGTGTCGTGACTGGCGATGAAAAGTGGATACGTTACGATAATCCGAAGCGAAGAAAATCATGGGGACTACCCGGCCATGCATCATCATCGACGGCCAAGCCAGATATTCATGGCGCCAAGCTCATGCTCTGTATATGGTGGGACCAGCTAGGTGTGGTTTACTATGAGCTTCTGAAACCGAATGAAAGGATCACAGACGAGGTCTATCGACGACAATTGATGCGTTTGAGCCGCGCACTGCGAGAAAAACGGCCACAATACTCCGACAGGCACGACAAAGTTATTTTGCAACATGACAATGCTCGCCCACATGTTGCACCGCCGGTGAAAACATACTTAGAAACGCTCAAATGGGAAGTCCTACCCCACCCGCCGTATAGTCCAGACGTTGCTCCTTCTGATTACCATCTCTTCAGATCGATGACGCATGGCCTGGCTGACCAGCACCTCCATTCCTACGCGGAAGCCAAAAAATGGGTGGATGACTGGATAGAGGCCAAACCGGTCGAATTTTTTCGCAACGGGATTCGTATGTTGCCAGAAAGATGGGAAAAAGTTGTAGCTTGCGATGGCCAATACTTTCAATAATTCATTTGTAACCATTTTTTGACAATAAAGGCTCAAAATTTCGAAAAAAAAACGGGAAAGACTTATTCACATACCTGATATTTTTTCCAAAATTTTTGTGTTTTATTTGTTGGGACAGATACTTCTGCCATCATATATATATATATATATATATATATATATATATATATATATATATATATATACAGGGTGGGACATTTTAAACTATATACCCGAATTTCTTCGTTCCTAAGTGGTGAAACGAAAAAATGGTTTAGAAAGAGTTCATGACAAAAGTTGTTCATGACAAAGGGGGTCAAATAATGATGGCCTTGAATTTGACCCTGAAATCCATCTTCAAGGTTATTTGAAGATTAAAGTGCTTTTCTTAAATGGGAACCCCTATTTTTGATACTGGACTCGGAAAGAGCGGAAAATTCTACGTCCGAAACAGTATATCAAAATTCTTTTTATTGCCCTTAGAAGGTCATTTAAATGTCAAATTCCAGGAAAACCCGTGTTTTCAAGAATATCTGGAGGTAAGGGCGTTCTTTCCAATGGCAATCCTTTTTTTGACACTGGATTTGGAAAGAGCGGGAATTTTCACGTCAGAAACAGTAAATAAAAATTTTTATGACCCTTAAAAGGTCATTTCAAGGTCAAATGTTTAAAAATCCTGTGGTTTCTATTTGATTCCATTTTCTGATAGAATAATTGTCGTTAATGTACTTTTATGAGCAATGTTCAACCCCAATGTGACAAATACCTTGAAAATATTGATCTTGAACAGGTTGTCCTTACTACCTTGGTGTTTTGGGGGATGGCATGCTATCACTTCGAGCCGCAGAGGAATGATTTCGACGATTCAGAGTCGGCGAAAACGATACCATGGTTAAACCAGCAGGCGGAAGACCTGTGACGACGAATACCAATCAAATCATGGAATTTATCGAGTTAGACCGGCATGTGTCATCTCTTCACATCGTCCAGGGGATGAGAGTTAGTCACCAAACTATTTTAAACCATCTGTAGAAGACTAGATAAAAAAAGCCTGATGTTTGGATGCCGCATGATTTGACGCAAAAAAACCTTCTAGACCGAATCCACGCCTGCGATGTGCTGCTGAAACGGAACAAACACGATCCATTTTTGAAGCGGATGGTGACTGGCGACAAAAAATGGATTACATATGACAATATCCAGCGAAAACGGTCGTGGTCCAAGGCCGGTGGACCGTCCCAAACATTGACGGCCAGGAAGGTGTTGCTGTGTGTTTGGTAAGGTTGGAAGGGAATCAGCCACTATAAGCTGCTTCCATATGGCCAGATACTTAATTATACCATCTACTGTGAACAATTGGACAGCTTGAAGCAAGCTATCGACCAGAAGCGTCCACAATTGGCCAACAGGACAGGTGTAGTGTTCCACTAGGCCACTACATCAGACCACACACTTCGTTGATGGCTCGTCAGAAGCTACTGGAGTTCCGATGGTAGGTTTTATCATATACAGCCCAGGTTTTATGATATATTATATAGGTTACATATAGGTTTTATTATATATTACATATAGGTTTTATCATATCATTATACAGCCCAGACATAGCGCCAAGTAAATACCACATGTTCTTGTATATGTCGAACGCCCTTGGTGGTATAGTGTTGGACTCAAAAAAGGCTTGTGAAAAGTGGCTGCCCGAGTTTTTCGCAAATAAGGAGAGGAGTATTATAAAGTTGCCGTCTAGATGGAAACAGATTATCGAACAAAATATCACATATTTGAAGTAAATCCGACCAATATAACACTTTTTATAAAGCATTGAATCAAGAGCAAAAAAGCGGAAGGGAGATATTTGACAACCTAATATATGTACAGAATGGGCTGTAATGAAAGATTTTAAATGCCATACAATTCCGTAACATTATTAAAAAACAGGCACTGCAATCGATTTTAATTTCCGTCATAGATATGGAGCACTCTGAAGGTGAACAGTGAACGTATAAAATATATAATCCAGATGGTTAAAGCCCACGAATTTTTTATTTTCATCTATATATAGTCTAAAGTTTATTTTTAAACTTTATAGTTTAAACTCACATGAAAACGAATTATTTAAACCAATGTTCGGTCGAGGATAAATTTATGAAAAATATTTCATTTTGTTCGTACATTATATGACATGCATCATACATAGATTTTGAACAGTAATATATGATTGAGTGAGAAAAGAAGAGAATATATATGGCCAATACCTATGTAGGTGTAGGTATCATCATTGTGTTTACGACTGATATGTATAGAATAATAACAATGTTCGCTCGTACTGTACCGTAATTTCCGAATTGTATATTTCGTGTATATATATATATATATATATATATATATATATATATATATATATATATATATATATATATATATATATATATATATATATATGTATATATATATATATACGTATGTGTAACTTTGAGGAGTTGTTGAAAATGCATAGATAGGATGTTGAATGACATATATAGTTTATTTACGACTAATAAAATAGTGTACAATCATTTTTTTTCAAACTATGTCCAAATTACGAATATATGTAACTTCATTTTTTACGGCAGTTTGAGGAGCTAAAAACTCTTCAAAGTGACACTTGTAAGTGCCAGCATAATTATATGAATATGTCTTCTTATATTTTTAAAATTTTTATACGATTAACAGAATCTTCGCTATACACTTGGATGTTTCACCATATATATGTTTATATATGATATAAATATGAAAAATAGACACTTGGAGAGTTTCACAAAATTATTTTATTCATCGACAGATGTTTCGGCGGTTAAGCCATTTTCAAGATCTTGTACAGATGTAAATTTGTTATACAAAATGAAGTTTATATATAAAGAAAGTAACGGTATTATTATTAGGTAAAACGGGGGTAACTGTAAGAGGGAAAAACACATTAGGAATAGAGAGCAAGTAAAATTCGACTTAACGGTAAATCGGATTACAAAAAATTGTAATAAGGTATACATAGGAAAATTGTAAGGTAATTAAAGGTAATTAAAATTTTGACGAAAATTTTATGCTCGATTTATATTTTTATTTATTAATAAAGTTTATTATGACATAAAAAGCAGAATTTTTAATACTCAGTCGATTGGTTTAAATTTATTTTCTTTGTTTTATACGTTATTTACAAATTTGGAATGTTCATTATTTTCTAATAATATATATAGATTTAATTTTCTCATTTAATAACTTCTATTTCATTATATTAATAAATTTAATAACTTCTATTTCAGAATACAGAACATGATAAAAATTCTAGATAGATAGATTACGTATAGATTTTGATTCGATTGATTACAAATATTATAGAAATTGATAACAAAAAAGTTTTTGGAAATAAAAATTATCGATGAAATCAATGTATAAAACTTATTTTTCATACAATTTTTCCTTCTAAGAAAAAAATAAAACTGAATACCAAAAGATAGATTAAAAAAGAAATTGCGGAATTGCAGAAAGAGATTACAAAAAAATTGGTGAACAAAAAATTTGTGAGAAAAAAATTGATAAAAATCAAAGTAAATTTAAAAAACAAGAAACAATCTCCGAAAAAAATTAGTTAAAAATGTTTTAAAAATGTTTAAATAAAACCTATATCAAAAAAAGAAGATTGAAATAACATTAATTAATAAATATTTTTTATTGGTCTTACAGTCCAATCAATTTCAACCAAAATTAAATAAAATAAAAATAAAAATAAAAATAAAATAAAAATAAAAACTAAAAAATAAAAAATAAAAATAATAATAAAAATAAAAAATAAGAAATACAAATAATAAATAATAAAAATAAAAAATAAAAATTAAAAATAAAAATTAAATTAAAAATTAAATTAAAATGATAATGACAGTCAGACTGTCCTTGTTTATATTCACCCCCGTAGACTAATCTGAAAATAAAATATTAGCTGAAAAAATTCTTTGTTAGTAAAGTGCAGTCTGACTGTCCCCAACACCCTTACCTAATTGAAGACTTGTCCAACGTTTCGAGCTCGCTACGGCTCCTCATCAGGGACTCTATGAGTCAGTCATCAGTCCCTGATGAGGAGCCGTAGCGAGCTCGAAACGTTGGACAAGTCTTCAATTAGGTAAGGGTGTTGGGGACAGTCAGACTGCACTTTACTAACAAAGAATTTTTTCAGCTAATATTTTATTTTCAGATTAGTCTACGGGGGTGAATATAAACAAGGACAGTCTGACTGTCATTATCATTTTAATTTAATTTTTAATTTAATTTTTATTTTTAATTTTTATTTTTTATTTTTATTATTTATTATTTGTATTTCTTATTTTTTATTTTTTATTATTATTTTTATTTTTTATTTTTTAGTTTTTATTTTTATTTTATTTTTATTTTTATTTTTATTTTATTTTATTTTTGGTTGAAATTGATTGGACTGTAAGACCAATAAAAAATATTTATTAATTTCTTAATATTTATTATTTATTAACAGTCCCTGATGAGGAGCCGTAGCGAGCTCGAAACGTTGGACAAGTTTTCAATTAGGTAAGGGTGTTGGGGACAGTCAGACTGCACTTTACTAACAGTCCCTGATGAGGAGCCGTAGCGAGCTCGAAACGTTGGACAAGTCTTCAATTAGGTAAGGGTGTTGGGGACAGTCAGACTGCACTTTACTAACAAAGAATTTTTTCAGCTAATATTTTATTTTCAGATTAGTCTACGGGGGTGAATATAAACAAGGACAGTCTAACTGTCATTATCATTTTAATTTAATTTTTAATTTAATTTTTATTTTTAATTTTTATTTTTTATTTTTATTATTTATTATTTGTATTTCTTATTTTTTATTTTTTATTATTATTTTTATTTTTTATTTTTTAGTTTTTATTTTTATTTTATTTTTATTTTTATTTTTATTTTATTTTATTTTTGGTTGAAATTGATTGGACTGTAAGACCAATAAAAAATATTTATTAATTTGTATATCGGCAGTCGACAGAAGTACAATTCAATTGTTTTGAAATAACATTAGTTTTCGAAAATGTAAAAAAGTACGAAATATCGATCTAAGAATCTAAAAACTCGTATACATGCTGTTATTCGTGAGGATACATATAAAATGTACTTAGCCATTTGTTTTATAATGGTCCATTGTTGTCAGCTGTAATTTCGTTATATAATTTATTTTTTATTAAGGCATTTCAAAATATCTTATGTGAATATTGTTCTTATATACGTCCATTTGTTTTTTTTCTACTAAAAGGTTTAAATATATAAATATTGTTAGTTTACTGACTAAAAATCTACCAATGTATTATTATTAGTTAAAATAATATATTATATTTAATATATTTATAATATATACACAATTGTGTCCTATTGTGTTATTATTATTATTTTTTTGTTAACATTTGAAGAAGAAAATATAATATGTTATATAATAAAATAAAATTGTTAATCTTAAAGAAAGATTTCCCCATTTCTATTGGAACAAATGTATTTATTGAAAATTTACAATGTGTTTCTATGCTAAGTAGAATTATCTATAAGAATATAGATTTATATACAGAAAAGATTTATATAGATATTATTTAACTGTTTAATTAATCGGAATCGTTTTTAGAAAAAAATATTCTATATATAAATCTATATTCTCAGAATTAATTTTACTTAGCATAGAAAGAAATTGTAAATTTAAATAAATACATTTCTTAAAAAACCTTATTTATCTAAAAAGAATTTACTTAAATCGAATAATTTAGAAAGTATAAATTAACAAAATCTTTTTCCTAGAAGCATCAAATGTAATTTTAAAATAATAAATTGTTGGATCTATTAAAATTTCTTTTATAAACTATATCTATGTAACTAAAACAGCTATCTACAAATGTTATGATTGTACGTAAAGTAAAATTGTGTCCTATTGTGTTATTATTATTATTATTTTTTTGTTAACATTTAAAGAAGAAAATAGCTGTTATCTAATTGTGCTACGAATAGAATACGGAATTAAATTTTGAAGGCGATTGGTGCGGCAGTTATGGCGTCTATAAAAGACATACATACAGACATACATTCGCTTATATATATATATATATATATATAAATAGATTAATATTCTCTTATTTTTCGAAATAATGTCCATTGGAAAAATTGAGTTTTAAAAAAAAAGTAAATTTGAAAAATGTTTATGGAAAAAAACAGCGTAGAAAATTTGACCCCTAGTACTTTTATGTATTATATATATATATATATATATATATATATATATATATATATATATATATATATATATATATATATATGGATTGATGGTTTATCAAAGAAAAAAGTTTAATTAGCGATATATGCTAAGGAATGTACAAATCGATTCAAAAATATATCAGCGTTTTTGTCTTATTATTTATTAGTAACATGAAAAACACGTATAAAAATGATTTTTTTGAAAAATGTGTTATTTAATATTTTTTTTAGCAATTTTGGATCAGACATCTTGAATTTTAAAATCTGTATCATATTATTTATCAGTAATATGAAAAACACGTTATAAAAAATATTTTCTTGAAAATTGAGACGTTCAAAATTTTGGTCAGCCATTTTGAATCGGCCATCTTGAATTTCAGTGTCTGTATTAAATTATTTATCAGCAACATGAAAAACACGTATAAAAATTATTTTCTTGACAAAGTGTTAATTAAAATTGTTGTCAGCCATCTTGGATCGGACATCTTGAATTTCACTGTCTGAATTAAATTATTTATCAGTAACATGAAAAACACGTATAAAAATTATTTTCTTGAAAAAGTGTTATTTAAAATTTTGGTCAGCCATCTCGAATCGGCCATCTTCAATTTCAAAATCCATATTTCATCGGCTGTTTTGAATTCTCAAAAAGTGATTCTGAAATTCTTAAATACTGACCATAAAAAACTATGATGCAATCTATTTTTCAATGAGAATATAATTACAAAATAGCTAACAGTAATGAAATATGATTCATGTAAAAACTCTGCAAACTGCCTATAATGGCATTTTACGGAGCTCTTCATACTGATGATTAACGGCATGTCACTTTGCGGAGCTCCTCAAACTGCCAAAAAACTCAGCGAAGTGCCCAATGTAGGAAATTTTTCTCCATATAGTGACACTTACGTATATATATATATATATATATATATATATATATATATATATAACCTATATTTTATACATTATACCTAATACATTATCTCCTCTTCAAAAAAGTAGAAACTAAAATTCTCTTTTTTTTATGTAAGGAAATCGCAATCTGTGTTATAAATGAAATATGAATATATAAAAGGAATATAAAAATGATCGTAGATGCCGCTTTATTCAATATCACGAATACACCAATAAAATAAAATTGACATTAAAGTGTCACAAATAACATGCCCTAATACCCATGCATATTGCATCAGTGCATTCGCAGTCAAAGTCGGGCCTCCATAAAGCGTTAATCGGTGTACAAATCGTATAAATAATACACTAAGATGGGAATGACGCGGGAGAATGGGAGGGTGTTGGCGGTCGTAAGGGAGTTCCGAATTAGATAAACGGCCGCCGACGCGTAAAATTCCGTCTCCTTCTCGTACTATCGGTGTTAATTTATTGAGGGGCTCCCTTTAGGTAAGCACGCACCCGCTTTTAATATTTTTATTTCTTCTGCGAATGCGTGGCTTTGAGCCAAGCGAATGACACACGCGCGGGCAGCACTTAGATCCGAAACTGTAAGGGAACATTGATGTTGAGTCAAACCCTTTTTACACCTGCACAGATTTGTTAAAGGGCGCAAGCAGTAGGCCACAACTCGTACCAGCTTTGTTAATTTTGAGAAACGCGTGAGGATTTCCGGTTCAGTCAAACATGTTTGCGTATGAAGAGCATGAACAGGCACCGCTTGCTGAGGCCAGTGCTCGGAGGTTCTAGAAAGCCAAGCCAGGCCGTACCACCACAAATTAGTCTGGTATAGATTTTCTGGTGTTGCTCTCTGGTTGTTATATCTGCTGAATTTTGGTTTGTCGGGACATGCATCCATTTTGCGTCCGGTAACTGCGTTTGAATGTGAGAAACGCGATTCACCACAAACGTTTTCCAATGGTAAGGGTGTTTATTGAGCCATTTTAAAACAATCTCGCTATCGCACCATAAAACAATTGGAAGCTTCCTGATAAAATCTAATTTTCGCAAGTGGCATGTCAGTTTTACCAGTAGAGCTGCTCCGCATAGCTCGAGATTCGGTATGCTGATTGTCTTGACAAGGTGAAACTTTTGTTTTTGCGGCCAATAGCATAACGCGATAGCTACCGTTAGTATCACGAGTGCGCAAATACACGCACGCTGCATACGCACGCGACGACGCATCTGAGAAACCGTGTAACTCACTTCCGACACTCCCAGCCAGCGATGAACAGATAATGCCGATAGCGTCGTCATTGACGTGCAATACTTGTGCCATCGTTCGCGGATATCATCAGGTACAAGATCATCCCAGCCACTTTTATTAATCCAAAGATCCTGCATTATTACTCTGGCCGTAATGGTGACCGGGCAAAGCCATCCGAAAAGATCAACTAACCGTGCTATATTTGACAGTACATCTCTCTTCGTTACTTTATCAGAAGGCTGATCTAACTGGAGCACACTAAATCGAAATTCATCTTGCGCCGGACTCCAGTGCACACCCAAGGTTTTAACCGAATCATTATTTTTTATGTGCTTACAGATAGGTGGGTTATCCCGTTCCGCGCAAGATGGGAGAAGCGCCGGATTGTTTGCAGCCCATTTATCCAAGGTAATACCGACTAGTTTTAGAAGCTCGCATAATTCTATCCGTTTCTGAAGAGCCGTGTCAAAGTCATCCGCGCCTGCGAACGTATCATCGACATACGTTCGGAATTCAAGCAATGAGCGCGAAGCGGAAAGCGAATCCGTTCATCGGTCGCTAATTGTATTAGTGTAAGTATGGCTAAATACGGAGCGCATGCGGTTCCGTAAGTTACCGTGTTAAGACGATATGTTACGGGCGGGTCCCGATGGATCGGTAACCACACGATTCTTTGTAGATCCTGATCGGTTGCTGCGACACGGATCTGGCGAAACATTTTCACCTTATCAGCGGTAAAGACGTATTTATATCGACGCCAGTTTACCAATACAAGTGAGAAATCGCGCTGAAGTGCGGAGCCAGATATTAAAAAGTCATTCAGGTAAAAGTGCTCGCGCGTACGTCGGGAGGCATCGAACACCACACGTATTTTTTTATTATTTATAACGGCGTGATCAGGTAAATACCACGCATAAGCGGTACTTAAATCAGTTTCATGAATTCGTGACATATGACCTAGTTTCTCAAAAGCTGCCATGAATTCACGATATGCATGCGCTAATTCAGGATCACGCAAAAAGCGACGGTGCATATAATTCAGTGATCCAAGAGCCATTTGTAGTATTTCATTACCTGCGTCGGGAAGAGGTGCCTTTAATGGCAGCCGCACCACGTACCAACCGTCATTCGCCCGCGTCTGAGTCTCAGAAAATAATTTTTCACATGCATCTTCTTCCGGCGTCAGACGAGGAGCAGTTAACGGCACTTCCTCGAGTACCCAAAAGCACTCTAGTATCTCGTTCAGTGGCTCACGAGGTACGCTGTGCAATGTACGCATCGGATCTTTATTACTCTGCTCCGCCCGCCCAGACGTACATTTTTCGACAGAACCAGAAAGGATCCATCCTAAGACGGTGTCCTGAGCAATTAACTGGGATGATTTAAAGCATTGTAATCCGGGCCGGAGTAAGCGGCTGTATACGTCTGCACCCAAAATTATGTCCACTGTGTTGGGTACGTAAAATTGAGGGTCCGCCAATACTAAATCCTTGAATTGGTCTATATCAATGTTAACTAATTTGCGAGTAGGAATTTGAGAAGTAAGGCGTGGAAGCACTAGAGCTTCAAAAGTAATATCGACAGTATTATTGATAAGCGATCCTAATTGAAACGTAGTTTTAGCGCGGGCCGATCCAACAGCGTTACCGCCCACTACCGTTAGAGGTATTTTAACGCGCTGTTTCGGTAGTTCGAGCAGCTGCACTGTCGCCTTTGTCACGAACGACCCCTCCGACCCTTGATCTAACAACGCTCGAAAGCGTATTTCAGTCCTTTGGGGGCCCACTATTCTTACTTGTACCGTAGCTAGTATGACTGAATATGCAGGCACCGAGATATTGGCTGCATGCACATTTATACCTGCGGAGGTTTGAGCACTTTCATCTCGAGCCTTACTCTCTGTAAGAAGGGTCATCTAGGACTCAGTGTTGAAATGAATGAGAGAATGACGCTTTTCTCGACAAACGTTATAACGGCTGGAAGAAGGACAATCCTTGATTTTATGATGTCTCAAACAGTTGTAGCAAAGACGCATATTACGAACCCATATTTTTCGCGACTCGGTGTCAAGACGCGAACTAATAATGTGTATGAACCATATGTCCCAGTGCTCGACGGGCATTTTCAAATTAGCTAGGGCTCGAACAATGCGCAGACACTCGTCGATGAAGGCCCTCATCTCAGGTACCGATTCTCTTTTTAAACTCGGTATACTCAGTAGTGCGTTTATATGGTTCGCTACCGTTATACGTAGGCTATAAAAGCGTTCCCGTAATGCCTTCCAAGTGGAAGCATGATTTGCGTTTGTAGTCGCAACATCCTTTACTAAATCCGCCACGGGACCTTTGAGACACGATTTTAAATATGACAAATTTGTTGAATAATCCACGTGCGATACATTATGAATGAGCGACGTAAAGATATCGGTGAAACTCTCCCAATCCTCATATTTCCCCGCAAAAGTCGGCAGATCTAATTTTGGAAGCTTAGCAGTGCGCGAATTCGAGCCCTGTGGATTTTCGTGCGAACTATTCGAACATTTTTCTTTTGCGTAATCAGCAGACAGATTTAATAGGTTGTCTAAGACGTCTTCGTATGCAGCCAACAAAAAATGTTACGTGAATTCAGTTTCAGACAAATAATTTTTTTTTTTTTTTTTGGGAGGAGGAGAAAAATCCTTTATGGATCCCGGAGACCGGTCCCCGGGTATGTAGTACTCACCTGTGAAGGGCATACCCACTAAAAAACTACCTCCTCAGTGCATTCCCTTCGACTGCTTCCCACAGCTCTGAAAAGAGCTACGAGTCGGGGTCGATAGGCGTGCACCGAGGAGACCTCCTCACGATGGCGTAAGTGCAGCCCAGGAACCGTCTATGAGGACATTACTTCTGGGCTGCGCCATCCTATTCGTCCTTGCGGGCTTACACGCCTTCTTCAATTCTTCTTTTGTGGTCCAGGATGGCTTTGCAGAAATTGCAAATCCTGGATCACTTCTCATGGCTCTCTAGCATCAGCCGAACGATATTATCAGGCCCACATGGTCCTATGTCTCTTCAGAGGCACTCCCTTTCAAGGCGAAACACCTTGCACTGAAAGAATGTGTGAAGTGCATCGTCTCGGGGAGCGCATCAGTGGGCACAGCTCGGATCTGGTACTTTCCCCATCTTGTAGAGATAGGATCGAAACCGACCGTGCCCCGATAAGATCTGTGTGAGGTGGTAATTAACCTCTCCGTGCGATCTCTGGAGCCATGGCTTTAACTGATTGATCAGACGAGCCGTCCATCGGCCACGCGGATCCCTCTCCCAGCGCTTCTGCCATTCGGTTATCGTGACAGCTCTGGCCCGTGCAGCTGCCTCTATTCTGCCGAGAATATTCTTATTCTGGTGGACAAATTTCTTTTCTTGTGCCTGGAGATCAATGGGGGTAACACATGCGATTACCAGCACCGCCGACTCGGACACCGTACGGTAGGAGCTCACGATGCGTAATGCCCCTCTACCCTGCACTGCCGCCATTCTTTTTCTATATTTTTGGGCCATCAGTGCATCGGCCCATACATCCGCGCCGTATAGCATGATGGATTCAGCTGTCCTTATGAGCAGACGCCGCTTGCAGGGTGCTGGACCACCGACATTGGCCATCAACCTGCTAAGTTGTGCTGTCACTCGGACAGCTCTATCCGCCACTTTTTTTATTTGGTCCCAGAATGTCAGCTTGGAATCAAGCGTCACCCCCAGGTACCTTCCAGCTGCTTTGGTACTCACCGTCGTGTCTCCAACCTGCATAAGGCGTATCTTTGGGATACGTTTCTTAATTAGGCGCACGATCTCCGTTTTCGCCGCCGCCAGTTCTAACCCATTGTTCTCCATCCATCTCTGCACTCGACGCATCACCTGCTTGAGTCGCATCTGTGCAGCGTCATAATCCCTAGCGATGATAACAGCTGCTACATCATCTGCGTATCCAACCAGAAAGGTATCCTCAGGCATCTGCATCCGGAGTATTCCGTCATATGAAACGTTCCACATGTCGGCTCCGAGTACAGACCCCTGAGCCACCCCGGAACTAAGTTTTTTCCTTCTCCGACCGTCCGTTGTCTCGTAAACCAAGTATCGATCCTTAAGGCAGTCATCCAATATACGAAGTATATAAGGTGGCATCAGAAAGTCTCGCTCCATGACCCTCAAAACATTTGCCCATCCAACAGAGTTGAAGGCATTCCGAACGTCAAGGGTAGCCAGGAGGCAAACAGGTCGAGAGTAGTGATTACCCCTCTCTGTGCGCCTGGCCGCATCAACAACCTCGAGGATTGCGTCCACCGTCGCCCTGCCTCCCCGGAATCCGTACTGTCTGTCAGCCAAGCCGCCGGCAGCAGCAACAGCTCCCAGGAGTCGTGACTTCAGTAGACGCTCCATCAGCTTTTCACGTGTTTCGAACATACATAGAGGTCGATACGACGAGGGCGCCTCCGGCGGATCTTTGCCCTTGTCAATAAGCACAAGTTTCGCCACCTTCCAGCTAGAATAGAATAAACCAGCTGGCAAGCAGGAATTGTACATCGACAGAAGGAGTTCTGGATGCTCCTCAACTACTATTTTCAGCACCTCTCCTGGAATTCCGTCAAGTCCTGGAGCCCTCTTATTCCGCATGGTTTTCACGGCTCTACCGAGCTCCTCCTTGCTGAAAAAAGGTACATCCAGTTCTCGTTTCGGTGGAGCTGGATCAGACCTATCAGGGTGGGTGGGGAACAGGGTATCTACGATGTTCCGCATTGTGCCGGAGTCCAAGGTGCCCATGTTTCCATGAGCTCCCAGTTTTCCAGCAACTACCCTGTATCCCAATCCCCATGGATCCCCATCTATGTCTTCACACAGCGCTTTCCAGCATCGGCGATTGCTGGCTTCGATTGCTCGTCGAAGGGCTTTCTTAGATAGCTTGTATTCAGCCCTCGTCAAAGTAATGCCATCTCCGTGTTTACGAGCTCTCTGTGACATTCGTCGTAGATGTAAACACCTACACCTCATATCAGCTATCTCAGCCGTCCACCAGTAAACAGGACGTCTTTTTTCACCATCCACTTTGCACGACATCGACTCTTCGCAAGCCCGGCGTAGAATGCGCATTGTGGCGCTAGTCAACTCACTGGCGTGCTGAATTGTCGATGAGCCATTTGGAATCCGAACAAGGCTTTGCTGACCGCGTTCAATGGCCTGTGAGAATTTCTCTCTATTTATCCCTGCAACGTTCCATTTAGGGGGCCCTCGCGAATTGTGTCCAGTGAAACCTGGCATTCTATCACATACGCGGAATGTGATGTACTGGTGATCGCTGGCTGTGTAGTCCTCGATCACCTGCCAGTCCTGGATTCGAGAGGCCAGATGTTCAGTCGCAAAGGTCACATCAAGTATAGTTTCGGCATAGCCCGGTCTCCTGAAGGTCGAAGTATTGCCAGTATTTAGAACTATTAGACCAAGTCTGGACGCTAGTTCCATGACTCTTCGACCCCTGGAGTCGGGCTCCGCCATGCCCCATTCTAGGGCCCTTGCATTAAAGTCACCTGCCATCACCAGCTCACCTTTCCTTTCCCTGACGGTGTCTTCCAGGTCATCTAGTATGACCTGGTAGTCACCTATGGCTTGGTTTGGTGTAAGATAGCAACTCACATACGTGATACGATTGCATGTTACCCAAACATAGCCATTTCCAGATCCATGATGCTCTACTTTTGTTTTTCGTGGTTCAGGAATCCAAATGGCTGCCGTTCCAAAGTTATCGGTGAACCAACCTACTCCTTCTCTGTCCCGATACTGTTGGCTGATAATTAATATATCAGCATCAGCATCGTGGCAAAGCCGAAGAAGGAGGTGATCAGCTGTCCTGCTGCGATTAATATTCCCTTGCAGAATTACGACCATTTAGCCTTTTTTGAGAGAGCCTCGCGAAAAGTCGGACAGGCGCCGGAACCGGCAACGTGCCGACGTCCCTCCGATTTCGCTTCACCTTTACAGAGAAAGCATTCTGGTTCTGCGGTGCAAGACGCGACCTTGTGCTCTCTCTGTCCGCAACGATAACAACAGGCGCTTAAGGTCAGGGCCTTTACAGCTATGACTCCGGTGGCCATATCCTAGGCACCTGTAGCACCTCATCATTATTTCGCGGCGGCGTACACGATAATTCACCAGGCCCACTCGCAAAAACCTGATCTTCAGCAGCTGCGCGGCAGCAACCTCCTCCAGCACTACGATGGCAGCACGAAGTTTCGTTGGTTTTGGTCACTCTGACCTGCAGCTCGCCACAATAATCTAGCAGTTATTTTTGAGGGCCTCACACACCTCATCCTCCGTCACGCAGCAGTCCAGGTCTCCAACCTTTAGACTTCCTCTAGGGGTCAGCTCCCTGCCACAGCCGCTCTGGCCTGTTGCTTCCTTGAGCACTTCAGCGAGTGCCTTCCGACCTTCGGGTTTGGTATGTCTGAGTTCAATCAGCACCTCACCCGATTTGGTTTTCCGGACGGTCCTCACATCTGCGCGCAAGTCCTTCGGTTTGACCGCTCTGATGGATCTCATCACCTCAGCGTAGGATTTCCCCTGCGCTGGTTTGATGGCGATCGCATCGAGCTTTGACCTTTTTTTTTATTTCTGTGATTATTTTTTTTTTGGATGCTGAGGTTGTTCCTCAGCATTCTGCTCACTTTGCTTCTTCATATTATTCTTTTTTTTTGTTTTTACTTCATGCCACCCCTCTTTTTTGTCCTCCTATTCTCCCTTTTTTTTCTCCTTAGTAAGGGAGATATCCGGGGGACTTGATGCCGGTCTCTTCGGGGTTGTCTCTTCTCTCTTCTGCCTAGTTGTTGGGAGGAGGCTCACCGGTACCCTCTTCCCTTGTATTTTGTGCTGCAGAGCATCTACGAGCTCTTCAGCTTTTGGGAGGCCATCCTTGATGTCTTTTTTAATGTTTGGTTGGCTCTTCATTGCCTTGATCATGTCCTTGAGCAGCCGAGCAACTTGGAGAATAATCTCCAGTTCACTCTTCCGCTCAACAGACTTAATCCCGGCCTCAACCGGCTCTCCCTCCCCCACCCCAAGGTAACTCTTTTGTTGCTTTTGGCAATCCATAGATCAATTTTTTAACTTCATTCCTGCAGATGGTCGGCCTCCTGGACCCTTCAACGTTGAGCTCGATGAGGCAGCCCCCCAACACATGTCTGTAAGGGCTGACTCATCTCGGGCCATTGTGCAGGAGTATAGCGCGCTCTGGTGCACTATTCCACCTCCGTCCTCTCGAGCTTCGCACCCCAACAACAAGGTGTTTCACTCTCTGGAGAAACATTGGGGGAAATCACACACCGAATGCACTCGCCAAGGCCGTTTGACTAGATCTGGCTAGGATCTAGCCTCCCGTCTTGCCGTCAGCGGGAGCCAAAGATGTTTCGGATCACCCAGCACGCAACCGGGCGTAAACCTCGACACCCAGGATCTCCTTTTGGCAGCTCACGGGTCACACCGCACGACAAACACGGCGGTCTGTCAATTGTTCAAGAGTATTTCGTTCTAACCTTCATTCATGTAGATTCATACATTTGCCCTCAAATATTCTAGTGAAACTCCAAAGTCTGAAGCTCACTCATGCATCTGTAATTACTTTGCTAGGATCCCTTTTACAGGAACGTTCGCTTATGCTCCGCATGTGTTTTCACTCCTCAAGAGACACCCGTTTATAGAGTCTCTGAGCGAGTGTGCCTTCCTTCATCTCTGTATTACTGATGAAGGTCTGTTTATAGGACTTGCAGCTTCGATCATGGTCGGCATGGAAGTCCCTATTCAGTTGCCCTTTCGGGTCTTCCAGCACATCATTGCTCCGTGCGTTAACTCATTTACTCTGGGATATCCTTTTTTTTAGGGGATATACGCTCACTCATAAAATGGCAGCTATCATACTACCTTTTCGCCCTTCCATTCATTGGTAGGAGAAGGTACTCTTTTAAGCCCATCACCCGATCGGCTGAGAGATGGTGAAACAGCCGATCTTCGTCAAGGTACAGACAACGGATGGGAATAATAATAATAAAAATAATAATAATAATAATAATAATAATAATAATAATAATAATAATAATAATAATAATGCGGGTCTGATCGCCCTAACCTCAAAGGCAGGGGAGGAGCGATCATGATCAAGCCGGCTGAGGGACAGACGTACGTCGACGTGGTACGTACAATACGGCAAAAGGTGGACCCTGACAAGTATAATACTCAAGTCAGAACAATAAGAAAGACAAAAGACGGTGCGGTACTTTTACAACTCTCCAGACAGAACAACGAGACGGACTTCCAACAGGTTCTTCAAGACGCTGTAGGAGAGACTGGACACGTAAAAGATTTGACCTCCAGGGTGACACTGGAATTCCTACACTTGGACTGTGCCACGACCAACGAGGACATCGCGAACGCGTTAAATCGGGAAACGGGACGGACTGCAGACCGTCGGCCCCATGTTTTCGACGTTAACAGTCGAGGACAGAGAATGGCGGTCTGCGATTTTGACGTAAAAGAGGCTACCGACCTCTTAAGGAAAGGGCGTATTAAAATCGGGTGGGTTGTATCAAGAATAAGAGCAAGGATACGCGTCTCGCGATGCTATAGATGCCTCGGGTTCGGTCATGTACGGAAAGACTGTAAAGGACTGGACAGACGAAGCTGCTGCTGGCGATGCGGCCTCGAGGGTCATTTTCACAAGGACTGCAAGAGTCGTGGGGAGTGTTTCCTGTGCACTGAGGATAATACCCGAGACAGGGGACACTTACCCGGCTCGTCCTCGTGTGCCGCGTTCAGGATAGCACTAACAGAACAGAAGACAAAGACAGTCACACAATGACGACGACGATACTCCAATGCAATATGAACGGGAGTAGCGTGGCAGACGCACTGCTCCCGCAGATTGCAGCGGAACTGACCATCGACGTGCTGATTATCAGTGAGCAATACAAAGACAGACGATTACCGACTTGGCTCAGAAGCGGCTCGGGTAAGTCCGCAGTTTGGTTACGTGGAAAGGTTGCGTCGAATATCGTACGCAGTGGGACTGAGGAGGACTGTGTCTGGGTAACGGTCGCTGACATAACCTATGTCAGTGTTTACCTGAGCCCAAAACAGCAGTGCCTCCGAGTACGCGGCTAAACTTGGAAAAATCGAGGACGCGTTGCGGGAAATCCCTGGTAACGTGATCGTGGCGGGCGACTTTAACGCGCGGGCGATCGAGTGGGGAATGCCCTTGACCAACAGACGGGAAAGACTGCTGCTGGAGATGGCCGCAAGGCTGGACCTGGCAGTAGTTAACGAAGGAACGATACCGACGTACAGACGACCAGGGTATGGTAACTCCATACCAGACGTGACTCTGACCTCGGACAGAATTCGAACTAGGATAAGGGCGTGGCGGTGATCCAGGACTATACGGCCAGTGATCACCAGTACATTGCCTTCAAACTGACAGACGCGACGAGACAGACGAGGAGACGGGGCACAACATCTACGGGGTGGAACCCCAAACGCCTAGACATAGACGAACTCGAAAGGTATCTGCAAAATGCAGAACCTCCCTTACGAGAGGTGCCTCAAGAGTTGACGAACCGGGAGAGGGTGGAGGCGTTAGCGGCGGCAACGACTGGCTTTCTCCAGCGCCTATGCGATGACACCATGCCCAAGAAACGGAAAGTACTAAACAGACGACAAACATACTGGTGGACAGCCGAGATCGCGGATCTCAGAAGCAATTGTTTGAAGCTGAGACGGAAAGCTCAACGAGCCCGAAGTCGAGGCGTAGTGGGACTATACTCTACGGAGTATAGTCGCGCCAGACAGCGACTGAGATACGCGATCAATGACAGTAAGAAACGGTGTTGGACAAAACTAATCAACGAGGTAGACTCAGATCCCTGGGTCAACGGTTATAAAATTGTAACATGCGCCCTGGGAGGTCGGGGTCCACCGGAACTACGAGACGCGAAAGTGATGGAGCGGATAGTTGAGAGACTTTTCCCAACCCATCCCAACAGAACGGACGCGACAAACGAAATGACAGATATAGAGATCCCTCTCTTCACGCAGGAACAGCTCTGCAGCGCTTCGAATGCGTTGAAGCCTAACAAGGCCCCGGGTCCCGATGGAATACCTAGTGAGGTGTTACGGGTGGTCGCTTCGCGCCGCCCGGACATCCTTTTGGGTTTGTACCACGGGTGTCTGGTGGAGGGTGTTTTTAGCAGGCTCTGGAAGGAGGCTCGATTGTTTCTCATCCGTAAGTCTAAGGGGAACCCCGATTTGCCTTCTTCATACAGGCTTCTCTGCCTACTAAATACGGCAGGGAAGCTGTTGGAGATACTGCTGAGACCAAGACTGTCACAGGCAACTCAAAACGCCGGAGACCTATCCGAACAACAACATGGATTTAAAAAAGGACGGTCGACAATCGGAGCTATAGGTGACGTGACGAACATCTTTCACGCGGCGAACAGGGGCTGTCATGCAATCAGACCACTGGTTCTGTTGGTGACCCTGGACGTTCGTAACGCCTTTAACTCTGCAAAATGGACAGCGATACTGGGGGCGTTGGAGTTGACTTTCAAGGTTGAGTCCTACCTCCTTCGTATCATACGGGACTACTTACGAGACCGAGGACTGACGTATGATACTTTGGACGGAAAGCAATGGAAACGCGTGACAGCGGGGGTGGCGCAGGGTTCCATTTTAGGCCCCGACTTCTGGAACGTACAATACGACGGTTTGCTGAGACTAGACATGCCCTCCGACGCGCGTCTCATTGCCTATGCCGACGATGTGGCAGCCGTGATAGTCGCACGCGACTATCACTTGATTCAGTTAAAGCTGAATCAGGTCATGAGACGCGTGAACGAATGGATGACAGATCACGGACTGCAGCTCGCGCTGCAAAAGACTGAGTTGTTGCTGCTGACTCGCAGACGTATACAGACGATGTTTCCGATGACGTTAGGGACGGAAAGACTGGAAACCAGGAGTGAAGTCAAGTACCTTGGCGTTACCTTGGATACGAAGCTGAGCTTCTGGCCCCACCTACGAAACGCGGCGACAAAGGCAGCAGAAAAGACCAAGGCTCTAAGTAGACTGATGGCCAATACCAACGGACCGAAACAGAACGTTCGGAGACTGCTGATGAGCGTTACCCACTCGATTTTGCTTTACGGGGCGGAGGTTTGGGCTGACGCGATGAATATCAGGAAACGCGCAACGCCATGAAAAGCGTACAAAGGGTGGGCACGTTAAGAATCGCGTGCGCGTATCGTACCGTGTCTGAGAGCGCCGTTTTCGTGATTGCTGGGGTCATTCCCATCGATCTGCTCGCGGCCGAACGAAAGCGAATTTACGAGCGGAGCTCGAACGTTGGAAGGGAAGACGCTGTGACTGAAGAACGGACGAAGACCATCGAGACATGACAGAGACGGTGGACGACGGACGAAAGAGGACGGTGGACGAAAAGACTAATACCAGAAATCGGTCCGTGGAAAGAGAGGAAATACGGAGAGGTGAACTTCTACCTTACCCAATTTCTGTCTGGACACGGATACTTCCGTAAGTACCTCTGCAAGATGAAGAGGGTCGCCTCTTCAGAATGCAAGTACTGCGGATGGGCTTGGGACGATGCGGAGCACACATTTTTTGTGTGCGAACATTGGACTGAGCCACGACTAGAGTTACAGACGAGGACAGGAGTGATCACGCCAGAAAACGTGACGAAAATTATGATGACGGACGCGGACAGCTGGCGGTTGATCGCAAAATACGTTATGAATGTGCTTCAGAACAAAAGAGCAGATGGATGTTTGGACGATTGAAAGTCTATGAAGAGTGAATGTAATATCGAGTATGCATGAGAATCTGAAATGAAAGATATGAACGTGAAATGACCACGCAAGGACTGCCGCCCAGGCTGAAGTAATGTGTATAACAGTTCCGGGCTGGTGTCGGTGCAACACGGAGATATGTGTTTAGTGCGTAGTGACATGGGTTTTCTGTCGAGTCGCACATACTCCGGTGGTCGTTTTTCAGGACCATTCTTGCTGAACGACCATCGGAGATGCATAAACAGCATTCACAGACTCCGAAAAAAAAATAAAATAAAAAAATAAATAAATAATAATAATAATAATAATAATAAAACTAAGTAAGTGGAGGAAAAAGCCTTTAAAGTTAAAAGGAATACAACATAAACAGTTAATAATTAATAAAAATGATCGATCTATTTACATTAAATTATGCAGATAAATAATGCGCGCACGAAAGGTCACTTTCAGATAAAAAATCGAGAGCTCTCTTACTATTCTTTTTCTGGTGCAGCTACAAGTTGAGGTGAGGGCTGAACTCAAAGAAACCTCCGCATTCCTTCCAATATTGCGTCGCGATCCCAACGTCTTGGGAACGGGGTAAACCCTAGTCGCCGACGGTAACCACGGACTCTAAAGTCACTCGGGAGGTTTCTCAGAGAACCGTTGAGGGGCGAGACTCTCAGCAAAGCCTACGTGCCTTGCTCACACGTACGCCGATAAACAGTATTCAGTACACACACACACAAGCACACCGAGACAAAAACTAATATAAAACTAAATATTAAATGTACAAACTAAATACGAGTGAAAATGCTCAGTCTAACTATGTCGTAAAAAAATGCGGGAGAATGAACTGAGGCCAAGGAATGCCGAACAGAAACTGAAAACTCTCTCTGCCGCGAACTTTACCATGCCTCGAAATGTTCTTCAATTGGTGTGGTCAGAATGCACCCCATAAAAAAACAGATGCGACCTTCCGACGCTAAGGCTATAATCCTCTCCGGCATCTTTACAGCCGAAAACTTAGAAAAGTAAAAGTTTCCCGATCGTTGGTGGTGCATATGCATGTCGGATGATCGCTATGCTTGGGCACAGCTTGCAGCAATAAATACTTCTAATCCGGCCCTGATGCTCCGTCTATCTTCTATTTCGTCGGCGATTCCTTCTCAATAAAATACCGCGCGTCAGAGCACATGTTTGTCTTTTGCGCCTCGAACAGTTATTAAAAATAGGAAATGGTTAATAGGCAATTTTCTGTGACAAATCTGATAAAAACTTACGATATCTATACAGACATTTATTCGTTAGATTCTATTCATTACAACTAAATAAAGAAAATAGAACAAATGTTACATTTAGTTGTCAAAAAAAGTGTATAAAATCTCGATTAACTTATGTTGTGTTGAGTATATTGAGATAATATTTGACTTTCAATGATAAAATCGTACATTTCACTTTAGATTATATACAATAAGTTATACATATTTTAGATCATTACAAACATAATTACGAATGTCTAAACAATATCTCAAACACAATAGTATTGTAAGAAATTTATTATTAAGATACGATCAAAGAAAAATTAAAATAATAGAAGAAAAAATTATGTACTATTAAGTTCTTTCAAAGTTGTAGAGTAAAGAGCCAGGGGCATTGAGATTTTATGAATTGAAAACATGAAAACCACAGTTCTTGAAGCGTTGAAACTACCCACGATACGTTCTTTCACTAATAACGGCCTCAGCATAGGTATTTCAGAGCATTCGATGAGCCTCAGCCGTAGATATCTTGATATAAAAGCAGAAAATTGAAACCTCCCGCAAATGACGAGAATTTGGCTCGTACGCTAACATGTTTAATCGAGAATAACTTTATGATGCAGACACAAATCAGCTAATATTTGTATACAAATACCTGAGCTTATTATATAACTTCTAAGATCTATTTATTTCGACTATCAATTACCGCTATAGCCATCTATTGCGACACGGCAGCACCAAAGTTGTACACCTAATATATTATGTTACGCATTTAGATTGCCGTAAGTTCTCTTAACCTAAAAAGGATTAACACAAAATTTTATTTTACATATTTTATTATAACTGAAAATCCTTTAACTCAATCTCCTATTTTAATTTTTATTCACGTTTTATTGAAAAACATAATATTAAAATATGCTTTATTTACTATTTATGAAGTTTATTTATTACCCACATTGTACATACTATTATGCAAACTTTTCTTTAAAGAATTTGCTATAAATATAAATGAGTACTCAATAATTTAGATAATAAGACTTAAAATATTTTAGATTTAAAGTTTGCTATGGCTGTCCAAAATGTAGTAATGCAGGATTTTGTAGCTATAAATGCAGAGATATTGCTCTAAATAGCTTTCACAGTTATGAATGTGGTATTTATTCTCTTCTGATAGGTAAGTAGATATATTTATACACAATATCTGTTTTAAAAGTTCCAAGACTTTTCCAAAAAAGATAACAATAAATTCTTTTTGCAACATTCATTTATTTGCTTGGAAATAGTCCCGTTCCGAGTCAATACAAAGCGCACCGTGTTCAGACAGGATGTTTGTTCAGTGCATAATGTAGAGTGCGTAACTCCGATAATGATAAAATGCACTTTAAACGATAAATTAATTTCGTTTAAATTTTTAAGAGTGTGTAAATTACTGATGCCACGTTGTTTATATTTTCTATGAATTTTTAATAGTAGCTTAAAATATTATAATTACTAGTATACAACAGCATTTAAAATCTAAAGTTCGGTCCGTTTAATGTCAATGATTGAATGCTTTCTTTTTGACGTCTCAGTCTGTACTGATTTTTCTCTTCGCTCTCGAGGAAAAAAGCTGAAAAAGGGAGTATAGCAGGAGTGGGGAAGTGCATGCTATGGAATGGTGCATGTAAAAGCAAAGGTGACGACCATATGTCAGGTAGCTGGATACGGGCAGTATTGACTATAGGTAGTACGTGCGGCACGGTTGAAAGCAGGGACTAGGGGTTGGTACCGTTATAAATCGCTCGAAGGGCAAATTTGTTATTAAGAGACTCGACGATATATATGATATAAAACGTACGTGTGAGAAATATAATTTTACATTCTTAATGACCACCTTTCGAAGCACGCATTTTGAAGTACAATAAATTCTACAAACTTCAAATATTCGCATTTATGTTTGAGTGCAGGAATATAATATAATATGTAGAGTTGTATTAAAAATGAATTCTATAATCTATGATAATCTATGACGATTTCATGTTGTTGATCGGAATTATCATCAAAATGGTGTTAGTTCTCTTTCGGATGTTCTCGATATCCCTGTAACGCTTTCGTTTCATCAGAAAATGACAATTATTGACTAAGTAGAAGTCGCAAGGTGCCATAGTAGATAAATACGGTGAGTTGTTGGCCGTCAGAATGCTGTTTTAGATCAAAAAATCAGTCACCAATTTTGATCAATGAGACAGAATATCATGTAATAAACGACATATCGATATCTTTCTCTTTCGCGATATTCTGATCAAGCCAACACTTCATAACAGAAACATCATGCAGAGCATTAACCGTTTTTCTAGATGGAACGAATTCTTAGTGAATAATGTCCTTGGAATCCTCGAAAGCGATGAGTATTGTTTTGATTTTCGATTTTTCGAAGCGCGATTTTGTCGGTTTTGACTCATCGGGGACATTCCATTCGCCACTTTCACGTTTAAAATCGCGATCATATTGAAAATACCATGACTGGTCACCATTTATGATAAAATAAAGATAGTTTTTATCCCTTCTAACTTTTTTAATGATGTCTTTAGAATGTTCAATTCAAAGCGCTTCTAGGGCCTCGATGAATTTGTGTGCAGCAAAGCGCGAACAGAGCTTTGAGAAGCCCAAATGCTCGGTTAAAATGTGATGAATCGATGGTGCTGACAAATTTCATGTAACGTACAGATAATTTTGACTCATTTTTGATGGCTTAACGTACTTTCCTGATATTTCGTTCGTTGACCGCCTCTCTCAGCCAACCGGAACGTTTATCTTCATTGAGAACTTTCTTGCCGTCGTTGAAATACTGAAATCATTTATTAGTCATTACAAGAGATAAATAAATACTACGTTATACTTATTTCATCACTTCATATGTTTTGGTAAAAGTTTTGCCAAGTTTCAAACAAAAATTTGTTTTCAGCTCTTTGCTCAATGCTCATTTTTCGTCCAACAAACAAAACATCCTGTCACTTGAAGCGCAATAACTTCGCATCTATTGTAGCCAGTGAAAGATAGTGAACTTTGTAACCATCAACAGACCATTGGAAAAATCGCCTTTTATGATCCTTGACTTATAGACGTAAAAAAAATATGAACCATTTTATGCTTTTTTCATGAACTATTTTATGTTCTTCTTTAAATGCTCATTTTTCGACCGACAAACAAAAGACCGTGTCATTTCAGGCGTAGTGACTACACTTCTATTCATCGAAATGTCATGGAATTTCGGCAAAATGTAAATAGAAGATGTCGCTTTTGAACGCGCATGATCACACACAAATGGCGCCACTGGTTGAGTCCCCGTTTTAAAAATGTGAGAACTTTTGAAACACAAATCAATTGTATTCCTTGTATATATATATATATATATATATATATATATATATATATATATATATATATTTAAATCTGTATGTTAGATAGTTTTAAGTGATATATTCTATTGTATAAATAATAAATTTACTACATATACTCATATCTTATTGCATAACAAGTATAAGCAATATATTCCTTCATGAATCTTTATTATAACATATATTATCTACATGGAAATCAATAAGAAAAATAAATTTTAATAACTTTGAAAATTTTAAAATGCGTCGTATCAATTTATCCTTGAATAATTAAAATCAAGTTAAAAGATTCTGACATTTAAAGTATGTAACAAAAACAGTGAGGTATTTAAATTAACTACATTAATAGAACAGATATAGAATTTTTTGCGTACCTATAAAACAATATAGAGATTCCAGATTCATTGAAATACTATACATAATAATACTATATTTAAATTAAAGAACTAAGCTTAAAAAGCTTGACATTTCATTTAAAAAATTGACGTCTGTATCTTTTTACGTATAATCTGAAGACTCTTATATCATAAGGATTGTTCACTAACGTAAAGTATTATATAACACATATGCATTAATATACTATAAATAAAATCAATCTCATGTTCTATATTTGTATAATGTCACTCATCCTAATGGTAGTAGATCTCCGTTGTTAAGATATCATTGCTAAAGAAGAAAAGAAAAAAGTGAGGTTATTCAAACACGTGGTGACACATTGAACGATGAAGTAAAAACTGAAAACAACGAAAAAGCTATAGTAAAAAGAAGGTCAGTAAAGTGCTAAAAACGTTTGGGAAAACTACAAGTACTAAATCTATTAAAGTTTATTATAGTACTAGAGAAGAATTTGAAGAAGAAAAAATGTCTGTCGATGTGAACATCACTATACCTGTATTGGAAGACCAAGATAACTATATAGGGAAGAAACGATTATTAACATTTCTTAAACTACAAAAAGTATGAGCAAGCAACAAAAAGAGCAAGAGGTGAGAATGAAACAGAAGCTCAATGGTTAGAAAAATACTTAAAAACAATAAATTATATATACAGGGTATTATCATATAGACAAATTGTGTTCATAGACAATGAAAAAATTGATGGTATAATGAAAAAATTAGATGCTTTATACTCAAGAGAGTTATCGGCACTACAAATTAAAGTAAAATATAAATTAAATTAAATTAAGTTAAACGACTATGATGATGAGAGAAATTGACAGGAAAACGAGTAAAAAATTAAGATGTGATAACGTCAAAAAAACAATGTAAATGTGATTATAAGTTTGTAAAAGAAATGGATATTTTACTAGATTCATGTCCTCCATATGTTCATGAGTTGAATGGAACTGTGAAAAGATACTGTTAGGATGATTCGGCTTTAAATAAACAGCCTATCATTATTTATTTAAGAACTACACATTTATTTAGTATATAAGATTCATTTGTGGTAAATTCATTATCGCAGTATCGCTTCACAGTCAAACGACTTATTTCGTAAACAGCCCGGACTCGATTGCCTGTATATATTCGTGTACAGGCAGTTAAGGTTACATTCTTAAGTAATATAATATAAGTGTATGCCCTTGCGCACTAAACACGTCATACTCCATGTACACAATGATGTATACGTACTTAACATACACTTACACTTATATTGTACTTACACAAATAATTCAAAATTAACTATCCATATATATGATAGTTAATAGTTAATAGTTAACAGTCCCTGATGAGGAGCCGTAGCGAGCTCGAAACGTTGGACAAGTCTTCAATTAGGTAAGGGTGTTGGGGACAGTCAGACTGCACTTTACTAACAAAGAATTTTTTCAGCTGATATTTTATTTTCAGATTAGTCTACGGGGGTGAATGTAAACAAGGACAGTCTGACTGTCATTATAATTTTAATTTAATTTTTAATTTAATTTTTATTTTTAATTTTTTTTTTTTTAATTTTTTTTTTTTTTTTTTTATTTTTATTTTATTTTTATTTTTATTTTATTTTATTTTTGGATGGAATTGATTGGACTGTAAGACCAATAAAAAAATATTTATTAATTTTTTATCCATATCTATATTGAATTTAACATTTTTCTAAACTTTTCATATTTTTCTCTACTTAGTGATTTTGTAAATATATCTGCAACATTCTCATTCGAATCAACCTTTACAATGTTAATTATAATTTCTTTTACTCATTCATGAACATAATGGTAGTGAACCTCTACATGTTTAGAATTTTTAGTAAAATTTCCGTGTTTCGCTATGTTAGTCGCACTAGAATTGTCTTCATATATAGTTACTGGTTCTTTACAATCAATATTAAAAACTTTTAATAATTCTTTTATAGATTTAATTTCACTTACAGCTTCCGATAGAGCCACATACGCAGCAAACGTCGATGCGTTTGTTATTGATTTTTGTTTTGTATATTTTCGAATATACAATATTTCCAAAGAATTGTATTACATAGCCGGTGGTTGATTTCCTATCAATATTATCACCTGCCCAATCCGCATCAATATAGTAATCCATTACGACACTCCTATTATTCTTATGATATGTTAAACTTAAGTTTCGGGATAAATATAAATATTTTAAAATTCTTAATGCATATTTAAAATGCGTTTCATTATAAGAATTTTAAAATCTACTCAAATAGTTTACAGCATAACTTATATCTGGTCTCGTCGCTGAGCTTATATATAACAGTGCACCAATTAAATTTCTATATTTAATATCTTTATCACAGTTATCAGATTTTAAAATTTTTAGATTTACCTCCATGGGTGTATTATACATCTGACAGTCTTCTAAGTTATTTTTTTATTATTAATGCAATATATTTCTTTTGTGTTAATTTCATTTCTTTACAGGATTCGTCGTATATTACGGAAATTCCTAGATAATCTTTTATTTTACCAAAGTGTTTCATTTTAAATTTTTCCGATAAAAGCTTCTTTACGTTCTGTATCAAAACATTATTTTTACAACAATTTAGTAAATCGTCAACATAGATTAATAAGTACATGGTACATTTTCCATCTTTCAAAGTGTACAAACAATTGTCAATATTATTTCTTATAAAGCCTAAATTCAATAGAAATATGTCGAGACACTCATACCATGCTCGTTGACTTTCTTTCAAACCGTATAAAGCTTTTAACAATCTACATAGTCGGTCGATCCCATCTTCGTACCTCTTTGGTTGATGAACATACACTTCAGAAATTACTTTACCGTTCAAAAAGACCGTTTCAACATCCATCTATTCGATAGTTAGACCCATTTTACAACAGTATAAAAGTAAAATCTTTAATGTTTGCATTTTCGCGACAAGTGAATATATGTCCTCTATCATATCTTTCTGCTAGAATTCTCGTGCAACAAGTCTAACTTTATACACATTGTTTGATTTTTTATTATAGAAAATTTTTACATCAATGATTCTTTTACCCTGTTCATTTTTTACTAATATCTAAATTTTATTTATCTTTTCTAAACTATTTATTTCTTTGTCCATCGCTTCTAGCCATTTTTTACTATCATCCGAATTTACCGCTTCTTCAAAAGTAAGGGGAACAACCGTCATACAATCATTTGCAACAATATTATTACTTTTCATTTTATATTCATCATATCTATCCGGACAACTTCTAATTCTTTCCGACCTTCGTAGAATTTTAATCTTATTTTCGCAATTCACTCTTTATTTTATCACTGTTACTAGTTTCAAAAGTTTCATCTAACCATTCTTCACTCCCGCAATTATTATCATTTTCTATATCATTATTGATATCCGAACCATTCAATTTTAAACCGATACATTTTTCAGTTTCTTCTATTATCTCAATATGTTTAGCTACGATTACCTTATTATTTAATAAAACACGAAAACTGTTCTCATCATATCCGATGAAAATACCTATTTCAGCCTTTTTGTCCCATTTCGACATCCTTTTTTGATTCAGGCTTCCTTACAAAGACTTTACTACCATGTAGTTTTAAATTTGAGATATCCGGTCGTTTTCTAAAGAATATTTCCTACGGCGTTTTTTTTCGATTGTATTGGTTAGCGTGCAATTTTTCAAATATGTTGAAAAACCGCACAAACGATTTCTGGCCAATATTTTTTGTTTATATCAGCTTCATTTAACAAATAACGCGATATATTCATTATAGATCATTGAAGCGTTCTGCGACGCCATTCAATTCATGAACATATACAGTACATGGTGAAATTACTATACCTTTGCCTATTGCAAAATATACATCACGATTCAAATATTCCTTAACATTGTCACATCTCAAAGATTTCACGGTTTTCCCTGTCAAATTTTCACATTCATTGATATACTCTGTGAAACAATAAATAACTTTTGATTTGGACTTCATCGTATTGACGTTACTAATTTTACTGTAATCATCAATAAATGAGATAAAATATTTTTCACATTTCAAGCCTACGGTTTGAAACGGACCACAAACATCAGTATGTATAATCTCTAAAATTTCTTGTGCTTTGTATCTCTTATTTTTAAAAGGAACATTATGCATTTTATTTTCAATGCATATTTTACATTGTAAAAATTCTCCATCAAGTTTATCAGGTATACCGTTCAACAACTGCTTTTTACTCAAAATATCTAAATACTTAAAATTTAAATGACCTAATAACATATGCCATTTATCTTTTGCAGTCATATTATTTACGTTTTTGATTGCCGTGTTTACCAATACATTATTTAATTTTAAATTACTTTTCATACGATACAGACCATTTCTTTTTTCTGCTACTGCTTTTAGTGTACCATATTTATCAATAATTTTTAATATATGCTTCTCTGAAATTATTTTATTATTATCTGCTATTTTGCTTATTAAATTTGAATGCATATCTCTGACGTAAAATACATTTTTCATATTAATTTCATTTTTATTACCAAACGCATCAAAATCACTCACGACATTTCCTATTTTGGTAGCTTTTACAATCCTATTATCCCCTAAATAAACGTTAATAAGATTTTCCAAAACTTCAAAATTTTCAAAATAAGTGTCATTATTGATGATATCGTCGGTACAACCACTATCTAAAATCCATTCAACTACCATACATTTATTATTCTTTATTTGACTATTGAAAGCTTTTGTTGCAGTGCTCGATCGTTGCTACCTAGGCACCTCTCTCTTCCTCATAACTGAATCTGTTTGCAGGAAATTTTTTTGTAAGGAATTCTTGTCAAATTGAAAACGATGCGCGCTTACTCCATCTTCGTAATGACCACGCCCATGAACATAACCTCTCCTTCCTGCCCCTTGGACTCGTACTGATCGCCATGTTAGGTGATTTCTTGACGCTGGTCCGCCATTTGTGCAGTCTTTCTGTATGTGAACAAATTTTCCATACTTATAAAAACCGCGCTGATTTTTATCAACCGTGAAAGCATTTGATTTTCTGTTGTAATATTCTTCCTGTTCATTCTTCATTTCAACCATTTGTATTTTATTTTTCACATATTCTGCCGTTTGCTCTTCTTCTTTTAACGTATCAATCAAGTCTCCTATGTAGCTATATGAGTCTGGTAATGTCATTAACATATAATTTAATTTTTCTTTTTCTGACACATGAGCGCCCGTGCTTTTTAACTCGTTGATACACTTTTCAAAATCAGGAAAAAAATGTGTCAATTCACTATAATTTTTCAGTTCCAACTTATTTCTATGCACAATTTGCATAGCCGTTGATTCTTTTAAATATAAATTGTCAAACTTTTTTATCATATCATACGCCGTCGTTTTATCTTCAATAAATTTCATTTGTATGTCCGAAACAAAACTGTATATATTGTTTATTGCTTTCAAAACATTATCGTCCCACGAATCAATTTTTTGTTCTTGTTATATTAGCATCACATTTTTTCATTTTCAAAAATATTGTATTGCGTTTTTTCCACATTTTATAGTTTTCACCGTCAAACACTGGTATTTTACATTCACTATCTTTACCCATTTCAATCGCTCACGTATCTTCAGTAAGGCACTTTTATTTTATACAATAATCTTCAATAAAGTTTTTTTTCTAAGCGAACAATGAACCAACCACGCTCTGCTACCATGTTAGGATGATTCGGTTTTAAATAAATAGACTATCACTATTTATTTAAAAACTAAACATTTATTTAGTATATAAGATTCATTTGTGGTAAATTCATTATCGCGGTAAATTCATTATCCGCGTAAACAGCACGGACTCGACTGCTTGTATATATTCGTGCACAGGCAGTTAAGGTTACATTCTTAAATAATATATTATAAGTGTATGCCCTTGCGTACTAAATAGATCATACTGCATGTACACAATGATGTATGCATACATAACAGATACAATAGGTCTATTGTGGATACAGCTAGGTGTTTAATGTCTCATGTTAAATTGACTATAAAATTTTGACCAGAAACAGTCAAGTCTGCTGTGTAATTAAAAAATAGATCAATAACAAACACTCATTTAAATAAAACTCCTTATGAAATTATGATGGAAGAAAAACCTGATATTAGTAATTTGAAGTTGCATGGAAGTAGTATCTTTGAAAGAATTCCTGAGAATAAATATGTGGGATAAAAAGGCTGAAACGGGCATAGTAGTAGGTTACGAAAATTTAGGGTATAGAATTTTGATTAAAAGTAAAATTGTTATCACTATACATGTATACATAGTAAACCAGAAAGTAAATCTAATTGGTCTTTCTGGCGATAAATTTTTAACGATGAGTCAATTACCAACTGTGATACTGATAAACAGTATTCAAAACAATTTATAACCTTAATAATGAGAATATGTATATTACCAAAGAGAGTGGAAATAGTGTAAATGATATTGAATATCATAAATATGAATATCCTTCAAGCACCTATATAAAAGAAGAAAATTATGAAGGTGAAACTACCACACAATCCAAAAAGAATACACCTTTAAGAAGGTGAAACCAACTGATATTTACAGATGAGACAAATTTCTAAACTGTATATCTGTCAACCTTGTAAGTGCAAATATCTCTCAAAGTTATTCGGAAGTTGTAAATAGCATTGAAAAAGATAAATGGAGACAAAGCATGAATAAAGAGATCAACTGTATAATCAAAAATGATACTAATAAACTAGTCGAAAGGCCCAAAGATACAAACGTTTTAAATGTAAGATGGATCTACACAAAATAGGCAAATGAAATTTATAAAGCTAAAATTTTAGTACTAGGTTATCAACAAACTGAAATTATCGATGATTTATATTCACCTATTGCAGAAATTAAAATTTTAAAAATATTGTTGACATTTAGCGTTCAAAATGGTTTGTATGTATATCAAACTGATTTTAAGGCAGCATTTCTGTAAAGAGATATCATTTCAGAAGTATATATTCAACAGCAAGAAGACTATAATGATGAATCCAGTAGAGTGTGGAATGGAAAAAGGTTTTATATGGATTGTGAGGGAGATCGAGGGCTTGGAATGATTATTTGGACAAATATCTGCAAAATTTGAGTTTCAAACGTAGTGAAAATGATTATTGTTTATACTGCATGAATAATGATAATCTAATGTATCTATTAGTTTTTTTAGATGATTTCATATTTTGTTGAAAAATGTTCAAAAAGTAAGTCATTGTAAAAAATTATTGTCTGATAAATTCAAAATGAACGATTTAGACAATATAAATAACTATTTAGTTATAAATATTAAATAACAAATATATTATGACTCTAGATCAAACATATTATACAGAAACATTGGCGGATAAATATTGTAAATGGTCGCTTGTAAGTAACTCCTATGGAGCAAAATCTTAAATATGAATCTACGCAATTAGCATCGAATAATATACAATTTAAAAACCTAATGGGTGCTCTTTTAAATATAAGTTCTGCAGCACGACCAGTATTTATCTTTGAGTAGATTTCAAAATTGTTACAATTCCACACACTATAATTACGCTTGAAGAAGCTTAAAATAATTCTACAAAACCAAAAACTTAAAACTGATGATTATGAAACATCTTCGAGAGAAATCGCTAGATTGCTTTGTTGATACAGATGGGGTAGGTGACACCATTGATCGTCAATCAACAACTAGTTATGTTATTAAAATGTACGACAATGTTGTATTTTGGAAAAAAAAAGTGGGGTAGTGTAACTAAATCCTCTACCGCAGCAGAATATGTTGCATTCTATGAATGTGTAAGCGAATTAAAATGCATACAAGATGTTTTAAGAGATTTAAAATTAATGTACGCAATTCAATTATATGGGGATAACTAAAGTGGAATAAACATAAGTATGATAACTATACCAAAAACTCCAAATACTTCGAAACACACTTTCATTTTATGAATCAGAGCTGCGTAAATTGAGTAATTGATATTATAAAGATAAATTAAAAAGATAATATAGCCGATGTCTTTACAAAATCATTAGGTAAAATTAGGTTTACAAAGTTTAGTAATTTGTTAAAACTATTTTAAACCGAAATTATAACATTTATTGTCGATCATGTACTTTAAATTTAAGGAGGCGTATTGATATATTGATAAATTTCTAGTACGTTAGATGCTCTCGAGACAATACAGTAGGTATTATACTGGACTTATGTCCTATATGTACTGCATTGCATGGAAGGTTAGGAGAAGGAGAGGCGGAACACAAAAGCAGTTGGTTTGCTTTGGTAAAAGAGACAAGATATATCATGTACCGTAAAGTATTATATAACAAATATGAATGAATATACCATAAATGAAATCAAACTCATGTTCTTTATTTGTGTAATCTCACTCACCTAACAAATATAAAAAATTGTCTAACCTAATACTTTAAACGCTCAACCTGGAATAGAATATATTATAATAAGAACCTTTTTAAAATAATAGTTGGAAGTATTATATTACTACTGCTATTGTACTGTATTGAAATAAACTACTTGTGGGTTTTTATTTCATGATTAGTATGAAACAATGAAGTGAATTAAGCTTCAGCGAGTAACTTCTAATGAGCAATAAATAAATACGATATACGAGAGTGGATTTATAAGTTTCCGGCTTGACCAAGATATCCTTAGATAGCTTGTAGCTATAGCTTCAGTTCGATCGCCATGTTACTTTAGGTTTGAGAGCACGCTGAAAAAGATGCCTCTGTGTTTTTCGTAAAAATGGAAAAGCTGGAAAATCGTGCTGTCATCAAATACTTTTATTTGAAGGGGTTAACGCCGAAAGAAATTAAAGAAGCGATGGACTCATCACTGGGGACATCCTCTCCACCATATTCAACCGTTAATCAGTGGGTTTCCGCGATTCAAAAGGATCGTGTAAGCACCTCTGATGAGACTCGCTCAGGACGCCCCATTGAGGTCACAACTCCAGATATGATCGAAAAAATCCATCAAATATTGCTGAAAGACTGCAGATTAAAAGTTTGTGAGATAGCTGTGACCTGTAAGATGTCATATGAACGTGTACAAAATATTTTCCACCAACATTTGTACATGGAAAAGCTCTATGCAACATGGGTGCCGCGTTTGCTAACAGTCAACCAAAAATTGATTCGAAAGAACATTTCTACCGCCAATTTGGCATTGTATAAGCGTAATACAAGCGAATTTTTGCGCCGATTCGTAACCGTTAACGAAACTTGGGTCCACCACTACAGTCCTGAAATCAAAAAACAGTCTAAACAGTACATTGGACTAGGGGAATCAACTCCAAAGAAGGCAAAAACAATTTTTTCGGCGAACAAGGTTATGGCTACTGTTTTTTCAGATGTAAGAGGTATTATATACATTGATTACCTTGAAAAGGATAAAACTATCACTGGTCAATACTATGCAGACTTATTGCAACGTTTGAGCCACGAAGTGAATATTAAACGACCTCATCTGGCGAACAAAAAAATCTTGTTTCATCACAATAACGCAGCAGCGCAAACGTCAATTGTTGCGATGGCTAAAATCAACGATCTGAAGTTTGTATTCATGCCGCACCCTCCCTACTCACCAGACATAGCCCCGAGTACTATCATCTGTTTTCTAACCTCAAAAAATGGCTTGGCGGTAAGAGATTTGCGAACAATGAAGAAGTAATCGAAGCTGTAAATGGATATTTTGAGGAGCTTGACAAATCAGTCTATAGAGATGGCATTACTAGACTAGAACACCTCTATGAGAAATGTATCAGCCTTGGAGAAAATTATGTTGAGAAATAAAAAAAAATTTTGAAAACGTTGTTTTTCTTGGTTAGGCCGTAAACTCATGAATCCACCATCGTATATACAATACTATTGGATGTACAAGTAAGTTTCCATCGTTTGTCAAAAAATGTCGTCAAAAAGTGGATCCGGGTCAGAAATGTCAGACATCATGTTTTGTATTTGTAGATTCCGTATCTGTCAACAACTTTGCAGAATTATATTTGAGCATTACTTTCGATGTCATTTATTTAATCGAGCAAAATCATGGTAAATTTCTAGCGAAATAAACATCATTTGCGGTAATTACTGCTTCTACTATATGTATACACTCTACCACAAAAAGACAACTGATACTATCTTCAGATACTACGGCCTTTCTCTACCTCTACACAGAGTTTTGGTTTCGACCGATTACATACGTTTAGTAGGAGTTTGCATTAGAGTATCAAAGTGCTCGCTATTGTTGTTGAAGATGAATAAAAATATTGAACCATGTCTTGCAATTAAATTTTCCTTTCAAGTTGGTAAAAGTGCAACGGAAACGATGAAAATGTTAAAAGTAGCTCATGGTGAATGTATTATATCTGATGTTATTATTTTTCGGTGGTGTAACTTCTTTATAGAAGGTAGTGAAACGGTTAAAGATGATAAAAAGAGCGGACGATCATAGGCCACAAAAAATGGCAATGATATCGACAAATTCCCGAGTTTTTTAAAGAATAATCATAACTCTAGTTGTAGATTGACTGAAAAATTTACTGAAGACCAAAATCCACCGTTAAACTTACTATGATAAACGACTTGAAAAAAAGATGTACGCGCGTTTTGTTCCACATGCGCTAACTGCCAAACAATGAGAGCAGTGAATTTCTCAGATTCGTAACTTAATGGAAATAATGGAAACGCAACCAAATGATGTTGAAACTATTATTAAAGGCGGTTATAGTTAGTATTCTGCATACGATCCTGTAGCAAAATGCCAAAGTACTGAGTGGGTTGACGAAAACTCTCCGCGACCAGAAAGAAATTTCCCTTTTAAAAAACAAATTTCAGACAATGTTAATTATTTTTTATATTCTAAAAATATCAGTTCCTCGATGAACTACTGTAAATGCTACTTTTTAAGAACTAGTATTTGAACGCTTGTATAAAATAATTGCGCTTGTTAGAGGCGAGTTATGGAAAAACCACTCTGTTTTCTTCTTACACAATAATGCACCAACACATGCCGCCACAATTCATACTTAATTTTTGGCCAAAAAAATAGTTCCTTTACTCAGCCATCCAGCATCGTCTAATTTGAGCATCCCTGTCTAATTCCTATTTCAAAAATTAAAACTGGACTTGAAAAGAAACTGTTTTGCATCAATAGACGAAACACAACAAGCTGTAACAGCGAAATGAAAATCTATTCATAAAAAGAAGTTTTTAAAAGGCATGAAGAGATTGCAAGATCATGCTACTACTTCTAATGGAGACTATTTTAAATAAAAAGTTTGTTGATAAAATGTTATACAAATATTGCATCTTTTGTACCCCGAGTCTTAAAAATTTTGTGACAAACTTGTATATTAGGTTGTCAAATATCTCCCATACGCTTTTTGCTCTTCATTTAATAATTTATAAAAAGTGTTACAGTGGTCGGATTTATCCAGACGGCAACTTCATAATACACCTCTCGTAGAAAGGCCTCTCCTTATTTGCGAAGAACTTGGGCAGCCACTTTTCACAAGCCTCTTTTGAGTCCAATTGTATACCACCAAGGGCGTTCGACATAGACAAGAACAGGTGGTATTCACTTGGCGCTATGTTTGGGCTATATGGTGGATGCGATAAAACCTACCGTCCAAACTCCCGTTGCTTCTGACGAGTCAGTCACGAGCGAAGTGTGTGGTCTGATGTAGTGACCTTGTGGAACACTACAGCCTTCCTTTTGGCCAACTGTGGACGCTTCTGATCGATAGCATGCTTCAAGCGGTCCAGTTGTTCACAATAGATGGAAGAATTAAGCGTCTGGCCATATGGGAGCAGCTCATAGTGGGTGATTCCCTTTCAATCCCACCAAAGACACAGCAGAACCTTCCTGGCCGTTAATCCCGGCTTGGCCACTGTTTGGGACGGTCCACCGGTCTTGGACTATCAAGACCTTTCAAATGATGTATAGTATTGCCAGATACGAGCTCTTTAGCGCTTTGTACATAGCCGAGAAATTCATAAGAGAAAAAGGCGGAAGGGAGATATTTGGCAACCTAATATATACATATATATATACATATATATATGTGTGTGTGTGTGTGTGTGCGTGTGTGTGTGTGTGCGCGCGCGCGTGTGTGTGTATGTATGATTTTTTCACAAACTTTTAATCCTAGAATTATTAGGAAGCGAATTTTCTATTTTGTTAGCTGTTTCATTTTCTTTGGTCGGCCGATGTGTCTTTATATGCACGACAGAATGATAAACAATCTGAATTATATGGATTTGATATGATGTCAAATAGTAATTTCCTGTCCATCGAAATGAATTCAATTTCAGTTCGATCTACAACAAGAACGTATAGATGATATATGCATATAGCTTAAGTAGTAGGTACATAATATGTGATGTTATACAAATTAGTTATACAATACGAGACAGAATCATTGCGCCATGGATCATTAGGAGTCAAAGTATGCCTCATAAAAACACCATGAAATTATGGAATTTCTAATGCACGCACAAATTTCTTAAGATGATAGTCAGTCAGTGAACGATTTGGCAAATTTGGAATCCATGTTTTTTTTTAATTTGACCAAAATTGGGCGGTTTTAAATATAAATCCATTCCACGTTTATATTGTTTCAGATGGAGACCTTTAACTATAACAATTGCTTTCATTATAATATTGTGTCGTTTACTTTCCTCAGAAAATTTCTGTGCATCTTCGGCATAATTTACTGCTTACGCTATTACAGAAGTACCACCTGCTAGAACACATGTTGCGCTTAAATCCGCAAACAGTTATATTAAAAATAAGAGCACTCTTTGCACGCGAGGAAAGATGACCTGTTTCTTACAACAAATTTTTCTTTGACTTTCCGTGTATAATTTTACTTGATTTTAATGAGTTTTTTGCTAAATTTTAAAAACCTAAATTTTAGTCCCTTTCCAGTTTATTCCTTTAATTTTATAGCACGTGAAAGAGAAGATGCTTTTCTAGAACGATACGATTGATAAACAGTAAGATGCATTTCCATAGGTAACTTATTTATTACCCCTGGAAGCAGTTCACTATCTCACTCTAACTGTTTTTGAAATTTGTGCAAAAGCATCTTAAGTCAGCAGACTTATATATCTAATCATTACTCAATTGCATATTTGATTATGTCACGCGAACATAGAATTTACTGAGCAAGTCGTCTGACGTTAAATCATAAATTTAAATGCTGGAAATTAAAAAAAGAATTTAGGCGAGCAGAGTTTTTCGGTCCATCAAATGCTTATTAGCTTTTATGTTTATGAGCAGAACTTGTTAAAAAGAAACATTTTTTAAAAATTATTTAAATGTTTTTTTAATTTATGAAATTATATAAAACATCGTATTATTATATTGAAATTCTCAATATTTATATTAAATTTATTGAACCTTTGAGAAACTAAAAGAGCAAACTTTGGGTCACGATTAGCGATTTTTTTTCTGTTGGTACAGGTTTACCGAGCATATATTTGTGGTTTGAGCAACTATAGCATTCATTGCTTATTTTTAATAAGCAAAAAAAGCTATAAGAGTGTCTTGTGCTCGGCGATTTTTTTTTCACCAAAAATGAAGCAGAGTTTGTATTAAATTTTGTGTCAAAAATGGAATTCTGTGCTCTGAAACTTTTGAAATGTTGTTCCAAGAAGGCCGAGAAAATATCGAAGACAAACCTCGCCCTGGATGTTCCAGCATGTTAACAACAGATGAGAACGTTCAAGTAGTGAAAGATATTGTGTTAAAAAATCGTCGAATCACTATCAGAGAAACTGCTAAAGATGTTGATATATCGGTTGGCTCATGCCATGCTAGTTTTTCAGATCAGCATGAGACGTGTATGAGGGAAATTCATTTGAAATCTACTTAATTTTGATCAAAAACTGTCGCATGACCCTAGCTCAGGAGATGTTGATTAAAGTCAATAATGATGCTAATTTTCTCAAAAGGATTATAACTAGTGATAAATGGTGGGTATATGGTTATGATGTCGAAACTAAAGCCCAATCGTCTCAATGGAAGAGCCGAGAAGAACTGAAGAAAGCAAGCTTGGTTTGATCAAATGCCATGGTTTAGCTCATTGTCTTCTTTGATTACCGTGACTTAGTGCATCAGAAATTTTTACGAGAAGGCCGTACGGTGAACAAGGAATACCACTTTGAAGTTATGCATCGATTGCGAGAGGTGATACGCAAAAAACGTCTGGACCTTGGAAAAAATTTCGTGGCTTTTGCATCAGAATGATTCACCTGTTTATTCATCGTTGCTTATGAGAGATTTTTTCGCTAAAGCCAACGCCACAGTCATAACTCGGCCTCCACAATGACCAGATTTGGCACCCAGTGATTACTTCATTTTCCTAATATTAAAAAGGCCCATGGAAGAACATCGATTTTCAACCATTGATTAGATAAAAACTGCATCGCTAAAAGAAGTCAAGGCTATTCACAAAATTGATTCTCATAAGTGCTTCGATTATTGAAAAAAGCGTTTGCACAAGTGTATTATATCTGAAACGAGTTACTTTGACGAGAACTTTGAGAAAACCCAAAAATAACCTTATGATTTGAACACACCTGGTATATTCGTCGAGTGAGTCGAAAAGTCAACTTATTATTTGAACATATCTCGTATGGCCTTAATTTTTCACCATTTCCAAATTAGATCGAGCTACTGCCTTCGCATGCAAGGATTCACCGAAGAGTTTCCGTAACTGGTCCATGAATTTGGATTCAATTAATAAAGCGACCCAGCGTTGCTTGTGGATAAATTACCTAAAATTAATCCGATGACTGATGCGACTGCCACTGCCGATATTACTATAACTTCTGGTGTAGATACCGCTGGTGAAGACTCTTTCATTATTTACAAATTAACAACTTTTTTAACAAAAACACCGTACTACATTAAGGCTGATATGAGAGAAAGAGAGAAAGAAAATACATTTTATCAGTATTTGGAAAGTACGGAAAGCATCTTTGAAACAATAAACAATACAGCATTTTAGAGTCTCTTCAACTTCAGTTACTGTAATGTAAAATTTATTATTTTACTACTTCTATTCTGAAAGAGGAAATAATTAGTCGGTGGGCGATTATGGAAAGCTATAATTCTTTTTAAAGAAAGAAGATCACATCTCCCGCCCACACTGAATAGCAAGTTCTACCATAGCGAAGGGCATGATCCTTCATTAAGGGAATACAGAGCGACGAACCAATGAGGTGATATCTTCCCGAAAGTAGCGTCATCCATTCGTTCAACACAGTTTTGAAGGAGATGGGGGCTATACCGAAATGAAAGCTACGTCATTTCGGGTACACAAACATTGTTTTAAACTAAATCGGCCGAGTCACAAAAACATCGCTTTAGAAACACGTCGTAGATCTCCTTAGCTGAGTAGTTTCACTAGTGGAGAATAAATACACATCTCAAAAAAAAATTATTATTTTACAAATATGGATATTTTAAAAAAATATATAAGAAGGAAATTTCTAAAAGTATTTATTTGACAAGGAATATCTAATGATTTATGAGTAATGTATGAGTAGAGTATAGTAAATTAGATAAGTTTTATATAATAGTTCATTATAAATTTACATAGAAAAAAGAAAGAGATATACAATACAATACAATCGTAGAAAAGTATTCATACGATACATGAGTTGATAGTATATTTATATATATTAAGCTATTTTATCTATCTTATATAAACATTATTTAATATTATATATTAATATGTAGTTTATTTTTATTCTAGCTTCAGGTATTAGTATACTCAGTTATTTATCATTGCGCATTATAACGGCAATGGGCCTAGAAAATAGCTTATTAGTTTATCGCTGTCTATCATCAGCATCTGATGATAATATCAAGAATACAGGTAACAAAATAATACCTTTACATTTATTGCAATACACACACACACACACACACAAACACACACACACACACACACACACACACACACACACACACACACACACACACACACACACACACACACACACACATATATATATATATATATATATTTAGTAACAGTCGTTTCAACGTGAACGATTACCAACATAAAAGTGCCGATGTCTCGTACTATATATCGAATACGAGAACGACGCGATGAGCAGGTTCGCTTCGACCGTTGAAGAGTCAGCATGCACGCAGCCACTCTCCACATATATATATATATTCGGTATCTATGCTATAATTCAAACGTGTTAAGTGGAATTAACAGATTCGGAATTAACAGATTAGGAAAGTCATGAGGTTATTTTTCGAGTCAGAGGCGGAAATTATTTACGTGATTTGCTAGTCTAGTCCGATTCAACTGGAATGAGAGTGAAGCAACGGTCGCGTAGAACTACCGTCCAATATCCCCCGAAATTAGCCGGCATATACCGCTGCGTCCTGTTTTGAGCCTAGCATCAGAAGAGCTCTAACTATAGCAGGCTTTTCATACGGCAAGTATCATTGATATTTAGTACTGTTCGCCGGTGGTCGTATCCTTTCGCTCCCCATTAGTTTACTGCACCCTTTCTTCCGCAAACCTAACGACGTGTAATGGCCGCATACGTACTTCGCGCAATACGCCATGTATGTATTCACCCATATATAGAATCCACTTGACAGGCTTTTGTTTCTCGACCTATGGTAAAACTGCAACTTGTACCTTCGCTATCGTAGTAGTAGATCCCTACTCTCTCGATTCAGACCTTTAAGACCCTTGTATGATCCTTTATTCGCTAATTGTATAGTGTTTTGGAACGCAAGTATAGTGCATGTCACGAAAATGGCAGAGAGAAATTTAAAGCAACGGTGCGGGATAAAATTTTATGCGAACCTCAGCGAAATTGCGATAAAAACTTATGCAAAGATATTTCAAGTTTATGGTAGTTTTACCCTGAGTCGTAATCAGGTGTTTTAGTGGCATGCCGATTTTAAAAAAGGCCGTGAGAGCGCCGGAGACAGCACGCGGAGCAGAAGTCCAATTTAAGCGCGAACCGACGCGAATGCGCAGTGCGTCCCAGGCCTTGTTCATCAAGACCGGCGACTAATGATTTGAATTCTGGCTTATGAGTTGAATATTAACCGGAAAATAGTTAGAAAGTTTTTAACCGAAGATTTCACCATGAAAAAGCTGTGTGTGAAGATGGTACTGAATGAACATCGCTCAAGATTGTCTCAAGCAGGTTGACAGTGATTTTCCTTTCCTTGATCGAGTTATTACTGGTAATGAATGTTGGTTCTTTCAGTATGACGCCGGAACTGAATGACAAATCCAACAGTGGATGTCCCCTGGAGTGCCAAGTCCAAGGAAGGCGAGAATGAGCAAGTCCGAAGTAATAACCATGTTCATTTGCTTCTTCGACAGCTAAGAAGTGGTTCACAAAGAGTTTGTGCCACCTGGACAAACCGTAAATTAAGTATTCTAACGCAATGTGATCGAAAAATTATGAAACAGGGTACTGAGAGTGTGTCGAGAGATCGCGAAGACTTGGGTTCTGCATCACGATAATGGTCCCTGTCACAGTGCGTTCAGGATCTCTCAGTTTTTGACCTGTAAGCATCGCAACCTTACCACAAACGCCCTATTCACCGAACACATCACTCTACAACTTTTTCCTATTTGCCCATTTGAAAAAATTCGTGAAAAGTCGACATTTTGACTCCGTCGAAGACATCCAAGAATCGGTCACGAGGATACTTAAAGAGGTCCCAGAGGAACTGTTTCAGAATTTTTACGAAAACTGAAGAACTCGCTGGAATAAGTGTATAGATGCGGGGGGAGGGGGACTACTTTGAAGGGGACCGCAGCGATGTACCTTAATTTTTAAATATACTCGGTTTTTTAATTTTGTCGCATTGCTTAATTGTCTGACCTCGTAGATCCGGCTTTCTGTATTATATAAGTCTGAAATAAAGATAATGTGAAACGTCTATATTATGCACTACTGTATATAGATCTATCTCTGGCACGGGCTCCAGCAAGGACATCCACGAAGACATCGATGCTGTACTCCAGCCTCACAAAGGTAAGATAAGAAATAAGATTTTTTATAAATATTTGAGCAAATAAAAATTCTTCAGTACTTTTTTATGTAATACATAATATTCAAGAGAATAAACACCTTATGTATGAGTGCAAAAACATTACAATATGCAATTCCTAACAACTATTTATGGAAAAAAAATAGTTAAAATATTTAAAAGAACAATAATATACTCAACTATCGGTAAAGAAAGACAAATCCAAATCGCTATCACATACTGCCGATGGTGGCATCTCCAATGCCACAACATTCACTCCCGCATATTCGCACACAGATATGCAAAGCTGAATATTCGACAACATCTAATTTGATAACAATTCTCGAGAATTCCACAAGAAGATGTATAAGAATTTATCGAAAGACTAGAAGCAACCATCGAAAGTTCGGATATTCCCGTTGTAGAAATTGTAAAACTAGATCAATGAATATTCTGAACAGCAGCACAAATATGGGCAAGATCCAAACATAAAAAGTAACGCGAGCTGGAATATTTAAAAGCAATATTGAGACGCTAATTTTGACCGATAGATTATACGTTAAAATTAGAAGAAGAATTATGGGGCTGAACATAAGTGTCGAATGAATTCATTGGCTCATATCTAAGAGCAATGCAGATACTGTTACACAAATTTCCACTGTTGCCAGTAGAATCCCAAGTAGACAAATAGACAGCAATCTGCATGAAGAATTTATTAACAAAATAAACCGTAACAACTTTGAGTTAATAGACCAACTCGACCACAGCACAGATCAAATTGTAGAAAGAACTAACACGCCATTATGCATGAGCCAGCATAAGATCCAAGCTAGTGCTTGATGAAAGTACAGAGAAAAAACGCATCCAAGCCGGTGACATTGACGAAGCCAACTATGATATAAATAAATAAACAGTGATAAAGAAACGAATTTCGTATGATAAACAGAATAATACTAACAAGAATAGAATTCGATGATCACGAATCTCACGAAGCTTATCCTCAAAACGACGAAGAAATAGAAACAAAAGCATATCCCTCAGATTTAATAATAATCCCGCAGAAAAATACCCTTCAACCTTCTCATACACCATCATCGTACAGAAATACTCGTGAACAGAAACAATATTCAGGAACACGAACGAGAGTTCGATCGTCAAGTGAAAAAAACGTCACATGTACAGATATCTTTAGCAAAGAAAGACCAGATCAAAGCATATCCAATTCGATCCCAAAGAAAGATATGTTTGTATGTTTGTCCATGAGCAGACAAATTAAAAAACTGTTCTTTTGATTTTTTTAAAAACGGAAATAATACCACTTATATCGTGTACATAAATTACAGATGGGTAATTATTCTTGAATGACAGAAACGTCGATGTACTGCAAAATATCGATAATCAAGAAAGTACAGCATGCTTGAAAGTCTTGAACTTCCTGAAGTATGACATTATCCTAGGGATGGATATATTAATAAAATTAAAGATCACTATAAACGTTGTGATTGTGATAATCGCGTCTTTCAGTCATAACCAAAATAAAATAAATTTACTAAATATATATCAAATCGACAGAATTAACTACTACAAATCGACGTGCCTAACCAATTCTATAAATCAAAGGCGTATGAAGTTCTCTGATGGTTAGAATCGTAATTGGTATGACAATGTTGGACAATTTATTTCAACCGCGATATTTGAATTCGAGAGAAAATTCGAGGCTAGATTTATGTATTTGCCTATAGTTATTTCATTTATTTTACTTGTTTTATTTAAATCATAAATATAATTTCATATAAAAATATTGTAAAAATTATATGTCGTACTAAATATATACACATCATTCAACTGTGCATAAATCATATTTATTTTTAGGTATAAACATATCAAATAATCTACGTTATTTTGTATTAAATTTACTTCTTTACTAATAATTAGCTTTTTAATCAATACATTGGGTCATTTTGAAACAAAACGAAAAAAGTATAGATATGAGCATTCGACGAGCTTTGAATAGTTTAGGTTAGGCCTGGCGCGTTCATTCCTACTTTTATTTAGTAATGCTGAATTATAAGAATAAATACCAGAACAATATTCACTTACAAACATAGATGATTCAAGATGTTTATTAATTGCTTTTGATATTTAATTATTAATTCTTTTTAATTAGTTCACGCGAATAGTATATATTTCTAAAGTATATTTTTATGAATTTTGAGTAACAATTTCTTATCTACTCATGCAATGTTTGAATACTCATATTTCATTTGTCATCTGCTTATGAAAATTTAATATGAAGTGCATACTCAATTTAGTATCGATATGTAATATATTAAAGTTAGTTAAAAAAATAAGAAAATTTTTACTTCAGTCTTGTCGGCACTAGAGAAATCTCTGCTTTGATTCATCATCAAATAACAAACTAATATTATAACTTTCCTACGTATTATGGTTATGAAATTTGGGACAGCCCGGATGTAGAATATAATAATGAATAGAATGAACTTTATTTCATCTGTCTATTCATGATATTGAGGGAGTAAAATGAAATCTACCATTATATTACTATTAAAACGCAGATTGTGATTTTTGCAGATAAAAAAGAGAGACTTTTAGTTTCTGCTTTTTTAAAAAGGTCGCGCTGCAGGAAATATTCAGTACCGTACTATAGTAGATAAAGTATTAGGAGCTCTGATGCAGTAAATGCATATATATATATATATATATATATATATATATATGTATATACACACGAAATATACAATTCGGAACTTACATCGAGGTAATATTGTTATTATTATTATATATATATATCAGCTGTTAACGCAATAACGTTCCCTGATATAGGTATTGCTCATATGTATTCTCTTCCTTTCTCACTCTATCATACATTACTCGCCTTAACATAAAAAATGCCTCGAAAAAAGGATCGGATGAAAATCATAAAAAAAAATCATATGTATGTATTTCCAGACATTGATTACAAATATAATGGAAAAAATTGACCAGATGAAATAAAAAATTTCATGGGAATCACTAAATGATAAAAAATAATTTGATAAATTGATTAAATTATCAAATTTAATTGATAAAAAAATTATAGAAACCATTATGAATGGAACAGATTTGAGATTTGAATAAACGCTCTAAACCTTATTGAAATAATTTTTTTATATCATATTTATTTTTACTCTAAAACTAATAGTTATCGAGAAAAACGATATAAATAATGAGCGTCTCGAGCTTCGAATTAGCTCAAGTCTATGTTTCGGTGATCTACGTCCCCACTCAGTATAACTCGTGTAGTGTCAAGCGGGGTACAAGCGCTTTGCTCAAATGCAAAAATTTGATAATTTTTTATCAATATGCTGTTGAGATGTCTCTAAATGACTTCTCTAGGGAAGATGGCGTTTATGCGGTGGAATACGGGGACCAAGTGTCTCTACACGACTTCTACAGGGAAGATCGCCTTCGAAAACTGAAATATGGTATCCAGGTGTCTCACGGTAACATGTTCGTGGAGTTTCGTTTTCGGACATTGGAATACGCTGTCTATGTGTCTTGACCTGACTTCTATGGCGAAGAACGCCTTTGGAAGGTGGAATACAGTCTCCAGGTGTCTGGCAATCACTTATACTTGGAGTTTCGTTTTAGACGGTGGAATACGCTCTCCAGGTTCTTGCTGTCCAGGTGTCTCTGCACGACTTCTACGCAGAGTCCCATTTTTGATCGCTAGAAGACGCTTTCCAGGTGTCAAACGACTCCTGCGCGAAATATCGCGTCCCGACAGTGGGTTACGGTGTACAGGTGACTGGCGGTGATTTCTGAAGAAAATAGCGAGTGCAGACAGTAGAATACGGTGTCCAGGATTCTCTACACGACTTATACGTGGAGTTTTGTTTTCCAACGATGGAAAAAGCTGTCCCGGTGTCTCTTCATGAATTCTACTGGGAATAGCCTATTCGTTCGGTGGAATACGCTGTCCAGGTGTCTAAAGATGATTTCTACGGGGAGTTCCTTGTTCGATCGGTGGAACACGCTGTCCAAGTGTCTCTACACGACTTCTATCTGGAAGATCGCCTTCGGAAGGTTGAATACGGTCTCCAAGTATCTCGTGATTACTTTTATTGGGAATGTCCTATTCTTTCGGTGGAATACGGTGTCCAAGTTTCTAGTGATGACTTCCACGGGGATTCAGGTGTTGAGTCACTGTTAAACGCTATCAAGGTTTCTCTAAATGACTTCTACAGGGAAGATGGCGTTTGGACGGTGGAATACGGTGTCCAGGTACCTCTACATGACCTCTACGGGGAAGATCGCGTTTAGACGGTGGCTAACGGTGTCCAGGTTTATGCGATGAGCTCGACGGGGAGACCCATGTGTAGTCGTTAGCATGATTTCCAGGTGTTTCTGCACGACTTCTGCATGGACGCTCGAATTTGAACGGTGGAGTACGGTGTCCAGGTGTCTGGCAATGACTTATACTCGAAGTTCCCTGATCGGTCACTGGAATACGTTGTGCAGGTGTGTATCGATGATCTCTACGGGGAGTTCCTTGTTTGGACGGTGGAATATGCTATCCAGGTTTCTCTACACTACTTCCACCTGGACTTTCGTTTTTGGACGGTGAAATACGCTGTTCATATGTCTGGCGATGACTTCTACGGAGGCTATGGCGTTCGGACAGTGGAATACATTGTCCAGGTATCTGCTGATGACTTCTATGAGAAGTTCCGTGTTCGCTCGCTGGAATACGCTGTCCCAATATCTCTGCATGACTACTGCCGGGAAGGTCGCGAATGGACGTTGAAATACGTGGTTGAATTGTCTGGTGATGAATTCTACGATCAATATCGCGTTCGGACGGTGGAATCCGATGTCTAGATGTCTGGCGATGACTTATACGTGGAGTTTTGCGTTCGTAAAGTGGAATACACTGTTCCTGTATCTGGCGATCACTTCTACGTGGAGCTTTGTTTTCGAACGGTGGAATACGCTGTCCAGCTGTATTTGCACGTTGTCTATGGGGAGTTTCGTTTTCGGATGATGGAATCCATTATCCATGAATATCGCGTATGTATGGTGGAATTCTGTGTCCAGGTGTCAGTTAATGACTTCTACTTGGAATTTCGCGTTCGGGTAGTAGAATACAGTGTCTAGGTTTCTGGCAATGACTTCTAGGAGGCGCTTCGTGTTCGGGCGCTGGAATACGCTCTCCCGGTTTCTCTGCAGGACTTTTACGGGGAAGATCGCGTTTCAAAAGTGGAATACGCTGTCTATGTATCTGGCGAAGATTGCTACGGAGAATATCGCGTGCGGATGATGGAATTCGATGTCCAATTGTCAGGCGATGACATATTTGTCGAGTTAATAAATATTTTTTTTTATTGGTCTTACAGTCCAATCAATTCAATCTAAAAATAAAATAAAAATAAACATAAAAAATAAAAATAAAAATAAAAAATAAAAAAAAAAATAAAAAAAGTTTGTCTTTACAATGAAATGAAAGATATTGTTATTCCGAAAAACTACAAGATGATTTCATTGGATGTAGTATCTTTGTTTACAAATGTACCTTTAGAGTTGCTAAATGATATTATACAGGAAAAGTGGAATGAAATTAATTTGCATACAAACTTAACAATGAATGAATTTATTAAAGCAATTAATTTGGTTTTTAATAACACAATTTTTTCATTTGATAATAAATTTTATGAACAAAAATACGGATGTCCAATGGGGTCACCTTTGTCACCGGTTATAGCTAATTTAGTTATGGACAAGTTGAAAAGTATAGCCTTGTCAAAATTGCTTTTTGAACCAATGATATTTAAGAGATATGTTGATGATATCTTTACAATTGTTCCAGAAGTTTTTGTGGATGAAATGGTGGATGTTTTCAATTCTGTACATGACAGAATTAAATTTACAAGGGAGGTTGAAGTTAATAGTCAGTTAAGTTTTCTGGACATTAATGTAATTAGATGTAGTAATAATAAGGTAAAACTTAATTGGTACAGAAAGCCTACTTGGTCAGGTAGGTTTTTAGATTTTAATTCACACCACCAATTCGGAAAAAAAATTGGAGCATTAAAAGGTGTCATTGACAGAGCAATTAAATTGTCACATAAAGATTTTAGACAAAATAATTTACAGATAGTAAGAGAGACTTTCATTAATAATGGTTATCCAGTTCAATTTATTAATAGATTAATTGCTGAGAGATTGTTTGACATTTATAATACCGAAAATAGACATAGTGCAGGAATTGATGTTAACGGAGGCAAAATTATTGTCTTGCCATATGTTCGAGGATTATCTGAAAGAATAAAAAGAAATTTTTGGAAATATAACATTCAAATTTTCTTTAAAAATAGCAATAATTTGAGTAGATTGTTTAATAATTGCAAAGATAAGGATGATTTATGCTTAAAATCAGGAGTTGTTTACAAGATTAATTACATGGATTGTGATAAATACTATATTAGACAAACAGGTAGATATTTAAAAAAGAGAATTTATGAGCATAAATATAGTTTACGTAGCTCACATATTACTTCTGGTTTAAAAGAGCATTGTTTAAAGTTTTTACATTTTTTTTGATTTTGTGAATGTGCATATTTTGGAACATGGTATTATAATAATAAGTATAAACGGGAGAGTCTTGAAAGTATTCACATTTCCAGGAATCGAAATAATGTGAATTTAATGTTAGAGTCTGGTAGATTGGACAGTGTTTATCATTCCTTATTAAATTGATTGATTTTGGACAATTTGTGTAGAGGGGGAATTTATATTTAATTTACTAAATTTGGTGGTAGGGATAGGTATATATAGATTAGAATATAAGGTTTAGATTAGTCCCTGATGAGGAGCCGTAGCGAGCTCGAAACGTTGGACAAGTCTTCAATTAGGTAAGGGTGTTGGGGACAGTCAGACTGCACTTTACTAACAAAGAATTTTTTCAGCTAATATTTTATTTTCAGATTAGTATACGGGGATGAATGTAAACAAGGACAGTCTGACTGTCATTATTATTTTAATTTAATTTTTAATTTAATTTTTATTTTTAATTTTTTTTTTTATTTTATTTTATTTTATTTTTTTTTATTTTTTATTTTTTTATTTTTTATTTTTATTTTTTATTTTTATTTTTATTTTATTTTTAGATTGAATTGATTGAACTGTAAGACCAATAAAAAAATATTTATTAATTTGTATATGGGCAGTCGACAAAAGTACAATTCAATTATTCGTCGAGTTACGCATTCGAACCGTAGAATGCGGTGTCCAGGTGTCTGGCAATGATTTCTACTTGGAGTTTCGTTTTCGAACAGTGAAATACGCTGTAATACTTACTGCATATAAAAGTAAAGATCGCCGTAGAAATCGTTTCCAGACCCCTAGATATTTAATTCTACCGTGTAACTTGTTATTCGCCGTAGAAGTCATCGCTGCATATCTGGATACCATAGTTCACTGTCGGAATGTGTTATTCCCCGTATAAGTGGATTATATATTTTTTGTATATATAGACATATATATATATATATATATATATATATATACATACACACACATATATATATATATATATAAATTATTTAAGTTCGCATTTTAAATTATTAGGCAATGAACTTAGTTTCCGACCTTTTTTAACGGAAAAATGAATTTGATGATGAAAAGTGGATAGACATAATTTATCAAATTATTTTCCAATGTTTTCTACTACTTTTTGCCACTTTTTGACAATACGACAGTACCATGACGAAAAAACGATGGTCGTTTCGAGGCGATCAAATCGTCTACAAATTTTTCAACATGTCGGAAGTGCGTATCGAGGTACCGATCGAGGTGCGTATCATGCGTAAGAGGCCGTGCTGTATCGATTTTAATAGGTGGTAATCAGAAGGCGCTAATTCTGCCGACTAAGCTGCGTGCAGTAACAGGGTGTTTTTGGACGGCTTTCGCAGTATCTGGCCGAGCGTTCTCATGCAAAAGAATGACTTTGCGCCTACTGCTCGCGATTGCTGATCTATGTTCGATGCATTTTCTGCTGCAAATCATTCAGTTGTATGTATACCTCGACAGTGACGGTTTCATTCTCTTTTAGTAGCTCGTCGTACAGCCCACTCTGTGGGTGCCACCAAATGCACATCAATTCCTTTTGGCTGCGGATGTTCCTTTTTGGTGTCGATTTGGACGGTTCGCCTGGGTCCACCTATGATTTTTGCGCTAACGATTGCCATAGTAGATTCAGTTTGCATTACTAGTCACAGTACGCCACAGAAAACTATTCTTTTTTCCCTGACAAGCAAATACAGTGCAATATTGTATCGATTTATAATGGCACTTTCGGTCAAATTGTGACATCCTTTTTCCTTCTTTATGAATCTTTCCCATTGCCTGTACACGTTTGCGAACTCCTCTGTCACTTCCTCGTAACTTATTAGCGAGATCTTTCCACGTTTGAGCTGAGTTTTCGTCCAATAATGCTACAATTTACTATCTTCAATTTTTTTCGGTTGTTCAGCATCTCCATTTCTAAATCGCTGAATGCCCTCTTTATATATTGTAGACGATGGAACTTGTTCGTCATAACATTTTTGAAGCAATCGATAAGTCTTTTCAACACTTTTTTTCAAATAAAAATAGTGAACATGGACATGTCGAAAAAACGATTTATCACGATTCATTGTTTACTGATCAAAAAATTATAACGTTCACTCAAATGATGGCACCTGCTCACTGAATTTTATGGTAAATCTCAAAACTGAAAAATAAGAACTAGATTCGACAAATTTGATTTTTCATACTACTTTGATCGCCATCTAAATGTGGAGATCGGAAACTAAGTTCGCCTTCTAATAAATACCGCGAATGCGTAGGAATATGTCCCAACTGAAGGGATGAAAAATAGTCTAATAGCTAATACTTTCTTGATCTGTACACTGATATAGCACCTTTTTGAAGCCGGAGCTGAGATAACTCCCTCTTGAACTGGGTGCTCAGATAGAGCGGTTTTGAAACGAGCGCCGTGATAGCAATTTCTTGAACCGGATGCTTCGGTAGAACCGTTTTGAAGCGGGCGCTGATATAGCACCTTTTTATACAGAAGCGACGATATCTTCTTCGCTATTGATGAAATAGGATTTGTACTCTTGAGGTAACCAAAGTTCGTTCTCTAAAAAGGCTGGTTACTGTACAATGACAAATGGAAACTGTTATATAACTCGTGCAGAGTTTATACTATAAAAAGCTTAAAGAGTCGATTTTTTTTTAAATTGTGGATAGGAAATGCAAAATATGTATGATTTGAAATTATTTGGTTTATTATTTTTATTTTAGAAACGGCAAGAAAAACTTATTTGCACCAAGGCTGAAGTTTTTCGGATTATTGAATACATTCATTATATAGTTACGTAATGTATGCGCTTGACTGTATTTTTGCGGGTGATAAATCGACCGTAGACATTGTTGTATGTATTTCTGTTGTTGTGGCTACGCCTGTTTATTTTTAGAATATGATTTCTTTATGTTTGTAACCCGGATCGTACTTTTTATGATGGTTCTTATCTCTAAATATGTAGGAAGATGTGTATAGAGTACCAAACTTATCTATATACAAATTAGGAACTTTGTCGCATTATCTGGCGGTTGGTGATAATGACTAAAATCGTATGATTTATGACTATCAAGTTCTTTTTACATTTGACACCGAAATTCATCAAAAAGGACTTTTTCCGCTAATTTGCATATGCCAGCATATGCTCTTGATTGCATAAAATAAGTTTCAGACTCATTTTTCTTCAAATTTAACGAATAAAGTAAAATTTTCAGCATATAATATTTGTGGATATGCAATTGAACATTATCATTGCCAGAAAAAAAGTTTATTCTTAATCTTATAATTAGTTAACAAATTAAATTTTATTGTTATTTTAATCGTCTTTAATATATGATAGCTATCATTATCAACAAAATAGCGTAGAGGTTTGATATGAACTTAGTTAGAATGTTTTTTTTTGTCTCCGCGATTCATAATACTTCCACTCTCAAGACCATGGAATGAACTTAATAGCCACAAATCCAAGAATCGTCACCAGTAATAATGTCCTAGAGTTCATATTCATTTTTAGAAACTATCAATTTTCCTAGACGATATCAAAGTAAGTATTTTTCTGCCGATACAAATTTAACTATGTATTTCAAAGAAGCGTTAACATTTAGTAAGTCCTTGGTTAAAATTCTCCAAATAATAGATATGGTATTCCAATTTATATCCAAATCGCGTTATAGCCCCGTAGACTCAATCGAATTCTTCATCAATTGCAAATCGGTAACACTCGACGTTAATTTTTTCATGATTATAATAATAATTTAATTATTCCGTCATTTTTTCGGCAAACAATGAAAAAATATGATAAACACAAAAAATACACTATTAATAAGATTTTTTGAAATTTAAAATATAAATATATTTCATATATCCCAAATCTGACACTTTTAAGCTAATTGATAATCATATTGTATGTAGTAGTTACACCTGTGTATCCAAGAAATTATAATATATAATAGAATTGTTGGAATCAATTTACTTTTGAGAAAAACTTATCGGTACATACCATATTTTAGATCAAAACTATGTTCTCTTTTTCTCAATCCTAGCTCGTTACAGTGATATTTATTTCACATATATTATTAACATCATAACATTTTATTTTTTATATTATTCTATATTAAAATTTTTTAATTTCATTAAACTAAATCGATAATTTCATTAATCTAATCTTACAATTTTAGAAAAATTACATAATCCTTTATGTCTGTACTTACAGAGAAATTGAATGAACTGAGAGCTCTATTACAATTATATCATTTGGAGAGTCACTGTAAAAGAAGACAAAATATCGAATTCTTTGAGCGTTGTCTAATGGCGGAATTTTTAGTTGAATGTTTAAAACAAAGCAATTTTTTTGATAATAAGATAAGTATGTTGAAAAATATTTTTCATCACTATAGATTTATTATATATACTTAATGAAGCATTTATTAAGACGAGCACAATAAGAACAAAAAATTATTTAGACAGCTTTAATGGAAAAAATAAATATTTATAAAATAATCACGAATTATAAAAGACAAAGTAACCTTTCCTACTTTTATAATCCAATTAAGTTTACTTTTATAATATAAATTTAAAAAAATATTCATTGAAAAGTAATATAATTATGATTATTAAATTATTAAATTAAATAAGTTTGGTATTATGTAAGTAATGCCAATTTCGAATGGCTTTCAATTTTTCGAGTTCTAAAAATCGATATTGTTTTTTTTGTTTTTATTCAGAAATCTTTTATTGAAAATTATGTTAGAAGAATCTGACCTATAATATTAAGAATAATAAGCGCACCGCTGTCGCTCTTCCGCTTACAAGTCGAAAGAACAGGGGTCGCGTGCTCGAGACAGCACATAAATATGTGCATATATTTCTTTAACATATTACACTTATAGCAGATCTTGGTGTTCCGTCGGTGTGGGCAGGAGGAGTGACGATGTTGATCTACATCGCAGTTTCAGCAACCTCCTTCCAGTAAATTCTTGTAAATTATCCTGGTGATTTTAACCTTCTTGGTGGTTTATCCTATCAGAAATGTCACTGATCAATGTAGTCTTTTTAGGGGGAGTGAACATTGGTGAAGGTGTAATCAACAAGTTTATCCTGGCAGGTATTATTTTTATGTAAGTCACGGAATCTCTCACCTTCACCTGTAGTTTTTCGATGGACTCATCGATACACGTGACAGAAGTAATTTCGAACATTATTGTCAACAGGTTACAGCTATTTCTATATTTATCGACCCATGTGCCGTTGTCATCCGAGGCTTTTTTTACTTTCTTGTATTGTGTCAGGATTGTGATTTTTTTAAGTATTGATGACCCGGATATTTTTGGCGTTTCTTCCATCTACGAATTTTTTTTGTAGCGACGGAACGCAAATAGGTACAGAGCTTGCTGCGATATAAATGGATATCAGCATCCTCCAAAGTATTCACTTCAAGTAAAGCCTTCATTTGGTCGCTCTATTGAGAAACTATTTCGTGAGTAACTGGATTGTGGTTCCACTTCGTATATATGCCCATATATCGCCATTTCACTTGGATTTTATCCATAATTTGAGAAGACCGTTGATGTTTGCGTACTTTACTGTGATGTTACTACTGAGTCCACAGCGTAAATAGTTCTCACTTTTGACATTATCGTTTCGAAAATTATAACAATATCATCTTCCTCCATCTGCGCAGTAGTTTGCTCTTTTACGTGAGCCCATCATTTTGTCCAACTTTATATCGATGAGGTCTTTCATTGGTATATGAGATAGTGTCTTGACCTGATTCCTGGAAATATGACCGCGAAATTTCTCATCTATTGTATGATCGTTGTAAGTATATACTTTTCATTGTGTCACTTTTTATATGGTGTACACGTTCATAAATATTTTGTTAGACGAAAAATAATGAAAAATTTTTATTTGTTAAAATATTTTCAAATAGAAAAATAAACTCAGAAAAGACATATACTTTGTTACTAAAAAATATAGAAGAAAAAGAAAACTATAGAAACGTTTGTTATAAAATAAATGTTTATGAATATTGCTGATAAATAATTAGTTATTATTTTATTTGTTTTTATTTATTAGCCAATACTTCAGGTCTATTTATCAACCATATATTATTTGTACCAGTCTGAAACAGCTTTTTTGTGAAAATAAAATACTAATTTTAATGGGAAAGTCAGAAAAATTTTATTAAATTTGTTGGCCATTGTTTTCTCCACATTTTAACCACGTTTTTGGTAATGATACCATGAGCTTGTTTGACTTTTGGAGCACACCAATCAGGCACTCAATTTTCGACTTCCTGTGCAGGTCGTGGAACTAAATTAACTTGCCGTATCTTCAAATCAATTCTAGTCGTTTTTCGATCAATGCATGATTGAAATCGATTATTTGATCTCAATAGTAATCAGTATTAACTGTTTTACTTTGGTTTCACTGAACACACAGCTTTGTATTCTTGCTAAATTTGTCTCGGTTTGCAGTCGATTAAAGTTTATTTCGCTGTAACCTATGACTTTTTTCCTTTAGAATTGTTGAAATTGATTCTTTTTTTATTGCCAGTAACAATTCGATGCAAAATTTGTTATTTGACCTTTCATGGAAGAAAAATTTCTCAACTGTGTTTTTGGTTTTACATCTGTCTTTCATTAAATTCAGTAAATTTAGGCAACACCTATTTCTAATACTTTTGGATCTTTTTAAAAGCTGTTAAATGGTGAGTAATTGTTTATTGTACAGTATTTAACATGTCTGCCTTTTTCTTTTTACTCAAAGTGTCATCTTCATCCAATATCGCCTGCAATTGGATGTATTCAAACGTTTTTGGTGGTCTTCAAGGTTTTTCATTTTTCACATAATAATTATTAATTCTAAACTTTTGAAGTCATCTATTGCATGTTAATTTAATAGAGCATGATCACCGTCGAGCCTCACTTGACAAGCACTCGATACGACTCTACTTCTCTTTAAATGAAAAGAAAAAATTAATGTTTTCCGCAAATCATCACTGTCGGTTACAAAATTGATCAATTTTAATACGATGAAAAAATATGATATTGTTTCGTCAATGATGTATACTCGATATTTCCGAGAGTTCTCATAGCAACCAAAAAAAATTAAGAATCATTCGCAAAAAATGTTTTCTGTCCAGATAAGATATATATTCTCCATTGTTGTTTCCGTTACATGAGGTAATTATTTATTTGAATTGTTTATTTATATAATAGTTATGTTTTCCATTTATTATTATATACTTTTGTTTAGACAATTAAGATTTTTTGTATTTTTATTATTTTCATTATTTAAATTTTATTATTGTTATTTTGAAATTAATTATTATTATTTAAATCATTAGTATTCATTTTATCAATTTGTGTTCTTAATTGCGTAACGTTTCTATCCCGCTTAACAAAGGATTTAATTAGGTATATTGTAATATATATGCGCTATTTTCAACTCAATCATATTTTCGGCGCTATTTTTCGCCCGAAGAGCTGTTACAATTTCAAATTTAACACCTTCATTTTAATAACTTAATTTTAATTTGGGTTGACTTGAATGGGTATTTTATCAGGGATTATTGAAATTCTTATTTCCATTCATATTTTGAAGACTAAAGCGTAACCAGAATCAATAATTTAAGGAAGACAACGTAAAGGGAAGAGACAATTGATTGTCTTTTGAGGAGCTCTTTGCATCCAGGATCATGAGCTCTTTCGAACGAGCGAAATAATTAGACTTTTTCCTTTGAGGAGTGTCTTGCAATAGAGATCAAATTTAACGATGCAGGATAGTGGTAGAGTAGGATCTGATCATAGATTGAAAGGGTTTTAAAGTTCTGGACGAGTTTAGCTCAGGAAGAATAGTTCTGAGACACTTAGCGGAATCAACTCACGGAGGAAGTGCTCTTTTAAGGTTTTGCATGCAAATTTATAATAAAATTATCGGCAAAATCCGTCGCCACTCATATGAAATCACAAGAACCACCAATGTAAAATAATCAATGTTTATAATAATAACTTACAATAATAATAATAACGATATACTTATACGAGTTGATCATATACATATATATATATATATATATATATATATATATATATATATATATATAAGCGTGTATATATGTCTTACGTTATGTATACAAGTACGCATACATACACATACACACACACACACACACACACACACACACACACACACACACACACACACACACACACACACACACACACACACACACACACACACACACACACACACACACATATATATATATATGCCTTTTTATCTTACGAATTTCGCGGCTATATACAAAGCGCTGTAGAGCTCAAATCTGGCAATACTATACATCATTTGAAAGGTTTTTCATTTGTGTCATTTCGTGACATCGTCTAGAAGATGAAAGTTAGCCACAAAACCATTTTAAACTATCTGCAGAAGGCTGGATACAAGAAAAGCTTGATGTTTGGGTGCCTGCGATGTGCTGCTGAAACGAAGCGAACTCGACCCATTTTTGAAGCGGATGGTGACTAGCAACAAGAATGGATCACATACGGCAGTATCAAGCGAAAACATTATGGCTCAAGGCCAGTGGACCGGCCCAAAAAGTGTCCAAGCCGGGATTGACGGCCAGGAAGGTTCTGCTTTGTGTTTGGTGGGATTGAAAGGGAATCATCCACTATGAGCTGCTCCCATATGGCCAGACGCTTAATTCTACCATCTGCTGTGAATAACTGAACCCATTGAAGCAGGCTGTTGACCAGAAGCGTCAATTGGCCAATTGGCCAATAGAAAGGGTGTAGTGTTCCACCAGGACAACACCAGACCACACATTTTATTGATGACTCGTCAGAAGGTACGGGATTTCGGATGGGAGGTTATATCGCATCGACCATATAGCCCAGCCAAGTGATTACCACCTGTTCCTATTCATGTCGAATACTCTTGGTGGTGTAAATTTGGACTCAAAAGAGGCTTGCGAAAAGTGGCTGTCCGAGTTCTTCGCAAATAAGGAGAGGGGTTTCTACGAGAGCGGTAATAAGAAGTTGCTGTCTAGATGGAAACAGATTATCGAACAAAACGGCGTATATTTGAAGTAAACCCGACCACTGTAATACTTTTCATAAAGCATTGAATGAAGATCAAAAAAGCGGAATGGAGATATTCGACAACCTAATATATGTAATTATTATATAATTTGGACGCACGACGATGTATAGAGCTTCGAATCCTCATTATCGCAATACCTATTTGCGTTTGCATTCCGTTGTAAGAGAGGAAACTTCCGTGTGCATCTCAGTGATTGTGTATGTCAGTAATTAAATCGATTAAATCATGTGTAGTCGGTATTCTTATCAGGGTAAATCAAATGCGATTGGTTTTCTTTTTCAGGGTGAACTGTGTTTTTTTAGTATTTGTTAATTAATATAATCTTTTCATTTTGCGTGCATGTGCTGCACTTTATCGCAGTACAGTCAGCTCATCGCTGTTGTTACTTTTATACTGCTTCTGTATTAATGATTGAATAATTTAATTCCTAGATTACTTTAATTATCTTCTTATTGTATAAATTATCAATATACAAATCCAAGATAGGATCCTTCCTAAACTTTTCTATGTTACTTTCAGCAATAGGTACGTTGATCGTTCACTTGAAATTTACATCCAATTATTTTATAAATAATTCTTAATTGTTTCTAAAGTTTTTTTAATTTTCTTTCCATCATCCTGGTAATTTTTTTTCAACTTTCTGGAATTTTTGTTACTTTCAATTTCTTGAAGCTCTCACTGCGGCTCTGATCTGGTACAAATTAGGGCTAATTATATGCATTGAGCATCTTATAAGTACTATCGCGTGTAGTCGCTAGTTTTATGGTACTATACACATGTATTTTGAAATTTATTAAATATACACATGTATATGAAATACGTACATTGTCTATGTGCAAATATTATTAATGCCTCTTTATGCCTATCGAGAGAATATAAAGTATGGGGTGATATGTCTGTTTTGGCTTACAATAAGTGGTGTTATTAGTATTTAAGAAAAAATTGCCGCTTAATACTATAGCTCTTCTTCTACCAGAAGAAAATTATTTAATAGAAATAATTTTTACACGCCTTTTCTACTAGTAGTGATAAAGAAAAGGAAAAATAAATAAACCATAATATATGACATTGAATAAAAAAAGTCAACCGATGTGTGTTCATCAGTTTTTTACAACGCACTTATGTCTAAGAATATGTTTTGTGTGGAGATACATGACTCACGCAAAAGCAGATACATCGCTTCATTGATATGACCTAATTCAAGTTTTCCCGCTGTTACGTACTAAAATTTATCACCAGATAATATCGAGCATTCTTCCGGATCTGCTTCTTTCATACAAGATTATTATTTGCAGATATTAGATAACTAATGGTGATACAACGCTTGCTCTTAGAAAATTATTGCACATTTTGTTTACTGTTCATTCCACTCCAGCTCTTGACCTATCGCTAGAACTTGGTATTGCTAATATGAGACTTATCTGCAAGCTGTGTTGCTACATATCTATTCTTATGAAAAAATGCCTAAGCAAATAGCGACTGTGGAAGAACTGTTAAATTTCGAAGTGAATTATGGCAGTATTTTTTAGATTCCTTAGCGCCGAGAAAGAGAATAATATTGCATTGTCATGCTTTATCTCCTGCTGCAAATTCCTCTTCCAGACTTTCAGAACCCTAATACATTGCTTGTTTCTCTTGAATGCGAAGAAAATTATTGGCCGCTTTATCTTGGACATTTTGAAATAACTTATTTAAGTGCGTTTACAATGCCTTGAACTTCTTGTTATAACTGTGTATTTTGCTATTCTTAACGCTGAAAATTACCGGATGTAACAAGATTTCAATCTATATATATTGTCATGATGTACTTATCTAATTGGTGTCCGGTAAAAGCAACCGTTAACAGAGGTGTAAAGTACCTCAAACGGATTAAATTGGTTTAAAAACAATTTGGATGAACCGTTGATTCTTTACTATTACTTTTCTAGGACTCACCTTTTTATCCTGGAATCTATTTATTTCTAATAATAAATTATATTCATGTATTATTAATAATCCAGAAAAGGATGGGACAATAATCAAGTACAGGGGAGTATTAAGAGATTTTCTATTACAAACAAAAAAGAAAGAAAAAATTATATATTTATTTAAATAAAAAAATCTTGAGATTTATTAAATTTTGTAAAATTATAATAAATAATATCCTATTTCTACCTATTATGCACCTGCGCTAAGTTAACGTGCGTTTCCGTTCACACAGGCCTACTAGATAGACTAAGTCTATAAGTCTATTAGATAGACTAAGTAACAAGGGCGCCGACTTACGGAGAACAATAACAACTACTATCAAGTTATCACCACGCGCTTGTTATTCTTATAAGCTACTATTCTATGTGATTTTATTTAAATCAATAAATATTTTTATCGGTCTTACAGTCTTTATAATATCATATATTAGCTAAAATAATGACAGTCAGACTGACCTTGTTTATGATCACCCCTGTAGAATCAGAAATAAAACTTATTACTACAATAAATTATATAAAAAAATTAAAAATAAAAATAAAATAAAGTTAATAATAAAATAAAAATTAAATAAAAAATACAATATTATTAATACTAATATTAATACTATATTAGTAAAGGATAACCTGACTGCCCCACTGCCTTAAATTTAGGATGACCTTCTTCTCCGACGTTTCGAACCGCTACGGTTCATCCTCAGGAACTAAACTTAAATATTTATTAATTTAATTCAAAACAGTTGATATAAGTACAATTTTTAATTTTAATCTATGTTATTTTCTCTCTTTCTCTCTCACACTTTTAATTCGTACGACTAACTGTAAAAAATATTCGAATTATTAAATAATTCGTTGTTTTCTATTGAATAAAATCAACAAATTTATTTACATTTAATCCTACATGGGATGAAATAAAAAAACATCTATTGCCAGGACAATCATCTTGGGATCGTGATGACGTCGTTGGGCGTGTTTTTAAGCAAAAAGTAAAATCTATGATCGATTTTATTACCAAATGTCATGTTTTTGGGGAAACTCGCTGTTGGATGTATTCTATTGAATGTCAGAAAAGAGGATTATCTCATGCGCACATTTTAATTTGGTTGGTCAAAAATATTACGCCAGATAAGATAGATAAAGTTATGTCAGCAGAAATACCAGATATTGAGATTGATCCTGGCTTATTCACAGTTGTTACCAAAAATATGATTCATGGTCCCTGTGGCGCGATCAATAATAATTCTTCATGTATGAGAGAGGGAAACTGCACAAAACGATATCCAAAAGACTTGCACGCCGAAACTGTAACTGGGAATGATGGATATCCACAATATCGGCGACGATCGACTGAAGATGGTAGAAAATCAATAATTCTAAAAGTGCGCAACAATGAAATCGAAGTGGATAACCGTTGGATTGTACCGTATTCGGCTTTACTTTCGAAAACTTTCAAAGCACATATAAATGTTGAATACTGCAACTCAGTAAAATCAATTAAATACGTGTGTAAATATGTCAATAAAGGAAGTGATATGGCCGTTTTTGGAGTAGGAAACGCATCTACGCGAATTGATGAAATCAAACAATACCAATTGGGCCGCTATATTAGTAGCAATGAAGCTGTTTGGCGGATTCTTGCCTTTCCAATTCATAAACGTCATCCAACAGTTATTCATTTGTCAGTGCATCTTAAAAATGGCCAGCGAGTGTATTTTACAAGAGAAAATGTTCATTCAAGAGTTTTGTCCCCACCAGAAACAACGTTGACTGCGTTCTTCAAATTATGCATAGATGATTTGTTTGCAAGAACATTACTTTATTCGTAAGTGCCAAGATTTTATACGTGGAATACGTCAGCGAAAAAGTTTCAACGACGTAAACAAGGTCAGCCAGTTGAAGGACATCCGAATTTATTTTCATCAGATGCATTAGGCCGCGTGTATACACTGCATCCAAATAATCAAGAATGCTTTTATCTTCGATTGCTATTAGTTAATGTACGTATACCAAAATCTTTCGAAGACCTTCGAACAGTAAATGGTAAATTATGCGTAACTTATCGAAGCTTGCCAAGAACTAAATTTTCTTGAAAAAAATGGACATTGGGACATCGCACTTTCGGATGTTTCGTATACGCATCTACCGCAGTAAATACAGACATTATTTGCAATAATACTGATCACGTGTTTTCCTTCGAATCCCAAAAATCTATGGGAAAAGTATAAAGATTATATGAGTGAAGACATCTTGCATCGGGTACGAGAGATGGACCCTGACATTAAGTTCACCTCATATGTATATAACAAAGCCCTGATTTCAATCGAGGATATATGTTTATCAATCAGCAACAAAGGACTGGTGCAGTTGGGTATGTATGCTCCAAACCGATCTGCAAATGATGCTTATGATCGTGATTTGTATCGTGAAAAAAACTTTGATGTTGATAGTATTGGTGCGTTTGTTGAAATAAATTTCCGAAATTGATTCCAAACAACGTATTTTGTAGGATATAATCATGGAAGCAATTGCAAAGTAATGCGGGGAACAGTATTTTATAGATGCCCCAGGAGGTATAGGTAAAATATTTCTAATATCAATTATTATAGCATCTATAAGTTCACAGAATAAAATTACACTAGCAATTGCTTCATCTCGAATAGCGGCAACGCTTTTGGATGGTGGTAGAACAGCGCATTCAGCTCTAAAATTGCCATTAAATTTGCAAAACACGGAGATGCCTATGTGCAATATCAGCAAAAATTCCGGAATGGGTAAAGTTCTGAAAACTTTTCATCTTCTTATATGGGATAAATGCAAAATGACCCACAAAAAAGCATTGGAAGCAGTTGATCGCGCTTATTAGCAGCTACAAATAATGATGTTAATGCCATCAATTTCAATATTCAAAACGGAATACCAGGCGAAGCGAAGGTGTACAACTCCATAGACACTGTCCTGAATCAAGAAGAGGTTGTAAATTATCCAATAGAATTCTTGAATTCGATTGTTTTACGAGGCATGCCACCACACATGCTGACATTAAAAATTGGCGTTCCTATAATACTTCTTCGAAACATCAATCTGTCACGACTTTGTAATGGTACACGTCTTTCCGTGAAAAAGTTGTTCAGTAACATCATCGAAGCTACAATTTTGAATGGGAAATTCAAAGGAGACAAGGTACTGTTGCCACGTATTCCAATGATTCCAACAGACATGCCATTGGAATTCAAGCGTTTATAGTTTCCGGTTCGACTCGCTTTTGCTATGACGATCAAGAAAGCACAAGGACAATCTCTGCAAGTATGTGGGCTCGATTTAGAGAATCCATGCTTTTCACATGGACAACTATATGTTGCATGAAAACCTGCAGATTTATACGTGTATGCGCCAGAAGGAAATACAAGAAATATCGTTTATCCTCAAGCACAGATAATTATTGCTATTATTATTTCAATTTTTTCTTTGCATTATTGAGAAATTCTTATTATAGTACTTATTAGATTTAAAATTAATTAATAATTTTTTGATTCCAGAGAATGAAAATATTATGATATGGTCATTACAATGGTTCAGATGTCACACAAGTCATACAGGGTTATATTAAATTTGCAATGATGCAAAAATATTTGGAGCTATTTTTACTTGATGTTGTCGGATAAGGGAGGCACATCAATAAAAATGTATTATAATAGTAAAATAAATGATAATATTATAAAAAAAAATTATAATATTATAAATAAATATAATAATAAAATTCATTCTATTAAGTTTTACACTAGATAAAATCTATTATGTTTACTAGAATAAATATTGTTACTATTTTTATTTATATATTTTAGTTTCTATTATAAGAGATTATTTAGAAATATTATATATTAGTTCTTATCTCTTTATCTTTTATAATTGCTACTAATCTTTTTATTCCACAGAATTGTAAATAAACTGCTATTACAATGCCAGTGGTTCGAAAGTCATTTAAACTCATAGGTTCCCGCAATGATGCGAACATATTCGGAATAAATGTAAAGTTTTGCATTTTTTATAAACAGTGTACTTTTCCTTGATGTTATCACGTAAGCGTAGTGCTTCAATAATAATATACTGCACCTTCCAATGCTGAGCGGTTTTTATAAAATTAATTATATTAAGTTAGATTACAGATTTTTGCAGATAGCAGACGCCTCTTTTTTTAAATAATAAAAAGTATCGTTAATATCTGAAATGACAGTATTATTCTTTCCGGGGCTATATATATATATATATATATATATATATATATATATATATATAGTATGTATATTATATTGTATATAAGATAGATACACATTTTAAATATGGTTTCTACTGAGAAATATTGTATTGGCGTGTACGGGCGGTTGATTACGATATTCCGTTGCCTCAAGCCGATTTCTATAGGCAGTTGTGTGTTCGGATGATAGAATACGATATCCAGGTGTCTCTGGGCGATTTATACGGGGAATATTGTATTTAGTTGATAGGAAACGATGTTTAGGTACGTCGGGACAACTTCTATGGGGAGTACCGTGGTTAGTTGGTAGAAGAAGATATCCAGGTATGACGGGACGATTTCCACGGGGAATTTCGTGTTCGAACCGTAAAAGACGATGTTCAGATGTCTCTGAACGACTTCTATGGGGAGTTTCGTGTTTGGATAGTGTGATAGTATTCCCAACAAAAAACTCTTTATAGCAGTCGTCCCGAGACATGTTCTATATTACGAACATGATACTCTATAAACGTTGTCTCAAGACACTTGGACATCTTTTTTTACCGCTCGAACTCAAAAGTACAAGTTTCCTCATAGAAGCCGTCTGTAATATGTATACGTGTGCGTAATAAAAACAGTTGTACATTCTGTATATACATACTGTATATACAGAAGCGACGATAGGTAAATTATGGTCAATTATTTATAGTAATATAGATTTTTATGTATAGAGTACTTTTTACTTAGATATTATTGAATTGCTTATGAAATCGTTTAAATTATTATCTCGGGCGAAGCCGAGACGGGGGATGCTAGTATATATATATATATATATATATATATATATATATATGTGTGTGTGTGTGTGTGTGTGTGTGTGTATGTATGTATATATAGGCACGTACACGTGCGCGCACATACACACACAGAGAGACAGAGAGAGGGTAAGAAAGAGAGAGCGAGATATATTTGCCTTGCTCATTAGTTTTGTATTTACTACTATGATCTAGATGTCTACCTTCAACTCCCCATCTAATCCGATCTCCGATCTGTGTATTTATGTATGTTTAATCTGGAATAAATTAAATAAACTATAATGCAGCTCGATAAAACCGGCGAAGACTTCAACAACAGCAAAAGTTACGACGATTGGCAATTGCGCACGTACAAGTAACTAAAATAGAAAACTTTATACGTACATATGCTATATATATACATATATTGATATGACCTTTCTCTTATCTAGTTGGACAAAAATACAATTATAAAAAAGACTTTAAAAATCTATAATCTTTCCCCTTGTGATAAATCAATATATCACTATAAATCAAAGTATAAATATTTCAATATAAATTAAAGTATATAATAAACTTATATAATAGAATTGAATAAATATATTTATAGATCTTACAGTTTTTTAAAAAAATTAGTATAATATAATTATGAATATAGATAGAATATTTTCATTTGTAACCGACCGCTCCTTTTATGAACACAAATTTCTTTTATAAAATCAGTTCACTACAATTCAATATGAACATATAACATAATAATTCTATATCAAAACGATTATACATAATCGCGCAAACGAGCATAATATAATGTATATTAGGAGGCGAACTTAGTTCTCGATGTTTTCTAACCGAAAAGGGACATTTATGATTCATAAAAATAAAAATTATACTAAAAATGTTCTCCATCATTTTCTACTACTTTTTCTCATCTTTCTGGCACTATGACGATACCGTGGCGAAAGAACGATGGCGGTTTTGAGGCGATCCAATCATCCACAAATTCTCGCTCTTCTTGAATATGTCGGATCCATCCTACATCCATCTGAATAGGTAGTAACCAGAAGGCGCTATCTCTGACAAGTACGCTGAGTACGGCAACACTTTCCATTCAAGCTCCAACAGGGTGTTTTTGACGGCTTTTGCAACGTATGGCCGAGCGTTGTCATGCAAGAGAATGTCTTTGCGCCTATTACTGGCGATGGCTGGTCTATGTTTGATCAACTTCTGTTGCAAATCATTCAGTTGGCATTTGTATACCTGAGCAGTTTCTATTTCATTTGGTTTTATTAGCTTGTAAGCTTGTAGTACAGCACACCCTGTTGATCCCACCAAATTCACAGCAATATCTTTTAGCCGTGTATATACCGTTTTGGTGTCGATGTGGACGGTTAGCCTTGAGCGACCTATGACTTTTAGGAGTGTCATAATGGATCTAAGTTCTATCAAAAGTCGCAAGACGCCACAGAAAACTCTTCTATTTTTTCCTGGTAAGTAAAGACAATGCGATGTTGTATCGATTCATAATGGCACTTTCGATCAAATCATGTGACCTCCATTTTCCTTCTTTATGAATTCTTCCCATCACATGAAAACGTTTTCCAATTGCTCTGTCATTGACTTATTAGTGATTTTTTTCTACGCTTAAGCTGACTTTTCGTCCAATATTGCTTGCAATTGACTATCTTCAAACTTTTTCGGTTTTCCAGAACGTTCTTTGTTATTAACATCAGTATCTCAATTTCTAAACCGCTGAAACTAATCTTTGCATGTTATAAGCGATAAAGCTTGTTTCCCATAGCATTCGTGAAACAATCGATAAGTTTCTGCTATACTTTTTTTCAAAAATCAAAATACTGCAAAAGGAAATGCCGAGAAAACGATTTATCACGATTCATTTTTCACTGATAAAATAATTATAATGTTTACACAAATAATGGCGCCTATTAACTGAATATTAGTGATACACAATAACATTCCGTACGTTCGACGATTGGGAAGGCGAGATCGCTGGCAGCCTTGCGATAAATGCTACTTTTCCATAGGAGAGACAGGAGCCATTAGATTTGGCAACGATGCCAGGTCTGCATTTTCAGTTACCAGCTGTGATTTCTTCTTTTTAGTTGATTTAGGCAGTTTGAGCATTCTTTCTGAATAGCTCGATGGTTTCCTTTGCATTTAGCGTAGGAGAAAATAATTCTTCTTATATTTCACTTTGCAAGAGGAAGTCGTATTGTGTTCAGGACGCACAAGGCACAGCCATAGGCGATGCCGCATAATTTGCCATCTGAAAATATTTTATGCGTCGCTGATTTGCAGTGCTTAGATATGTTTCTTTGTTTCTTTCTTTTTTTTTATTTTCACTTTGACATATAGACTCCAACGATATAAACGTTAAAGATTCACTTGATTAAGTGTGAAGATTGGTCATGGTAAGCGGCTACATAGACTCTTATTGTTCGCCTCTTTGCATCTTGTTGGCGAGAGCATTTTTGCTTGAGCTCATTCAAGATGTATATATCTTGTATGTCCTCGTTGATCCCAGAACGATGTCGTGATATTTCAGAATCTGTTTCTAGGATTATTTCATTTTTAATTTGTCCGATTTTTAGTTTTGGACAAATCATTTTTTACTGGATAATTATTAGTTGGAATTTCGAGCTAGTGGACGTGGGAGTACGTAGGCAGTAGATAGGAGGTTTGTAGAAAAAAAATTGAAACAGTAATTTAAATTAAACTAGCATTAAAATTTATTTGTATGCATTAGAATTAACATACGTATACAATATTTTTATGATATAACGAAGTTTTGTTATCAAAAAATGGCCTTCAGGTGTCCGACGTCTCGGTAGTGGGTTACCCACACCTCAAGGACCAGCTCGACAGTCACTAGCGACTTTCCAGTGGAATTTTGCCTCCGATAAATAATCTGCCAGTTTCGCGCCACACTTAATATTTTATATGTAATTGTGCCCTACACTCTGTTTCACAATAAAGTCCTGATTCGAGCTACTTATTTCACCGCCGAACTCATAATGCCCAATTCCAAAAATTTATCCAGAAGCTCTAGCCCCGCGGGAAAGCGAAAATCCAGCCCCTCCTCCTTCGGTATCCCCACGCTTCTAGACCTCAACTCTCCTATTAAGCACGCCTCCTGCAGCCCAGCCGTATCAGACACTTCTGCCTTATCATCGGCACGCTTTTCAGCAACCAATAATAAATTTAATTGACAAAAAGTGCGCAAGCAGTGAGCACCAGTCGAGGTACTTCCGGCTCCCGCCTAATTTCACTAACACACCGCCCGTTCTATCAACGAATACGTGTGCATGCCGGTATATCTACAGTACTTGATTCTTGGGGTCTTCTTCCTCCAAGTAAAGAGGGCATAATCTTGCTATATGTCCAAGAAAGGTTTCGATGGCTGTGCGTACTAACACTTCTCGAACTAGACGATCTAGTCCAGGATAGGTCTTGGTTACATGATCTAACGGAAACTTGGAAGAGGGTAACGGTCATCTCGCATAATTACTAATTCCCCCGTACCAAAATTCTGGGTAGGAGAACGCCACTTACTTCTTTCCTGCAGGTATCGTAAGTACTCAAAAGAGCAACACTTCCAGAATTTATTTTGGACCAATTGCATTGCATGGAAGCGCTGTAGATTCGTCGCTGGCCTGCTGCTTAATTCCAAACCAGGGATTAATGCCCAGGGTCCTTTCGTTAGAAATGGGAGGGAATTAGTACCTGAAAATCTTCGAACCCAGGCCGTGGATTCCGCCCATCATCTGGTGTGCAAGACATGGTTTGGTTAGTTGACATTTTACACATTTTCGAATTGCAGATTTTACTAATCTGCTTTGGTCAATAATCCAAGCATCTTGTAATTAAGATGCCTAAAATTTATATGTGTCTTCCATGTAAGCACCTTAGGTGGGCATGATGTACTATCAACCGGCTCAAATGGAAGAATGGGTGAATGCCTGTGTTCCTAACTTATTTGCGTGTGAGAAATTCGTCCACCGACACACAGCACTTCATCTTTATCGCTTACAAAGAGGTTTAGTTCACAGAGGGAGTTGTTTTTTGGTAGCATCTTCCCAGTCTTGAACAGCAGTCATTCTTGTTTGACGGCCCTTTTGTGAACAAAGCGTATTTTGGTTATATTGGCGTTCCTCAACTCTTCTGCCGTGAGAAATATAGGAAGTGCTTCGTTAACTCGTGTTCGTAAACGCATAATTGGCCTTAAGCACCAAGCGACTACCCGCATCACTCGAGTCCAATTCGAAAATCTTTCAAGTATTTCTGGATCCTTCGTGGTCTTGTGTAAATGAAAGTTTTGAGTACTTTGAGGTTCGGAAGGCTTGGACCAGTACTCGGTTGATTTTATAAGCCATTTAGGGCCATGCCACCAAAGATCTGAATTCTTCAACTCATTTAGTAGGCACCCTCGTGTTGCTAGATCTGCCGGATTATCATGTCTTGATACATGGACCCAAGTGGCACTACGTAGATATTTTCTTATCCAAGTTAATACTATTCCACTATCGGTCCAGGCAAATATCTACAAATTCGGCAAGAAATTCAGTTGTCGCAAATACTCGATTAGTTGAGGCAGTAGCGTGGCTCCATAAAGTTCCAGATGGGGGATGCTTTGGGTCTTGACGGGCGAAACCTTCGTTTTAGTGGCAAGTAGACATATTTGGACTCTACCTTCTTCGGTATCTAGACGTAAATAGATGGTAGTGGCGTAAGCATGCTTGGAGGTATCTGAAAATCCGTGTATTTGCAATAATGTATTAGTTTGAGTACCCATCCATCGGCTGTTTGACAGGGAAGGAAGTGGAGAAAAATCCTTACAGTATTCAATCCAATGTTCCTTAAACTCAGACACACTCGACAACTCGCCAGTCGTAAATTGAAATTCATCCGGAGAACGTTCCATCGAATTCCAAGTATTTTCACGAATTCATCTTTCCCAATAGATTTGTCCTTGTCTGCCTGACAATTTGATAGGATCATAGGTTATAAGGACGGATGGTTGACAGCCCACATATCCAGTGTAAAGCCTGCTCGATCCAAGAAAGAGATCAGTTCCTTCTGTTTTTGACAGGCCTTTTCTAGCTCATCTGATTCAGCGAATATGTCATCAACGTAGATGTTAATTTCCAGATATCGAGCGCCGAGTGGAGAATGCTGGCCTTCGTCCTAAACTAATGGTTTAAGCGTGCGTAGAGCTAAGTAGGGTGCGCAGGCTCTGCCATAGGTAACCGTAGTAAGTCGATAGTCTATGGGAGATTCTTCAGGGTTAGCCATTCATACTATTCGCTGGTAATCCTTTGATGTAATACTTATCTTCCGAAACATCTTTACCTTATCGGTGGTAAATATAAATCGATATCGTCGCCAGTTTAGTAAAACAAGTGCGATTATTCTAGAAGGAGGACGCGAAGCGGGGTTCACTTCCTTCCTTCTGTGACTTAGATACAGAAACTGAGTCAAAGTCATCAGTGCCTTTGGTACCAATGCAGATAAAATTACGTCGGTCCATGATTTTAACATATTGAGCTTTCCGTGTGCGTGAAACTTGTTGTTAGTAGAAAGAATCCCTTGAATCTCAGAAAAGTTTTACATACGAATGGTAAAGCTCCAAAGAGAGGCGGAACATTAGCTTTTAGTGTTGAATTATTTGTTCATCGAAGAAATGATTGATTTCGAAGAAGTTCTGGGCCAATAGATCTTTAAGTTGATGAGGGACAGTTGTCCATTTACATAATACACACTAATATAATAGAGTGTGGAAGATTGAAAAGAAATTAAGAGGGAACAATATAGTATAAGGAGGGTGAAAGAATATAAGTCTTGTCTGATGCACATTTATAGAGTTGGCCTTAGGAGAATTGATTTATAAATATATAATGTAAGTTTTTAAATTTTAAAAGAATGACTCATGGACGGTGGACGATTCTAAGACAATTCATACAGGTGATCAGATAGACTTTGGTGCGAGCCGGGAATGAGAGGTAGTCCGGGATGCCGGCTAAAAAGTTAATATTATAAAAGAGGGAAAATAGTCAAATAAGTGATTGGGTGAAATACCGCCCAGATGTATCAAGAGATACAGTAGTCTTATGAATACGAATATAGAAATCTAAATATATCTGAAAATTTTACTCAATACATAGAAATTGTTATGACATCATTGTAGTTGAAATGGAATAAGGGGATAACAGTAGATTAATATTAGATCTACATATCACGCGAAATTAATAGAAAAATAACAATTATGCATGTATTCTTAGGTATCAATACAAAAACTAGAGTTGCTGAAGTACAGGTTTCATCCAGCGATTACACTTGACCCACCAGGAAATTAATAAAATTCTTAAAAATTATCTATGTAAAAATATTAAGTAAATCTCGTACGAGAAAATGTTACGGAATTAATTTAACAGAATTAATAGAGTAAAATTAAATATTTAATATTATAATATCACAATAACTGTAAAGATTAGGTTTGTTTATTTTTTATCATTAATATAGAGCACCAAAATAAGAAATATAAATATCTTTTATAATTTTTATACATGTACGCAAACAAAGGATGCTATCTACCATGTTATTAATTACGTGCTTATTATTAAGCGGTAAAATTTTTTATTACTTAAAAATCTAAATATTAATACGATCAATGTTAATAAGTCAAATTTAAAATCGTTTTTAGTAAAGAATAAAGAAAAAATGGATTTGAAATATAATAGTGTCTTTTATCGAATTAATTTCGCAGATTATAAATGCAATATATATATAGGACAAACTTATCACTCATATTACATATACGTCTTAGCAAACACGTAAAATCTATACAAAATACAGGTCCAACAGAACATTGTTTAAATAATCTATATAATATTGATACAAATAATTGTAAATTATTATATAAAATGCGTAAAAGCAAAGGGTTAAATAGTTTAGCAATTGTGGAGATCTTAAAAGCTATAAAGAATAATAAAAATGCTAGAAATGGTATGATGAGATTGGATGTATACGAGGCCTACGATGGCTCGATCGCTAGAGCGAAGGACTAGTACCTTGGTGATTCGAGTTCGAAGCCCGGTCTCGGCCTTTTGACACAGGCACCGCTGTAACAATTTACATGTGCTTTATTTTCAAACACATCGTAGACCTCCATCGCTGATTAGCGCCGGTATTTGGAAGCATAAATAGAGCGACGTTAAATAACATAAAAAAAAAATTTTAAAAATTGGATGTATATCCACTTTTACAATTAGCTTCCGAAGTTTAAAAATCAAAATTCCTCAGTATTGAGTATGTCTAATATGGCGATTACACTTATATTTTATTGTAATTACACAAATTATATTGTAATTATTTATTATAATATCCCATTGTAGAACTATCGTTATATTATACCGTTAGAGAGACTGTCAAAACCATTGTTTTAAATTGGATTCTATACACCTGCATATCTTTTATTTTCGGTAGATTTGACTACTACAACTATTAAATTTAAGTCACCGTTAAGCATCTTTATATATTCTGGAATTTGCATCAATTGCTCATACTATGTATCGTTTTTGGATAATAGCATTATAACCAAAATAACGTTATCAGAATAAATATTCTTCAAATTGTGAAACTATCCAAGTGTTTTTTATTTATAATTTACCTTATATTAATAAAACTTGTTTCACTAAGTATATAAAGGGTCTCAATTAATTATTATACATAAATATCTTGTACATGTGTAAAAATATTTTATAAACATTAATTTATAATTTTTGCAAAGCACAGTCAAAAAAAATGAATAGATCATTTGAATTTTTTCTGTCTTGTCACGCGGAAAATCTAAATTTTCTAAAAATGGCACGGAATCTGGTGTCTTGGAAATATTTTGAAGTTTTAGCAAAGGAAGTTAAATGGAAAGTCTGAACAAGTGTTTCAAAACAAAAAGAAAATTTTCAAAAATAATTTAAATAATATTTTGCTTACATAAAAACAAAAGGAAAGGTATTATTTTTTCCAACCCCATCAAGATCCGTGCTCTTTGTATAGTAACGCATTAGTTACATATTTTATAAATTTCATTTTCTATAACATAATGAATACTGGGTGAATATTTGATGAAAACATACTATTTTAACATACTTAAATTAAATTTTATTTAATCTTATATTTCCTTGTAATTGTAGTTGTAGTATTTTTTTAAAGTTAGATTAAAAAAAATAAAGTTATAATAGCTAAAAACGTGACATATATATTAATTCTAAAGAGTTCTTTGTTCTAGATAATATAGGATCTATGATAAATGCTGACATTATTATTGGAACCTTAATATTAAAAAATTTGCAAATTTTGCAATTTAATTCTCATGAAATATTTGAAAATTCTTTCAAAAATAAAGTAAACAGTTTGTCAGGCAATTTTCATAATGGTTGCCCGCAATATATTGGCGTAGGAATTTATCCCAAAGCAGCAAGATTTAATCACCAATGCTATACAGCAACAATAAGGTATATTTTCAATCAAATTATATTTCTATAAATAAATACTATTTAATACTTAAGCAAAAATATATACAATAGATTGAAAAAAAATTTTGATATGGTCTTTAAATGTCCTATTTTCGAATAATATCGAAAAGCAAAGTGCAAATATATGTTCTCTGCTTAAAATCAATATGACACCCAATGAGAAATATGAAAATAATATGACTATATATTTTGTTAAATATTTTGCATTTGCCTCTGAATACATTATAACGGAAGAAGTTTCAGTTAATAATGAATAAATATTACAGTTTCAGACGTCCAGAAAAAAACATCTATGAAAACAATCAGTTTATGCAAATAATTTGGAAAATAGAATTGATTCATTTGGAATTTTAAAGCGTCCAACCTGATGGTATCGAATTCATAGGATGTGTCAATTAATTAGGCTGCGGCTGCATTTCTATAAATAGTATGTTGCTGCAGTTTAGAGTTTAATACATTTATACTGTTCATAGTGGAGGTATCATCCTTGAAGACAAATTGATTTTAAGGAATAATATTATTAACGACGCGAAAATTCGTCATTTTGATTTTAATAATTTCTTCAATAATTTTACTGATCCAGTACAGAATGCTAATGGGCACGAAAATTAGATAAAGCGTTTTGTCATTCTGCTTTTTGAAACAAAATTGTTGAAAATTTCCATAATTTTGATAGCATTTTTTTTAGTATTATTCTATATAAATAATAATATTAATTATGCTTACATAATGTGTAATTATAAGGTACTTCGTTACCATATTACGCTGGTTAACCATGTAACAGGACCTTTTTTTTAATTTGTTCAGTTACTTTGTAAGTTTCGTTGAAATTTCTAAACAATTTGTTGATGAACGCGAAGACAAACTGCGAACGTGAAAATAAAGAGCTGACCCTTTGTAGTTCAAGGTTGAATTTGGGAGGGAGTGTAAGATAGAATAATTTTAATCTTCAGATTTTCTATTCATAATGTTGTTAATGAAGCTGGTGGCAAGTATATTTGTCAGATTTAGGTGCTATGAAACTATGTTAGTCTATACTATAAACGATTCTATCATCATTAAAATCGTATCTACATTTTTATCCAGATAAACGTCCAATATTAGTTCAGTATGATCACGGTTATGAGCAACAGGTTCTGTAAGTTCGTTTCTACTTACGAATATATAGTATATTGTGTTGTTCTCATTTTTCTAATGAAAGGAAAATTAATTAATATAATTTCTTTATATTGTTTGTTTATATGATTATGGTTTGGCATTTTTCCTTTCTGAGATACAAATTTTTATTTTAATGTTGACTAATTTATCAGTCAGATCTGTATTTTTGAATGACGGCACAAATACATACAGTTTATAAATTAACGTAGAAGATCTTTGAATATAATGTCTTATACGTGTAAATACAAAGAGCATATGATAATAATTGAAAATTTAAGAAATGAAATACTTTTCTTTTTTTTAAATATATAAAAAAGAAAATTATAAATGTCGATAAAATCGTATGACCATCTGAAAGCTCATGGAGCATTCCAATAGTTAACCGAAAGAAAAAGACAGCAAGCCACACTTTCGTATAGATTTCATTGCTTTAAGAAAGTTCCAAAAAAGAATACATATCTGCTACCATAGATCGAAGCAATTTTTAATAAATTATTGGAAGCAAAAATTACGGTGACCATAAATTTAAAAGACGGATAGTGGACGATTTAACTGATTAAAGGGATTGAAGGGGGAGAACCTAGGCTTGGGCGACGCCTAGTTGAGTTTAATGTAATGTCTTTTGTTTTGCATGTGGTAGGTACATTTCAAAGACTGCTGGACTCCTACTTACTTCGATGGCATTATTATTGTCATCAAGACGTACGAAAAATATAATGAAAAGTACTTAAGGCTCAAGTTTCTGCAGAATTAAAAGCAGCAAAGTTGAAGTCTTGTTCGAAAAACTACTAACTGGATATTTGCAAGTTTCCAGCTAACATATCTGGGGCATATCCTAAACAGTAAAGTATTACATATTAATCTTGAAACAAATCCAAACAATAACAGCAAAATACCAGAAATAATTTAAACGCTTTTTTGGAATGCTTTTATGGTATAGGCGGTTCATAAAAAAGAAAAAACATATATGGAACGATGAACAAGTTGAATTATTTAGGAATTGAAGAATAATTTAATGAAGGCTTCTGTATTAGCATATCCAAATTGAGATCTACCGTTCTTATTACAGATAGACGAAAGTCTGCCTTAATTAGACCAATCTTAACGGATATAGTAATGCAGCATAAAAACATTATTCCGTGATAGTATTGGATTGCATAGTTATAAAATGTGGCATTTGGAAAATACGCTAGTACGTTGAGGTTTATTTGTTTACGATCAGGACGGATCATCAATCATGAAAATGAATAAAACTTGCAGTGTGGGATTTCGAAGTACAGTACAGAAAAGAAAGTTTATGCATAACTTTTCTTAAATTGAGATCGTTAGAATTAATAAATGTATGGAAGATTTTATGTTCGCTACAGACCTCGGCGAACAGAGTGCACGGCAGCATAGAACAACGGTAAATGGCACACCGCTGCCAAACTTCGGATATTGTCATGATTTTATTATTTATATAAATATTATTATTTATATAAATTATTCTTCAATAAAAATAATTAATAGTTAAATAAACTTGATAAATTTATTTATCTGTTCCGGATCCAACAAATCCTATGGGACAATATAAAGGGATAAAGGGTGAGTAATCGAAATCTGAAAGGCGCAAATTGGGTTCATTTAAATTTATAAACATTATAATCAATTTGGTGGCACATTAAGTAATAAAGGGGCTAATCATGTTGATCGGAGGTCGGATTATAGTGCGTATATAAATATAAAAAAGACTAATCTATACATTTGCACGGATAAATCTGATAGCAGACTGAGTGACCAGGAGTTACGATTATACAAATTTCAATTGGAAAAGGCACATTCAGTGAAACCGAAAAGCAACCGATGAGAGTCTGAGCGATCGGTTGCTGAGGCAGGCTTAAATGGAGTACGAAGTATACTGTAAACATACTTTTACGTCTTTCTGAAATGTATTCCAGTTGGTTTTGTTTATAGCTATACCTGCACGGCAATGGATCTCGCACTATATTTAAAGCTATTATTTACAATCCATACCACTTTTCTTTGTGTAATAGTCACCAAATGATTTACCTCTTGCATTTAGGTCGCCAATAATAAAAAAATTAATACAGGGATTATTTTCTTTTACAGATACGATATCATTTTCAATAGCGACAAGTTGTAAGCAATTGCAGTAGGTCCGAGATATGTTCTTATTATAAAGAGATCAAATTGTGCAGTTGTAATTTTCACTTTTATAAGTTCTACAGTTAAGACGGGAAGGTTAATTTTTATTAATTTATATCAAATATTGATCTTTATAATATAATAGGAGTGCTCCCATATACGTCATAGTTTCAGTGATTTTTTATGATATTAGAACCTATTGAAGAAAACTATACTGAAGACATGCTTAATTTTAGTTTATTTTCATTAAGTGAAATTATTCCTGGCTTATATTTTTATGTCTTAAATTATATTTTTAAGTTATTCAGTTGGCATGTTGCTATTTTTGCTAATTATTTGATTCAGATTAATTAAAAAATGTTTAAGATATTTATATGATTATTCGCAGGCTTATGATTTATTTATGAGGCTGGATTCAATAAAATATATTCTATTTCTATATATAATAATTAGTTGATTTATTTGTTTTTTACAATTACGCAGGTTATTATTTTATTTAATTAAATTTTGATTCAATTTTAGCTAATCATTTATTAAGATTATCTCATATATTATTGAAGAACGTGATTGGCAATTTATCAGAAGAAACAGATAAAGTGAGTTCTGAGACCTGACCTGTGGATGAAATTGTTCAATATGTATTTTTCATGATACATAAATTATTGGTACTGTCCGTCGGTGGAGCTATTACTGTTACCAATGTGGTTAAAGTTCTCTTTCGCTTTCTTACTCATTGTTTACCGTGTTCGATTCCTTGAGGTATAAATTCATATAGTGTAAGGAACACTAATAAATACACTTGGATATGTTCACAATTTTATTTATTTTGATAAACTGACAGCTGTTTTGACTATAACGTCATTTTCAAAGTTACAAATATAAGAAAATATGAAATTTACAAAGGTATATATAGTAAGTATAATAATAGAAAGAGAAGGAATCGATAGGAGTAGGGATAATGAGGGGAAAGACCTGAGCCTAATTATAAATTAGTAACAACTTGCAGTAACGGTGAAATCAAAAAATCTTTTATGTCGTTCGTTACATTTTCGCCTCTAAATAATGCTTTCTTTATTTCGATAATTTCTAATCTATCTAATCTTTTACCTTTTTGAGTGTTATGTAATAAATGAAAATGATTTGAATTAATTTTATGTTTGTTAACGATGCAATGTTGAGATAATCCTGTTGAATCTGAATGATCCTGTTGAATTGAATCCTTGAGGTAGATGTCGTAAAATGTATAATTTGCAGAATGGCCCTTCTCGTTATAGTTTATGTATTAGGTGGTTTCACTAGAACATGAGCATCCACCATATCGATGAAATTGCTAATTGTGAATTGTTTTAATCATTTATACAATCGAAATATTAAAAATTTCTAATGAATTTACTAAATAATCTAAACTACATAGTAAACCTACACTATAAAATGCAAGGTACAGATTTATTAAATTTTAAACACAAATTATTCAGTTTATGCTAAAAGTTTTTTTGATATTTTACTAAACAGCATTTTAAAGTCTGTTACTTGAGATTACTGCAATGCTTTATAATATTTTTTCCATCAGCGCATAGTAAAATTTTAATAGATTTATATCAGAAATAGAGAGTACTTTCTTTTTCTTAGAATTTTGTTTTTGATATGCACGTGATACCGTCTGATAATTTTTCATAGCTTTATTTTTTTTAAACTTTAGTCAAAGAACTTGGTAATAGCAATAAAAGTTTCACTTCATTTTTTAATTTCATGATTTAAACATATAAATAGATATCGGGTGTAAGTAATATAAGATTAAAAAAACTTAAAAAGTATGCCCAAGTTTAATATTACTCTTACGAGATAAGCCACTATTACTAAATTTCAATTTATGAAGGCTTGGCGATAGCTCTATTTCTAAAATTATCATATTTAATTTGATTTTTCTGAAACTCAAAAAAACAAATATTTGTAAAGAGTCAAAATTCTGTTTATATTTTTTTATTTTTTATCTTATTTCGTATCTTTATTTTTTATACAATTATAATAATTACTAACTTTACGAGTCCCTCAATACCATTCATCCATTGACATTAAGGTTTATAAGGCTTTAGCCTATGCTCTATAGATTTTTGCACAAGGAGTTTAAAATAAATAAATCTAGTCGCTACAAAACAAATCTACACGGAGAGAAATTTCCTAGTAAATTTTAAAAATACTTCAGGAATTTTACGAGAAATTATAGTGATTTAATCATATAATAATAACGGACTGCCAGTTTTGTAAATTTCAATTAACAGTATGGTAAAAATCATAGTGTTATATAATTTACTGAATAGAATGGCAAATTTTATACTGTTACTTTACTTAACTTCAATTGTAAATTTTGCATTTGACAATTTGAAATTTTATTAGTAATCTGAATCAATAAATTAAAGAAAAAGAGTGTCTCCGATAAATAAATAGACATTGTAGAGATGTGTTTTGATTTTGAACTTTCAATCGTTAAATTAGTATAATTTATTTTTTGAATAACACACCACACAGACGAACGAATGTACACTTTAATGTACGTTTTTATACATAAATCAATGTAATATTTACAATTATACACTCTATACACATTTCTCTATATAAACGTCGGTATACACATATTATACATTATTCGCAGGATAATTCGCACACTTATAATTATGAATATGGTTAGAAAAGATGCTCAAACCCTTATATACAAATCAGATGTGTTCTTTGCCACTTGCGAGTTATAGGGAAGCCGCCTAGTGCCTACTGTTTATGATGTATATATGATGGGAGGCCCATTCAACATGACTGTAAAATGAGCGTACAGTCTTATTAAGTAGGGGCTCGTTTTAATTATTTATTTTTGATTCAAATTAAAATTTACTATTTAATAATTATATATATATAATAAATTTTTATTGTTGCTAGTAAAATGTGATATTCTTAACAGAAAATATGTTCGCAGTTCAAATTTAACAAACTAAAAATAATATAATTTAAAATGAAAATAATTAAATTTTTTTCTAATAATAATAGTATACAAAGGGAAAGTTAATAACAACAACGAGCAAATTTTTTTAATATCTGTATAATACACTATCTTTACAATGCAGAGAAATAAAATAATACATATTGAAAAAAATATAATATTTTGAATAAAATTGTATTTTGAAGCTTCTATTATTTTCAATAATATGATATTTTTAAAACGTCGTGCATGCTTTTATATAATATTAAATAAATTCAATACCAATTTTTTGGTATGTAGTAATAACCATTGGATAAAAGTTTTATAGTAGAAACAGAACAACTTTCTACTTCTATTTTGTTTATGACATTGTATCTTATATTATGGTAGTCGTATATTTTAAATGCTGCAAAATGCGTATCATAAAAACAGTCTAAAAAGTGGTTACATAAAATAGAAAAATTATTTTCTTGTACTATAATTTCAGAAACTATAAAAAATTCAGGGCCTTCCTCTGAAAATTGAACTAAAATAATATGTTTACTTATTCTATTTCCATTAACTTTTATCCAATTGGTTACTGTGATTTCAGTTTTAGTCAAGAATATGTTCGAATATTTTTCATAATTTTTTATATGGAAAATAGACATTTCTTTTTTTTACCCATTTCATGAGAGGTATAATCTAATTTATGATTAAAAAATCTGCAGTGCTGTTCAATTTGATATTTAATAGCCACAGTCTTGTTGATATTTAATCTACTTGCAGTTGATTTAGAAATATCTTTTCCACATTTATGTTTTGCCTCAAATCTTAGACAGCATATTCTTGACAGAGGTCCAAAGAATTCCATTATACGAGGATAATGAAGTAAAAAATGATGCTTCGGTTTTATGGAATTCGGAAATATCTCTTCAAGGAATGACAAGTATTCTTCAATCAATACGGTTAAATACTTATGTGTGTCGCAAAGAATATGCATACTAAATACAATATTTGTAATTTTCTTCAAGTGTAAATATAGTTGCCAAGTTTCATTACCTTCTGGTATTTTATGACCAATTATTAAGGAAAAATTATCAATGAAGCATCGCATTTCAGACGAGGTCATAACAATGTAATTATTTTTTAAATGAGACTCTTGAATTTCAACGGGCTTATTAATGCTATATTTATAGTCATAATCAAAAGATATAATTCTATAGTTTAATTCGTCTAAATTGAAAAATTTATGTGTATAAATAAATTGTTTAATAATAAGTGCCAGATCATATCGAGCTATACCTTCAAGTATATCATGCATAGCATCAACGCCAACATTACTTGTGACATGAAATCTTTTTAATTTATGAAAAATGCAGTCTTCTTTTAAACCCGACAATTTAGAATTTCCACAAGCTAATAGTGATTCATAATTTTGTTTATCCCTGATTATGCATTGATTTTCATTAAAAATTCTATTTATTTCGTTTCTATGAATTAAGCAAAAATGACAAAAATAATTCGCTTTAAAGCTCTCTAGAAAGCCCAAAATTGAGTGCTGACCGAGATTATCTCCTACACTTATTACCATTTCAAAATATAATTGTTTTTCTATATTATCATTAAGTTGGAGCTTAATTCCAACTTCTTGTAAATAACATAATTCATCTATTATACGATTAAAAACTATTTCATTTTTAAAAAACTCTCTGTCAAGTGAATTAAACAATGAAAAAACGAATATATTGTCCAGCTTTGACTGAAATCTTTCTCGTAAACAAGGAATACTTATATACAAAGCTCCTGTTTTAGTAATTACTTTGTGTATTCCTAAAGGGTTATTATTTTCGTAATCGTCGAAATACAGTACCAATGGAAAAATTATTTTGTCTATATCAGAATAATTACTTTTCCAGTATTTTCCTTGTATTAAATTTGAAATAATTTCTGAATCTTTTTTTAATAAATTAACGAATTCTATAGTTTCGTAAAAAATATTATCTAGTTCAAAGAAGTTCTTTAATACTGTTCGCAAAGGAATCACCTGAATATTTACTGGTACAAATTTCATGGCATAAGAAGTTCCTTCCCTGCGAAATTCTCGTCTTTCACCAATTTCAATACTTATTGGCTCTACAAATGTTTTTTGTCTTTTAAAATGCTTTAAACATTTATATTCGGTATCAAAGGAACCGAGAAAATTAGAAGCATTTTCAAAAATTCGTTTCAATTTTACTTTCTCCTTTTTATAGATATCCAATTTCTGGACGTCATCCGCAATTATTTTTGTTAATGCTTTACAAACATCTTTTGTATCATTTACTATAGATTGTACTCTATTTCGGTTAATATCAATATATCGGTATATCTTGCTCATATAAGAAAGGCCTAAGTTATCTAGTAAATCACTGTTATCATCTCCTCCATTGCATTCTGAATTATTCTCCAATAAAATATTATAATTCGCATCATCAGAATCGCTTTCATAACTTAATTCTTGTATATAATAACTATCGTTAATTGAATTTTCTGCCGGAGTTTGTTGATTTTCATAAAAATCAGAAATACAAAAATTATTTAATTTAGAATACATTGAACCTCTGCTCAAAGTAGAATTTTGCTGAGTTGGTAGTAAGTTAAATTTTGTAATGACCGCATTTTCAAAAATATCGTGCTTTGATTTTACATGTTGTAGAAAAGAATGCATTATCGAATATGATCTGCCACAATTTTCAAAAATACATTTATAATTATGAGCATCTTGATGAACATATTTTATATGACTCAGTAAACTGTTTTTATCCTTATAATTAGAGAAACAAAATGAACATTTATTCATTTTAATTTGATGTTTCTTGTAATAAATACTGATTAATATGTCCTAATAGTACATTTAATGAAACGTTGTTTATATCATTAGGCAAATGGAGTTGAAACAAGCACTTTTGAATAAAATACCATATCGTTAAAGAATTGGTTGGGTAATGGCAGTCGAAAGCAAAAAAGACTTGAAAAGCTAACGCTATTGCTTCTAAGCACTTTTTTCTTTTATATATTCTTTTATATAATTACTATATATTCAGAAATAGAAAATAGCTCCCCAATAGCAACTATCAGTGGTTGGAAGGTTTGATTATTTTGTTTTAACTATTCTTGCAATTCAGTCACAGATGGTTCTAAATCCGCTACAGTCTACAATTATTTTAAATAATTAATATTATAAGAAATTCCAATATGTTTATTCATTATTATTCTTACATTCAAATGTAAAATGAAAGTTTCACGTCTTTCCTGCATTGACAATTTAAATGGTCGAAGAACCGCGTCGTCGGTATTGATATCATTATTTATACTTCTTTTGATCCGTTTTTTTGGACGTTGAGAACTGATGACGCGTGTCTCTTGAATAGTCTGTCACTTTATTCCAGTCATCTAAGTTATTTTTCAACCAGTCTAACTTATTTAAATCTGAAGAACGAGCAATGAGAATTATGAATTAAGAAACATAAAAATAGGCGATGATTATAATGTTTAAAAAGTTATAAAATTTATATGCATTTATCATTAATATCAAATACGCTGACTTACCTTCTGTAGTAGTTAAATAAAAAGCAGTATCTTCGTTATTTTTACTCTTAGCCAACAATCCAACTCTTCGTAAACGATCCTTCTCATAATTATAGTGGTCCCATAATTTACCTCCTGCAGGAATTCGTTGATTTCGTATGGCTTTAAAGGACGTATAGTAAGTTGCTGCCGTTTCATTTGCAAAAATACCCACTATTTCATTTGAGAGCGTCGTAAATCTAGCCTTAGAAATTCTTTAACAGATCATTAATAATTTATATTCATTGTTGTTTCAAAACCTTAAATAATTTTTATAAATTATTCACTAACTGGAATTTTTCTAGTTGTTCGTCACGTTAAATATTTCTAAAAAGGCAATCCTTTTCTCTTTGAATTAGTAGTCTGACTAACTTGCTTCTAGTATTTTTTGGCAAAAATTTATGTAAATTATATTCTTTTAAAATTTCCTTACCCCTAGTATTTATTTGTAAGTAATGTAGTAAGCCCTGGAACATAAAATATGCATATATTAGTAATTTACAATAATAAACATCTGCTTATGTATATACATTAAATTATATATATATATAGTTACTTACTGTATCGAATTGATTGAATAATGTATCTGCAAACGGTTCGATATTAGATCCTGCAGTATTTGAAAAATACTCTTTAGTTTCACACAGTGAAGTATTATTAGAACTGAATTTTTCACTCTGTTAAATAATATTTCAAAGGAGTTAGTACGTTAATTATTTAAAAAAAATTTGTTTATAGATTATAACACAATAATATTGGATGTAATTTTTGAAGGAATAATAATGGAAATTAATAAGAAAAAAGGCATATTAATTTTGAAATGGTTATGAATAATTGATAGGAAGGGATGTTGAGGAAGTAATGCTTAATTTTCCTGAGAATTTTTATTTACCTCCTCTATCTCACTTAGTTCCATCATTATCTATAAAAAATTATGAACAAAATACAGCTTGCATTTACCACAAATGTTAGTTTATGTGATTATACATATATAAATAAACAAAAATTAAATGAGTTAATTATTTTTAAATGAGTGTTGGCACTTACCTTAATCAGTTAAACTCTGAAATCTTTACAAAATCTTCTTGAAAAGCTAATTCTTTTCCTGCACTAAATATTCTTCAAACCTTAGAGCTGCAATCACGTGTACTTTTTAGAGGTTATGTTTTTCCCACCAAAAGTCGTTATGTACATACGTAACAAAACATTGACAAGAGCGCCACACTAAGCTTCTACCAGAGCTCTGCGCATGTGCACAACCGCAAACTGTTCGCTATCGCATGAGAATTAATGACAATTGCAATAGTTTCTCTCCAAAATTACTATATATTTTTGTAAATACTGCTATAAAATTAAGTAATTTTTGGAGATTAAGATTTTTACTATATTTGATAATAATTATTCCTATCGGAGGTTGCAATTTTCAACAAAGTTTACGTAAATTCTACCAAGAATCTCGTAAAAACATTCGTTTTATCAATCTATTACACAATTACTATACTTTTAGGTATAATTTATTGAACTATTTGTAATATTTACTAGGAAATTTCTCTCCGTGTATAAAGTCGTAATCCATAATTTTCATATCTTGTTTCTATTTGACAATTGAATTTAAACAATATAAGTGGATTATTCCTAATAATACGAGGATGGGCCCAGAATAACCTGGTCTGACATAGATGTGGCGGTAGTTGCTCAAAAAATACCACTGTATTAGAAAGTACACAGTCTATAAAGCATATATCTCAAAAAGTGAAGATACCATGATGTTTAGTATTTGTTTGACAACCATCAATAGTGAACGTTTTTAGTAAATTTGTAAACATGAAAAAAATTTGTCATCGTTATGTGATACAATACTTTATTTGGAAGCGCTCAGTCCAACCAATATAAAAGCTGAACCAGACTCTACTCTGGGTGAGACTGCTTTTTCATTTGCAACAGTAAAATATTGGGTAGGAGAGTTTAAAAGAGGCCGTAACAACTGCCAAGACGAGCATCGCAGTGGTCGACCCAACGAAGTGACGACTCCAGAAATGTTGAAGAAAATCCACAAAGCGGTACTGAATGAACGTCGACTGAAAGTGCGCAATGTAGTAGCGTGTGCAAGATGGGTGCCGCGTTTGCTCACAGTGGAACAAAATCAGCGTCGTGAAGATGTTTCAGTTGTGTTTTTGGCAATTTTTGGCAAAAATGAAGCCGAATTTTTGAGCCATTTCATAACCATGGATGAAACATGGGTCTACCACTTCACACCCGAAACAAAAGAATAATGAAAACAATGGACTCAAAAAGCAGAACCGGCTCCAAAAAAGGCAAAGACCGTTCCATCTGCAGGCAAGGTAATGACATCAGTTTTTTGGGATGCGTGTGCAATTTTCATTGACTATCTTGAAAAAGGAAAAACTATTAATGGTTTGTATTATGTTCCATCAAGACAATGCACCAGCTCATACATCAGTTATTGCAATCACCAAAATTAATGAATGAAAATTTGAATTGCTACTTCATGCATCCTATTCACCAGATTTAGTTCCATCGGATTATTTTCTATTCCCAGACTTCAAAAAATGTCTCGTTGGTCAAAGATTTTCCAGCAAGGAAGAGGTGATGCCGTTAGTTAATGGCTATTATGAGGAGTTTGACAATTCTTATAATAGAAAGGGTATCGAAATTATTGAACATCACTAGGAAAAGTGTATAGCACTGAAAGGAAATTATTTTGAAAAATAAATATATTTTATTTGTTGGGACAGGTACTTCTGGGACCATTCTCGTAAGATACAAAAATTATTAAAAAATATATCTCGTATATAGTAATATACTATAAGATCTGTAAAAGCATATGCGAAGTTATAAAAATTATTTTTGATTTACTGGAAATATCAAGGAAATATCAATGTGGTCTCCTTCGTATATGTATATACATTTACACTGGATCTATTTTCTAAGCAGGACACTTATATATTCATATATAATATGAGATAGTATACAGTATTAGTATCAGTATATCGATATACATTATAATGGCTAAACATCAATTTACAATAAATTAGAAGATATTTATGGATTTATTAGAAGTTATTTGTTTTTAATATTATTCTTCTTGCTCAAATAGTAGTAACAACGAAAGCACCATCTCGTAAAATAGGAGAAAGATTAAGTTCCAAGAACTATTAAAAAAATCGCATATTTTTGCTAAAGTTCTTTAGCAAATATTAAGACATTTTTACATTAGTTTTTATAATATTTTAGGGATCATAAGTTTTTCATAAGTCTTTTCTTGATTTTTACTTAATTTTTTCTGGGCTGCTTTTCTCTGTTTATGTAAAGTTTTTAAAAGATCTTTGAGACTTTCAAAATATTAATACATGTATTATTTTTTAATGAATTCCGAAATATTTAGGCAGATCTTACAAAACCTATTAGAAATATTTTACGATATATTTTTTATTATTTTTTCTTTAATTACATTATACAATTATATATTTCATTACATTATACTTTATTACAGCGTTATAAAAGTGAGTTTTGTAGATAGTTTGGTTTGCTGGTCTTCGTACATCAGTGTTTACAAACAATATTGCGTTACGAACAACAATATGTTAAATTACTTGTTAGCATTCTCGGCCGCGTCTGGAACATGATTGTAGTATTATTTTCGAGTAAAGGAATCTATATTTTTATATCTTCAGTAGTGTCACTTAACAGCAAAACACGCTGTCCACGTGACATTATTGTAATTTACATTTGCAGCTGTAGCACTAAAAGCATGACTCAAACAATGGAATAAATGCTAAATTTACTTTAATATTTATATTTTTATCTTTATATTTCCGGAAACGTATTTATAAAATTCAGTTTTACAAAAAGAAAAGTATCTGTACAAACAAATTTTTATTAATATATTTATCATTAGCATAGCACAAAAAAATTATCCAAAATATCAAGCCGCTGTTCTAAGTATATGTAAATTATTACAAAGCTACATATGTTAATCGGCTAAAACCGAGATTTAAACTTGGATCACCAAATTACTAGTCCTTCGCTCTAGTGATCAAGCCATCTTAGGCCTCATTCTTTCGCTTTAAATATTCTATAGAGATAGCAAAACATAAATTTGTCATAATGTAAAATAATTTCTTAATTCATTTTTCTATATATTTCTAATAAAAGTTTCAAGTAGAATTAGCAGTTCTTCCAATCGATGCAGTCTACTATATATTGAATATAAATTGTACTATAGGATATTTTTATTTCTTTCAAGCGTATGTTATATGTCATTATTGAAGTTTAATAAATATAGTAGGTGGAATGTTAAAATAAAGATACACGAAATAATCTTTTAACATGAACTTTATTTTAAACGAGGAAAGAAAAGACGTCTGTTCAAACGAAAGGACAACGCAAAACTAACTGCAGTACTCGAAATTGAAAACTCTGCAAGCCCTTGTGAGAAACTTAAAACCTATAAAAACACATCAGGCATCTAGGCAATAAACTCATAAGTCATTTGCCGCGCAGGGCAGCAAAGACGCAGATCGTAATAAGACCCAGCGGACACATATGTTTACATCCTTTTACGATACTCTCCAATATTTAGTTTCAAGTATTTTTTGCTTTATTATTTATAGAAGGCTAATATAATCTAACACGCCCCCTCAAAAATTATTTGAGTAAATACAATAATATATAATAAAATAAAACTCAATATTAGATATACGATAGTTCCTTTCAGTCTTTTTCTTTCCTCGTTTGTTCTGGGAAATTACACACGGTCCAACATTTGTTGCAAGGAATAGGGAAACCCAGCAAAACCTATTCAAACCGTCTCTATTACTAATATAAAATATATTTATGAAAACAATATCAATTATATTTTATTATTCCTCCATGCTCGTTCCTTTTCTGAGTTCAAGGAATTTCACAGTTGGCAATGGCTTTGTTAGTCCATCAGCAATCTGCTCCCCTGTGGAAATATGTTTCAATATTATTACATTTTTCTCTATTTGCTCTCTCGAGAAATGATATTTAATATCTATATGTTTTGATCGCTTATAATTACTTGGGTTATTCGCTATACTTATACAACCGTTATTGTCTTCATAAATTACAATCGGTTTCATGATTTTAATTTCGATACTATTTATTAAAGACTTTAGCCATAATGCTTCTTTAACACCTTCAAATAAAGCCATATATTCTGCCTCTGTTGAAGAAGCTGCTACAGATGCTTGTCTTTTAGTATTCCAGTAAATCGTGCATTTTTCAAATAACTTAAATAAGTAGCCTGTAGTACTTTTTCTATCAGTACCTTCATGACCACCCCAATCGGAATCAACATAACCACTTAAAATATTTTCACTGCTGCCTTTTTTATAAGTTAATTTTAAATTCGTCGAGCCTTTTAAATATCTTAAAACTCTTTTTAGGCATTTCCATAGTTCTGTATTATTTTTATTTGAATATGTACTTAGAATATTTATTGCTGTACTCAAATCTGGCCGCGTACAAACCATTACATACATTAAGCATCCGATAAGATTTTTGCAAGGGGCGTCGTATTTGTTATCTGAATTTAAATCCATATAATTTAGTTTACTTTCGAGTGGTGTGCTTACAGCATTACAATCACTCATATTAAATTTATTTAAAATCGTTTTGATATATGAACTCTGATCAAGAGTAATTACATCATTATTTCTTTCAATTTTTATTCTAAGAAATAGTTTAATTTCTTTTAAATCTGACATTCTAAATTTATTCATTAAATAAGTTTTAAAGCTATTCATTTTTGAATATCGGCTGTAGCAATTACTAAGTCATCTACATAGAGTACATCGTATATATTCTTAGATATTTCGCCTTTATTTAAAATATATATGCAACGATCAACTAATGAATTTTTAAAATCGTTTTCTACTAATGTTTTATCAAAAGTTTCAAACCAACATCTTGCTGCTTGTTTCAATCCATATGTAGCTTTATTTAATTTACAAACTTGATTTGTTTTGTATTTAATTCCTTCGGGAATTTTCATGTAAATTTCTTCTTGCAATGAACCATTTAAAAATGCAGTTTTTACATCCATATGGTGAATAAGCAAATTATATTGATTTGCAAACGCTACAATTAATCTAAAACTTGTAATTCTTGCTACAGGAGCAAAAGTCTCATTATAATCAATTAAATATTTTTGATTGAAACCACGAGCAACAAGACGCGCTTTATATTTTAATGGATTTCCATGTTCATCATTTTTAATAGCGAATACCCATTTGCAATCTATAATATTTTTGTTTTTGGCTTTGATACTAGTGTTCAAGTTTTATTCACAAAATGTGAATTTAATTCATCATTAATTGCTTGTTCCCATTTTTCTTTATGGATACTATTTTGAATATCATTGAAATTATTGGGAATTTCACAATTTACTGATTGTGCACACAAAACATAATTTATTTCTTCATAAGAAACTCGTGGTCTATTTTTGACTCTATCACTCCTTCTTAGATTTGTAATTACTTTCTTTGTATTATAACTATCATTTTGAAATTCTGACTGATTGCAATTATCTATTTCTAATATAGATTTATTAGACTTATTCAAATTTCCATTTGAATTTCCGTCTATTTTCGAATCTGGTTCATCTGATTCATTTTTCTCAGATTGGTCTTACATAAATTTTTCTGATTTTTCATTATCAGATTCCTGAGGCTCTACTGATTTGTTACGAATATCACTTTCATCAGTTTTCTTGGAATTTTCTATTACAATTCCTTCAAGCCTCATTTTGGTCTCGAATTCAAAAAATTAATTTCATCAGCTATCACGTCCCTTGCTACAATAAATTTTCTAATTCTACATCCCATATTTTATAGCCATTTGAATCGTAACCAACTAAAATACCTTTCCAAGATTTATCTTCAAATTTTGTTTTTCTTATTTTATTATGCACATATATTGTACTACCAAAAACTTTTAAATATTTTACTTAAGGTTTTTTACCATGCCATAACTCATATGGTGTTTTATACTGTTTTAAAGCATTAGTAGGGGTTCGATTTATCAAATACGTAGCAGTTAAAACTGCTTCACCCCAAAATACTTTGTTTAGTTTAGCCCCACTTATCAAGGTACGTGCTTTTTCAGTAATTGTTCTAATCATTCTGTCTGAAACGTCATTCAATGATGGAGTAAGAGGAAATGTTAAATGATAGGTGATTCCATTTTACTTGCAATAGTCCTTCATTTCATTCGATAAATACTCTCTACCATTATCACAATATAAATTTACTATTTTTAAATTAAAATGAGTTTGACGTTTTTTTATAAAGTCTTTGACAACAGAGAATACATCTGACTTGAATGTTATTAAATATGTAACGCAATAGTGCATAAATTCATCTACACACAATATAAAAGAATTTTTACCATCTATTGTCGAAGGAGTGATTGGTCCGCAAACGTCTGAATGAACAATAAAAAGTGGTCTTTTTATATGAATTTTATTTTTGCTTTTCTGAAAAAGTAATCTTGCTTGTTTGCCAAAAATACCATCTTATTATTTTTCATTTCAATAAATTTCGATTTGCCCATATGTCCAAGTCTTTGATGCCATAAAATATAATTATTGTTTATCACACTATAAACTCTTTTATTATATAATTTATTTATAATGAATTCTATATGAATCAAATTATTTATGGGCTTACCGATAAAAATTATTTTATCATTTTGAGTAACTTCAACTCCATTTGGATTGAAGTGAATACTCATCTGTGCTTTCTGCATCTTGCTGATAGATAGTAAATTTTGTGTCACCTCTGGACAATATAAGACGTCCTCCAGAACACCTTCAATTCCGTCTTTACTAGTAATATGCAGGATACCTCTTTTAACTGCACTAATGTAGGTTCCGTTTTTTGCGATGTTTATTTTCAAAGGAGGATTCAATATCGTATAACTACTGTACATCGAATCATCATTAATAATATGATCTGATGCACCGGAATCTAACAGAAACCCAACGTAATTTGTGCTATTCTCCTTAAAAACATTTCCATCCATAAAGGCAAAACCATTTGCGTATTCAACTTGAGGCTTTGCAGTCGCACACTGCATAGTTTGATTATCTCCAATATATTGTTGTTGATTCTTCTTAAATAATCTACAATCCTTTATTAGATGATTACTTCTGCCACATTGGAAATATTTTAATTTCTTTATTATTTTCTTATTTTTATTTCTATTATTTTTTCTTTTAAAATTATCTTTGGCTTTAAACATTTTATTTTTACAATTCGCTGCTCCTCCATCAGCTAAAAGAATTTTTTTATTTATATCATGACTATCATTTTTTAGTTTAATTTCGTGATCCAATAATCTGGTTTTCACGAAAGCCAAAGTTATATTGTCTCCTGACAAAGTCTCAATCGCAGTGATAACACCATCATATGTATTAGGCAATGATAATAATCAATGTGACACTTTGTCCATTTCCTCCAGTCTTGCGCCTGCAGAAAGTAATTCTGAAATTAAGTCGTTGAAGCATTACTGCAGGGACTTGCTCATCAAGAACATGCAGTAGATCAAGTTCAGATAGAAGAGATCGAATTCTAAACTTCCACACACTATATTTTTCGCCGTTAAAAGGCTTAATATTCCTTTTTATTTTAATGGATTCTATTTTTCACTTACTAGAAGAAAAAAAACTGTTTTGTTTTTGTTGTGTATTTGACACTATTTATTTTATGACTAGATTACACTATACACAAAATCACGGAAAGTTTACTCACGAAATCTGGGCCGATAACGTATTGAATTTTAATAAATATAGTAGGTGGAATGTTAAAATAAAGATACACGAAATAATCTTTTAACATGAACTTTATTTTAAACGAGGAAAGAAAAGACGTCTGTTCGAACGAAAGGACAACGCAAAACTAACTGCAGTACTCGAAATTGAAAACTCTGCAAGCCCTTGTGAGAAACTTAAAATCTATAAAAACACATCAGGCATCTAGGCAATAAACTCATAAATCATTTGCCGCGCAGGGCAGCAAAGACGCAGATCGTAATAAGACCCAGCAGACACATATGTTTACATCCTTTTACGATACTTTCCAATATTTAATTTCAAGTATTTTTTGCTTTATTATTAATAAAAGCCTAATATAATCTAACAGTCAGTGTATTTTTTCGGACCTGCAAATCAACCTAAAGTTTGAGTTTTATTTATTGGGCCAGGTACTTCTGGGACCACCCTCGTATATCTAATTTTAGCTTGTTTCTTATGATTACGTTCACTTCCTTAACTATTCTAGAATTTTTTAGTTTTAAAAATGGATAAATATAAATAATACTTTATAAAAAAAAATCTTAAACGTAAAAAATTATAAATTACAATATGTTTTATAATATAAAAACTGAGAACATTGACACAGTTCATGTGAGAAAGAGAGAGAGAGAGAGAGAGAGAGAGACTAAGAAAGGAAAAGATAGAGTGTTATTTTTCGCTACCGATATTGGTCAGAAATATGCATGCATTTAATTATAGCCTAATCGTTAAGTCTGGCAGAGATTATGAGGCGAATGAAACGAAAGACAAATTAACAATATAATACAATACGTAGTAAAAATGTATCAAAAGAATGCTCAATATCACTACTAAAATTTTTATATGAAAATATTAAACCGAATAAAGAGTACGGTATTTACTTCGAAAATAACGAATTAGAAATTTGTATTTACAGAATATTGAGACAAATTTTAATAGAAATTTCAATTTGGGTAAAACAAACACTTACTTACACGCCAATAATAAGTCGTCATAATATTTTGAAAAAAATGAATGACTATCGTGACAAAAACCACAACGGAATAAAAAAACAGCACAGTTTAAGAAGAAATTCTATATATTAAACATGGCGAGAATTATGCACAATTATATAAATCAATACGAAGTATGCTTAGAACGCAATAAATAAGAAATGTGATCCTACAAGATAAAATCTTATAACCCCATTATTGCTAACAAGTTCCTTCAATATATACATATGAACAACTTTCACTTTAACAAAGAAAACTTTTTAGCAAAGATTAAGAATTTTTAAAAATATGCTCAGGCGTATCTTTAATAAGACATTTTAAATAAATTAAGGCATTTCACATTAGACCGGTGGTTCTCAACAAAATTACAATTGTAGAACTAACGGAAAAGATTTCAACTCATCAGTATTCAGGGAATTTTGTAAAATCCAGGATATTCAATACCACCAAACACTGTCAATCGACACGCTTCGAATAGATCAATAGAAAGACTACATTCAACCCTGAAAGAGAAATTAAGTATTTTAGTGACCCAAAATCCGGACAATGTTATTAAAAATGCATAACTCCGGTTATTCTTATATAGAATCGTGTTATAAAACCAGAAGTTGATGCCACCGCAAAATACAAAGAAATTCGCAAAAATGAAATTCAACCTTTTCATCATAACTTATATCAGAAACAAAAAAAAGAAGCGAAATCTGCCTGACAAACTAATAAAAATTTTGAAAATATAGTAATTTATAACAAAACCCATTAACAGCAGTGCGACAAGATGGCACCACGTTATAAAAATTTACTCATAGAAAAACAGGAAGGCTCCTCGTGAGAATGTTACGTTCATGGACAATAACATCCTTGCGACCTTTGATATGCTAAATGATTAAAAAAACCTCCCTTTCTTTTACAATAGGATGAGGACTTAACTTATGTTGATAATTATCACATAATTATTGCGAAGAGTAATAAGCTCGAAATGGGTGAAACATTTTACGCCTACAAACAGGGAATGGGAAGAATTATTGCGAATTACCATTAACTACACTTTTGTATAAATTCAGCAATGTAGACCTCTTAAGAAATTTGGAAGAGTTATATAATATTATGTTTTCGTAACGAAGGTGAGAAATCCAGTTTACTAAATCAGGCGTTTGGATTACGGAAAGAAATACAACAAAATTTAAAGCAAATAATACCACAAAAGGAGTAGAAAAGAAGAAGTCTCTTGATGGACTAGGTACAACAATCAAATATGTCTTTAGAAATCCGGATGCTAGAGATTTGGAAAAGATAAATGACTATCTAAGTTTATCTCTATTTTCAACAAGGAGTAGACATCATTACACTAACTAAATCAATTATATTTACTGTTCACTTAATTATGTGCAAAATACTAAATTAAGAACTGGAAAGGTGTACTCAGGAGAACAAATAAAACTATATCAATTGAGTTTAAATATTGTCTTTGCAAAAGTCTTTATTTTGGCATAAAAAAACCTCCATTAACTGAATGGAGGAAAAAAGCCGTTTACAAAATAAACCTTAAGATTACCTTTGAAGATATGGCTTGCACATCTCATACAAGAGAAACACACATACACTAATTATCACGTGGCCACGTGTGCGTATCACAAATCGCAAACACAAAGACTTTTCTTTTGTACACTTCTCGGCACTATTGCGTCAACGCGTAAAACACGACCTGCACTGCAGCTTAGCTAAAACAGTTCTGAACCTATTCCCTTGAATAAAGAACTATGCGACACTTGAATCGACTCTCTTCTCCCACTGGATTTGTCCGCGATGGCAGTTAAAGCAACCAATTAGAGAGCGCGTACGAAACAGTGCCCACTATATCATAAACGCATTCTATCAACATATACTAAAATGACGCACATATGAACTAAAGCTTACAAACTTCTCTCTCGTAAATAACATTCGTCTTATATACTACAGAAAACTTAATATAAGCAAATATTTACTAACGACCATATTATTTACATAGTTAAAATTCCAATCCTCAATCCTATTCAATTCTTCCTCAGTCAAAGACTCGCAATGATCAATAATAACAATCAAACAAAAATTATTAGAATTATCCTGAATTTTAATTGGATTATCTTTGAAATTGTTTGTTCACACATATCAGGAAATGCACAAAAAAATGTACTTGTGTCGATAGATTGATGCTCGGAAAGCCAAGCCTATAATTATTGCTATACAATCTTTTATGTTTCTTAGGTATCAGTTGTCAGATGCGTTACTTCTATCCAATAACCAGACAATTATGATCAAAATCGACCAAAGAGAAATTGTTATGAAAGAAACAAAAATAATACAAGGAAGAGACATACAAATTCAAGGATACAATTGAACGAAAATATTGGAGACACAGCAAACAAATATCCTACCACTTTTCATAAAAAGTCAACAAGCACGTTTCGATCCGTTAAAAAAATGACCAGTGCGAACAATAACTATGCGTATACACAAGTCATTGGAAACAGAAATTCATGTATTCCATATAACATTATCAGCAGTAATTTTGATTTCATTTGTTTCATATTTGGTTTACTTAACATAATAAATGTAAGGCAAATAAAGAAAAACGACATCGAATGCCTATCAAAAACGAGGGCGTCTATAGGAGCACTTACAGCAGGAAAGGATTTCCCTATTATTAGAGTTTACAGAGAAGTAATACAGATCACTGAAGAAACTTATCTGTATTCGTCAACTAGATGAAATCAACCGCACTAGCTTACATATGCTGCTGACTTTTTTTATTTTAAAAGTCTGAGAGATCAAGAACTATACAGATTAGATTTGACCAAAAGTATCTATGTTTCCTATAAAATAGTAATATCCGATACCGAAGCTCATTAATAACAAATTCTCCGATTAATTCTTTTAAATTCACAATATCCCCAATAGTATTGCATTACATAACTTCAGCCGATATCATTAAAGTTTTATGTAAAGATTCGTGCCAAAGTACTGGTTATGAAGGATTAAGTTTATTTTTTTGTCTTTAGATTTTAGTACTTTTAGGTGTGTGGTTTAAAAAATAAGTGACCTAAAAATACTAGCTATTAATATTATTTCCCAAAGTTATAAAAGAATTTCCTAAAGTCTTTCCTAAAATTATAAAAGAAGGGAATTTATCTAAAGATCTGTTCAGAAGTTCCCAACTTTCCAAAAGAAGAAAAAACAATAAATTATTTTTGTAAAATTCATCTATTTGTTTCAAAATAGTCTCCATTCGAGTCAATACAAAGTTTAGCGTTTTCGAACAACATAATTATGTTTTTCGCCTAGTATTGATTACATTATTATAGTATTTTATAAAAAAATTTTTTAAAAAAATATCTTTAAATTATGGTCTATCTAAATTGGTTTACGCATCTATATATTTATACATGTATCTAAGAATTGCAGATTAACATGGAACAGTATTAGATGTATTGTCTACTCATACTGTTGGCCTTATATTTCGGATTCAAGCGTGACAACCATACTGTAGATTTGCAAATTGAGTTTCAAATATTGTATTCTCAAATGCTGTGTACTCTGCTGTAATCTGTGTCAGTTAAATTAGTGATAAGTGTACCGTTTCTTATAGATTTTCGAAAAATTCAGGAGATTCATTGAAATGGGTAAAACTATCACTGGTCAATTATTACTACGCAGATTTATTGAGCCATGAAGTGAAAATTAAACGACCTAATCTGGCGAAGAAAAAAATCTTGTTTCATCACGATAACGCACCAGCGCACACGTTAATTATTGCGATGGCTAAAATCAACGATTTGAAGTTTGATTTGATGCCGCACCCTCCCTACTCTCCAGATCTAGTCCCGAGTGACTATTATCTGTTTTCTAACCTCAAAAAATGGCTTGGCGGTAAGAGATTAGATTTACGGACAATGAAGAAGTAATCGAAGCTGCAAATGGGTATTTTGAGGAACTTGACGAATAAATCTATAGAGATGGCATTACTAGACTAGAATACCATTATGAAAAATGTATCAGCCTTGGAGGAGATTATATTGAGAAATAAAAAAAAATTCTTAAAAACGTTGTTTTTCTTGGTCAGGCCGGAAACTTATCAATCCAAGCTCGTATTAATTTTAATTTACAATTTCAATTTTTTCATTTATGCATTTAATTTATTATGGAAATATATAGAAGTTAATTAATTTATTTTAAATTCATCAATTTATTCTAAAACTTTCAATTCTACATATTACTATAATTAGTTAGTAAAGCGATGACTGCGAACTATTTTGAATAAATGAATTTATTTTTTTCTATTGTCGCCGTTTTGGCTTTTCATGAAAAGTCCTCTTTATCCTCTTAATTCTATAATTAATACAATAAATTGTTATTTTCTCAAAAGAATATTTTGATAAGTTTACAAAACAAATACATTCTTACCTTAGAATTATAATGAAATTGATATCTACGCCAATAAAGAGTGATTCAAGACCAAGAACACTATAACTTTAGAAATGATAAAACGTCCAAAAATTATTTAAATTAGAAAATAAATGATCAAAACTTTTTCAAAACAGCCAATAGAAAAATCTTGAGAACATACAAGTTATGCCAGTTAATTTTAAATAGATTAGTATCTATAATAGATATAGTTAATTTTTAATAGATTGATTTAAAAAAGTGTAAATAATAGCTATTTGTTTGAAATTGTCTGTGTCTGAATCTACGTCTGAAATTACATGGTGCGAATGATAATAGATTTTCAAATAAATCTGTAAAGGTAATATTGTTGATATTTGTACATATAGAAATAAAGTTAATGTAGAAGTTTTCAAGTATTTCTAAGGAAATATTAGTGAACCAGATCGATGACCACTGATTGTCAATGACTTTTAAAAAATAGTTCACTGTTATCGTTTTATTCAAGAATATAATTCTCAATACTAGCGAATATTAGATAACAGAATATAACTTGAATATTGAAAAATTACTGTATTTTTAGATATTTCTCTGGGAACAAGATAATCCTTCGTTCTAGTAGATTGCTTCAAGTAAACGATATTATTGCAGAAAATTATGGACCAAATTTCATGAAAAAAGGTCTATTGGATCGGAAAAGATATTTATATGGTAGATACTGGTTTAATTGCTCCTGTCCTGCTTGTTTAGATAACTGGCCTCAACTCAATAAAATACCACAAACTGCTTTGCGAATTCGGTAAATATAACAATAAACAATATATTCTATATAATTTCATTAAAAATAACTAAATGATAGGATCTTGTATCAGAATTTTATAAATAAGCTATATTATAATTTTTCCTGTATTAGATTCTCACAAATAAGGCTAATGTGGTATATCATTTATAGATTTTGTATACACAATAAGACAGGTTTCTTAATATTTCATGTAGATACAGCTAGAAATCTTTATAATCATCAGACTAAAGACTTCATGTGGTTGCGAATGTACTTGTTCTTTTCGTTTTTTAGAGATCTCGATTATAGAAAACATCGGAGGTTATATAAATTGCAAATAGAATGGCTTACATTTGCTCTTAGACGAGATCTGTTTTCTAAAATTTTCAGTTAAACTATATAAGCTAAAAGTATTATGTCTTAATTTAAATAGCTCTATTACCTATTTTTTATTATTATTAAAAATATATACCCTCATATTGTTCTTTTTCCCGAAATAATGCAATTTAAAATCAAATATTTTTTATTATTATTTGTATTATTACGGACCTGGGCCTTCCGAATCCTGAACGCATGGAAATCCCTTTGCGTCCCTCTCTAAGCCCAGCAGCCGCTTTAATCGGCAGGACCCCCAGAATAAAAGTATTCTGTTTGCCATGCTGGCCTTGATGTCCTCCATATCCAAGAATGTAGACATTAAATACTGCCATCTCCTTCTAGATATGTTTGGACAGTGACATAGAATAGGTTTAGGGGTTTCAGCTTCTGTGTATCAGAAGCTACAGGAGGGTTCCCTTGTGAGACCTATTCTGCACCTGTTAGCATTAAATTAACGGTGCCTCGTAAGGATCTCGATAAGTATCTTAGCCCTTTTTCTACTGAGACCAAAAATAGTCTTCGTCCAGTCCTTAGCGTTTCTAATGGTGATGAAGGCCTTTGTCTGGCTGCATTTTCCATTTCCCTGTCATTGTCGGCTGTTTCCTCCACTACCCATTCATTTATCTTCACTTTGATCAGGGTGTTGCAGAGTCTTAAAGCTAGCTCCCGGCCATTATAGGCAGCTCTAGCTCGCATTTTGGCTAGATCATTCGCCACCATGTTTCTCTTGATCCCATGATGGCCCGGGACCCACAGTAGCCGGACTTTTACTTTCTTGTTCAGAAAACAGTCTCTAACCAGTTTGGATCTTATTGTATAGTTATTTAGCGCTTGTAATGCGCTCTTACTATCTGAGCAGATGCAAATACGAATGGTGGGGGCCGCCTCCGTGGCCATTTCCGCCCCTCTCATTATTGCCATTAGCTCAGCTTAAAAAACGGTGGGGTATCGTCTCAATTGGACGATTATTCCCCTGCCATTACTTCTGCGGTACACCCCTGGACCTGCACCCCTGTCAGTCTTAGAACCGTCTGTGAATCACAGTTCTCTACTGTTTGGGATCCTGCTAAGCCAGATTTCCATTCATCTTTGGATGGGATACTGACTCTACATTTCTTGTCGAAGAAAAAGCTTCTGTTCGTGGCGTCCAGGTTTATTCGTAAATTCGCCTTTCCGTCCAATCCCTTGGGAAGCCATAGTGGCCCCTCCCTGCTAACCTCTCCCAGTAAGGCTTGGACTCTGTGGAGGGTTTTTGCAGCCACAGCCACCAAGGTCAGTGTGAATTCAATTTTTAGAAGCATGCCTAGTACCGCAGTAGGTATAAACCTACTAAAGGGCCGGATAAACTTCATCTGGTCTCGGTGCTTTAAACGGTTCAAATGACCGAATGGCCTATCTGACTCTGCCGGGTGCAAAAATCTGGTTTGCTAGCGTCCGGTTAGCTCCCAGTGTAGCATACCCAGACCAGAGTCCCTCATCTACTGTTATACTCTCCTTTTATTCTGCATCACAGAATTGAGGAAAGTGTGATTGGATTGGATATCTCAACGTTTCTTTATCCGATGTTGCATAACTACCGTCGAGACGTTTCAACGTGCGAAGGATGGCATCAGAATTCTTTGAAAGAATCCTGCTCAACCTGGTCGCCTCTTTTTCCTCGCAGATGCTTTCACAGTAATTCTTCCAGCTTCTCTCTCAGGCTGTCATTACTGCATATCTATATTCGTCCGTAGACGTTCTGTATGCAGTCCAAGCAGATTCTCTACTTGTTTGCCTGGCTGTCTTACGAAGACCCTTGGTTTTCCTTTTTAAATAACCCAGTTTCATATTTCAGCAGCGGACCTCGACTTTGGGCTTCGCTCGTTTAGGGCGACAGTTTTCCTCAAAGGTGGATCTGATGGCGTCATTAAGGAGTTCGCGTCGCTTTCAAGCGTTCACTTCTCTCTGATGTCATCACGTATGTTCTTCAGTTTATGTTGGACGGACCTTTTATATCCATCCCAATTTACGAACGTAGGATCCCGCACCCAGATTGGTTCTTCCGCATTTGGTCTCCCCAAAGAGAATGTTAGCAGGGAGAAAGTGTTTCCACATCCTCCACCCTCCATTCACTAATTAAGTTGTCTAACCGCTTGGAGCAGACAGGTAGATCAATAACCTCCTTCCTTAACCTGTTTTCAAAGGTGGGAGTGTCGCCCACATTGAATATTTCTAGCTCCGTTCCTGCTCGATACTCTAGTACTTTGGAGCCCCTCTCATTTGAGTTAGTGCAACCCCACACCCAGTGGTGTGAGTTTGCATCATACCTTAGGACTAGTGGAAGGTTGCTAACCGTACAATGTTCCAGCAGTGTCCGGACTTCCTCAGTCGGGTTATCAGTGCTGTAATCTGGGAGGCAGAGGGATGCAACGACTACTTGTTCAATCCTCTCTACCTCCACAGAGACCACCGCTAGGTCTCCAGTACAGAGGCCGAGCAGCTGCACAACATTTACACCATTTATCAGGATACCCGCTCTAGGCCTTAGTGTCTCTGGATCTCTGACACACGTGACCCCAGACCCTAGTGCCCTTATCGCGCCCTTTAATATCCAAGGTTCTTGGATTAGGGATACGCTGGTGTGCATCCCGCCAAACTCTGCTCACAGTAGAATATAGTACCTAACCAAATATAAATATTACTATAATAAAAATAAATAATATAATATAAATATTACTAAAATATTACCTAACCAAAAGATTCATTTAACTCATTTATAAATATATTGACAAATTTCAACAGAATTTTGTTTCAAGCAAACAATATAGTAGAATAGTATGTACCATTTGTTTTATATTAGTAAATATACGAGGATGCATTGATAAGTTCCGGCCTGACCAAGAAAAACAAAGTTTTTAAGTTTTTAAGTTTTTTTTTATTTTTCAACATAATCACCTCCAAGGCTGATACATTTCTCATAGCGGTGTTGCAGTTTAGTAATGCCATTTCTATACACTGATTCTCCAAGCTCTTCAAAATATCCATTTAGAGCTTTGATTACTTCTTCATTGTCCGCAAATCTCTTATCACCAAGCCATTTTTTGAGGTTAGGAAACAGATAATAGTCACTCGGGGCGAGGTCTGGAGAGTATTCAATTCCAACTTCAGATCATTGATTTTAGCCATCGCAATGATTAACGTGTGCACTGGTACGTTATCCTCATGAAACAAGATTTTTTCTTCGCCAGATCAGATCATTTAATTTTCACTTCATGGCTCAAATGTTGCAATAAATCTGCGTAATATTGACCAGTGCTAGCTTTATCCATTTCAAGATAATGTGACATGGGGCGTCAATGGGGCGTCCTGAGCAAAGCTCATCAGAGGTGCTCAGACGACCCTTTTTAAACTCGAAACCCGCTGCTTAAAGGTTGAATATGATGGGGAGGATATCCCCAGTGTTGAATCCATTTCTTCTTTAATGCCCTTCGGCGTTAACCCTTCAAATAAAAGTATTTGATGTCAGCACGATTTTCCAGCTTTTCCATTTTTACGAAAAACACAGAGGCGTCTTATTCAGCGTACGCTCAAATCTAAACTAACATGGGGATCGGACTGAACATCACTTCCAAGTAGGCCTAGTGACGCCATCTCTTGGTCAGGCCGGAAACTTATCAATCCACCCTCGTAATATGATAAAACAATCATGGTGAACTTAAAAATAATACATGTCATATTATCAGTTTTCTGAGTGAATCTCCTGAATTTTTCGAAAATCTATAAGAAACGGTACACTTATCACTAATTTAACTGACACAGATTACAGCAGAGTAAACAGCATTTGAGAATACAATATTTGAAACTCGATTTGTAAATCTTCAGTATGGTTGTCACGCTTGAATCCGAAATATAAGGCCAATAGTATGAGTAGACAATACAACTAATACTGTTCCATGTTAATCTGCACTTCTTAGATACATGTATAAATATATAGATGCATAAACAAATTTAGATAGACCAGAATTTAAAGATATTTTTTTAAAAATTTTTTTTATAAAATACTATAATAATGTAATCAATATTAGGCAAAAGACATAATTATGTTGTTCGGAAACGCTAAACTTTGTATGAACTCGAATGGAGACTATTTTGAAGTACATAGATGTATTTCACAAAAACAACTAATTGTTTTTTCTCCTTTTGGAATGTTGGGAACGTCTGAACAGATCTTGTAGATAAATTTTCTTCAGCCTTCTCTTGTAGACACCCTCGTAGTAATAAATGGACTAGAATAATAACAAAATATTTTATTATTCTTAGTGTATAATATCATAAGCAGAAACCATACTTAACTTTATGTGTATATATAAATCAATTCAACAGATTAAGGAACTGTAAAAACGACATTTTCAAATGCCCATTCATATAGTTTTCTACAGCAGAAAACTATAAAGTTAAAACTACTTGAAACTCCGCACGATCGTATCTACAGTCTGGAATTTCCGTTGGTGGGGGGTAAGCTGCTTATTTGCCAAGGTTGTAATTCATATTGTCGCCACACAACACTGTGATCTGCAATCGGATAGAGTAGACCGATCATGTACAGTACGACGGTTCGCAGTTACATATACTAAATCAAGTAGCGCGAGAAATAGCAAATGAATGTAAAATAATGTAAACTTAACTTAAAATAGCAAGTTATAATGAATTATATCCAGTCATAATGACCATTTGCGTTTTATAATGTCTACAAAATAATTAATCCTTAATTTCTAAATGTTTTAATAGGGAAGAAATAAGCATAATCTGAAACTACGATCAGATTAGAGATTTTTAATCCATGATAAATATTAGGAGTGTGAATAAGTCTTTCCCGTTTTTTGTAAGAGATGGCGCCACCAATACTGTGCGAGTATTCAATGGTTACATATGTCATAATCAAAGCTTATTCATATGTCAACAATTCCATACTAACACATTAGTTAAAATTTTTTCGCATCATAAATTTTTGATATCGTGAAAATGTCGAAATTTGAGCCGAGTCGACGTCATTTGCGGGAACTTTCACTTTATTGGTTCAATTTGAAGAAATCTGCTGCCGAGACGCATCGATTGCTTCAGGAGGCTTATGGAGAAGGTTGTGTCGTTAATTCAAGTGTTCGCGGATGGTTTCGACGCTTCAAAAGCGGTGATTTTGACGTGGAAGACAAGGAGCGTTCCGGGCGGCTGCAAATCTTTGAAGATCGAGAATTGGCGACTTTGCTTGATGAAGATTCTTGTCAAACGCAAGAAGAACTTGCTGAAGCATTGGGAGTTGACCGAACAACCATTTCCAAGCGTTTGAAAGCCATGGGAATGATCCAAAAGCAAGGAAATTGGGTGCCGTACGAACTAAAGCTGAGAGACGTCGAACGGCGTTTTTTCACTTGCGAACAGCTGCTTCAGCGAAATAAAAGAAAGGGTTTTCTGCATCGTATCGTGACTGGCGATGAAAAGTGGATACGTTACGATAATCCGAAGCGAAGAAAATCATGGTGACTACCCGGCCATGCATCATCATCGACGGCCAAGCCAAATATTCATGGCGCCAAGCTCATGCTCTGTATATGGTGGGACCAGCTAGGTGTGGTTTACTATGAGCTTCTGAAACCGAATGAAAGGATCACAGGCGAGGTCTATCGACGACAATTGATGCGTTTGAGCCGCGCACTGCGAGAAAAACGGCCACAATACTCCGACAGGCACGACAAAGTTATTTTGCAACATGGCAATGCTCGCCCACATGTGCACCGCCGGTGAAAACATACTTAGAAACTCTCAAATGGGAAGTCCTACCCCACCCGCCGTATAGTCCAGACGTTGCTCCGTCTGATTACCATCTCTTCAGATGGATGACGCATGGCCTGGCTGACCAGCACTTCCATTCCTACGAGGAAGCCAAAAAATGGGTGGATGACTGGATAGAGGCCAAACAGGTTGAATTTTTTCGCAACGGGATTCATATGTTGCCAGAAAGATGGGAAAAAGTTGTAGCTAGCGATGGCCAATACTTTCAATAATTCATTTGTAACCATTTTTTCACAATAAAGGCTCAAAATTTGAAAAAAAACGGGAAAGACTTATTCACATACCTGATATATTAAATACTTATTGTTTATATTTAATGAACAATGTAGCAGATAATTTTTATAAGTTATAATAATAAGATTAATTCAAATAGAATAAAGTTTATTATTCATTTGGATTAATTTTTTTACAACACATCACGACATTTTCATTTTGAAAAAAAAGTTTATGTTGTTATTAAATAACCAACAGCTAATTGTTACGATTAGTGAAGGGGTTAAAATTTTAGAGTCACCGATTTACTGGGGGACTGTTGCGTACGCAACACGCTGTCCAGCTTTACTTCGCATTCTACATTATCCGATCGATGCCCTATGATGAGTTAGCAAAGTATATTTTGCATGTTTTAAGAGGCCAGTTGCTACCATATGTTGATACCAGAGTTTCCAGACTTGTAGATACGACCGTGGTTCTCCGTAACGCTAACGTGGTAAGTTCAAGAATCATTTTACCAAAGTTACTCAACTAATGCTAACATTTCTTTTCGCTCACTTTACGATGCGGTGCAACCTACGAAGATAGGCATGAGTAGAAATACAAAGCCCATATAAAAAGTGTCGTTACGCCCAGACTAAGTTATTACCCGATATACAGATAAAAATTTCCCTGATAAGTGATGGCGGCGCCGTAGCGCTAAGATTCTTAAACAGTAAAAACGAAACGAATCAAATAACAAAAAAAATTGATAAGCGATATATGCAAGAATTTTTCAGATCAGAGAAAAAAGTCCGAATACCAAATAAATTATCTTCAATGACTTTGTATTGGTGTATAATTTTCATGACTTGGAGGCTTAAAAATAATTTAAATATTAATATTTTCCGAAAAAGGAAAAAAAATTTTGTGCAAGTTGTAACTGGTACATATATGGCCGTAAGTAGTATGTAACGCTTATGACGAGACATAACAAATTCCCCTCTTCCCCCCTTGGCGCCAGTCCGAAGCAAACCCCCTTCCAGTGTCCGGCGATTGTGCTGAAATCTGATCCCATGTGATAAGAATGTTTTTTATGGCTTTTTAATTGTTTTTATTGTTTTTTTTTATTGCTTCGGCGGCCTTTGAACGGGTGAAAAGAGGGTGTCTCTCCATAAGCGTTTCCCGATTTATATGTGTGCATATGTATGTGTACATATGGGTATATATATATATATATATATATATATTATATCTGTATGTGTGTGTGTGTATATATATGCACGTGTGCACGGATGCACACATGTAACGTAGAGAGAGAGAGAGAGAGAGAGAGGGGGGAAAGAGGGAGAGAGAGAGGGGGAAAGAGGGAGAGAGAGAGAGAGAGAGAGGCTCGCCCGCTCTGCCTGCCGGCCACCAGTGGCCGCGCTCCCTGGTTAAAAAATCTAGACGAATGACTATTGTTTGAATGTTTTACACAACACTTCATTCTTGAAGGCTGCTCAGCGACGAAGCAGGAATTTACTCCTTGATATGAAATTTAGTTCCTGACCGATAAGGAAGCGCGATACGATGATAAAGACGTAGAAGAAGATCGCGTCATGCCCATACGAAATATCTTTCTTAAGCTTGGTCCTCTCGGCTCAACTGCTATTGTATTATCGAAAATAATTTAAAAAGTAAGAATATTTAATATATTACCTTTATAGTCCTTTTACTTTTGAAATTCTTTTCTTCGAGTACGCTGACTTGGCTAATCGACGATCCACTGTTGGATGTACGATATGCACATCTCAACGTCTCTGAATCTACTGACAACCCTTTTGTCTTCGAAATAGTTTTATATAAAATAAAATCAACGATAGAGGGCGGTGCGTTTGGATGAGATATTATTAAGGAGGTTAGGTATTAAGCTAATTGATCACAATATGAGCGCTCTTACATATCCGGTTTTAAAATTATATTTGAACAATAAGGTTATATTTATACAATAGTCATCTGTAGATAGTTTATTGATTATAGTATATTCTTAAAAAATATTGATACAAATGTTTTGTATTTTTCATTATTTTCAAGGCGTTTCACACAAAGTACGGACATTATGTTATCTGCCATCTATCAATGTTATAAATTTTATAACGATAATGCAATGTTTTATTGTAAAATAATTAATATTAATGAAAATCAATATCAAAAATCAATATCAAAAATAATATAGTATATATAAAACGGATAAGAAAATATCTGCGCAGACTACACTTTGATAATGAAATATAAAATGCCGCAAATTATTACGAATAAATTTATAAAAGAGAGGAGTTTTTATATGTCTCTGTAGGATAAGGTATCAGGTATGTGAATAAGTCTTTCCCGTTTTTTTTCAAATTTTGAGCCTTTATTGTGAAAAAATGGTTACAAATGAATTATTGAAAGTATTGGCCATCGCTAGCTACAACTTTTTCCCATCTTTCTGGCAGCATACGAATCCCGTTGCAAAAAAATTCGACCGGTTTGGCCTCTATCCAGTCATCCACCCATTTTTTGGCTTCCTCGTAGGAATGGAAGTGCTGGTCAGCCAGACCATGCGTCATCGATCTGAAGAGATCGTAATCAGACGGAGCAACGTCTGGACTATACGGCGGGTGGGGTAGGACTTCCCATTTGAGCGTTTCTAAGTATGTTTTCACTGGCGGTGCAACATGTGGGCGAGCATTGTCATGTTGCAAAATAACTTTGTCGTGCCTGTCGGAGTATTGTGGCCGTTTTTCTCGCAGTGCACGGCTCAAACGCATCAATTGTCGTCGATAGACCTCGCCTGTGATCCTTTCATTCGGTTTCAGAAGCTCATAGTAAACCACACCTAGCTGGTCCCACCATATACAGAGCATGAGCTTGGCGCCATGAATATTTGGCTTGGCCGTCGATGATGATGCATGGCCGGGTAGTCCCCATGATTTTCTTCGCTTCGGATTATCGTAACGTATCCACTTTTTATCGGCAGTCACGATACGATGCAGAAAACCCTTTCTTTTATGTCGCTGAAGCAGCTGTTCGCAAGTGAAAAAACGCCGTTCGACGTCTCTCAGCTTCAGTTCGTACGGCACCCAATTTCCTTGCTTTTGGATCATTCCCATGGCTTTCAAACGCTTGGAAATGGTTGTTCGATCAACTCCCAATGCTTCAGCAAGTTCTTCTTGCGTTTGACAAGAATCTTTATCAAGCAAAGTCGCCAATTCTCGATCTTCAAAGATTTGCGGCCGCCCGGAACGCTCCTTGTCTTCCACGTCGAAATCACAGCTTTTGAAGCGTCGAAACCATCCGCGAACACTTGAATCATCGACACAACCTTCTCCATAAGCCTCCTGAAGCAATCGATGCGTCTCGGCAGCAGATTTCTTCAAATTGAATTCTCGATGACATTATTTTCTTCATATAATATTTTAAATTAAAATTAAAAATTGCACATATGTCGACTGTTCTAAATTAAATTAATAAATAATTTTTTGGGTTTTACAGTTTTTATAATATAATATCATATATTAACTAAAATAAAGACAGTCAGACTTTCCTGGTTTTTGAGGATTTTATTGGGAAGGAAAGAAATATCTGATTAAAATGAAACTTTTAAGGTTTATTCTTATATATTTGAAGAGTCTTCTCAAATTTATTTATTATCATACATAAGATATTCTTCATGTTTCAAGAAATTTATGGAGGCGCCTTGAGGGTTCACTTTTTGTGTGGCGGGCAAGATGCAGATCGCAATTTTCATCTGAAGCAAAAATCAAAAGAAATTCTTAATTTTCAATAGCGTAAGTTCTAAATGAACCAAAAAAATTTAACAAGAAGTCAAAAATTTAACAATTTTCCACAGATTGAAAAAAATGCATTTTTAAAAATAAAATCACTTTTGATCGTTTAAAAATCGAGCAAATGTTAACTTTCTTAATGTATGTTAGTTTCACCTATAAGAGAATTTAATTCCGAATACAACGCTTCTTGACTCGTTTCGATCGGACATTTATTTTTTTCCTTATCTTTCCCTCCAATTTGAAAAAATCATCAAAATGGAAATTCGAGACAATGAAAAAAAAACAACTGTAAATAATCGTAATAATACAATAATGAAAAATAATCAACCTAAAACAGTATCAATAAATAATAATAAAAATACTGAAAATCTAAATAATGAATCTAAAAAAAAACTCTGTAGAAAGGAGGAGGCATAATGGTGAGAAAATTATAAGTAAATATATTAAAGTTGGTGAAGAGACTGTAAATAAGTTTGAAAACATAGATTAAATAATAAATCTGAAATAACAGTAAAAAAAAAATACTAATCGTAGTACAAATCAATAAATCCAGGAAAGTGAGCTCAAATAATAATAAAATATTATAATTGAGAATAATCGATGTAAAACATTAACAACCAATAATAGAAACAGTTTGTAAATAAAATAATGAAATTCGAAAGAAACTGCGAAAAATTTTGAAGATATTACAAAGTGAAATAGTGACTGTCAAGAGATAAATAAACCTAATGAAATATTTTATGTATATCTGAATTTGCAACTGTGAATAATTTTGGAAAATATTATGAACAAAAAGAATAAAATAATAGAAATATCAAAAAAAAAAAAGAAAAATGTTAATGCTAAGGATAAAGATAAAGGAGTTTTAGTTCCTATTTCATTATTTCTGATGCAATTACGAGTAGCTGCTCAATCAGTAGTAGTTGGATGTTTAACAAGTGCAATGGCATAAAGTGAAAAATTGAAATGTTTCATTTATGAACTATAAATTTTTAAATAATCATGAAACTGGTGAAGCATATACATTTAGAAATCAGCGTCAAAAGTCACACATTTTAAACCACCACTACAGATGTTCACTACAGTTTTATATAATCCATTCGAAGATTCTAAACCAATCGCGATTCTCTTCGAGCCGCATCTGTCAATATTGTACGTCGCCGATAAAAGCATATTGGATACACCAAACGATGAGTTCTTCGTTATATTCCTGGTTACGACGTTATCTCGTCTTCGAGAACACTGATAATCACACTCGAATCAACCCGCTTTATATCTGATAACCCTCACCCTAACATTTTTGACCCCCACGCCCTATGTTAGTCGAATAACGTTACATAGCATAATGCAACAGGTTCTGACAAGTATATCTACTTCAAATTATGACGCAACTCCTAAAACTGAAAAGCCGTTACATATCAGGTTTCAACACGCTTTGACAAGTTTTAAACTTTCTGTAGCCCCCTCGGATAAGATGACTCCCAGATATGCCGGATGTTATTATTTTAAACAGTTAACTCTTGCAAGTTTAGACCTGTATTCTCTGAGGGTACATCATCGTAGCTTCTGGAATAATGTCAACGTACGATTTCAAAAATGTTAAACTGCTTCTCTTTTTTCATGTATAGTATATTTAAGATTTCCATGTATGATTTTTACGAATAACAACTAGATATAAATTTTTTTAAAATAATTAATTATTACACATTTTTATTTACACGTGGGTTGTTAAGGAAATAGTGGAATAGGTAAAAATAATAAACGCATAGAATTAAAAAAAGATCTACATTTATTACAATATTCGATTACATTTTTTGTATAAAAAAAAGTTAATTTTTACAAGAATTTCATCATCGATGTACATGACTGATTACATAATCTAGCCCCGATAGAGGTGATACGAGGATACGCATCAATTCGTAAGTGGGATTTCTTAGATTTTTTTGTTAGTTTTCGATAATGTTTTTATACAACACTGCCACCAACGAGTCGTTGCGCCGTGTATTTTTCGTGTAAATTTTACAGTAAGAACGCAAAGAACGACCGGTACACATAAAATAAAGAAACGCAATGCAATATTCGCCGCACACTTGATAAATCGAAACTTTGAATTTGTTTTTTATTCCATTCCTATCTTACACAATTAGTATTGAGCCGTTCAAGATGATATATCGACATTGGGGGAAGACCATAGCTATCGAAGTAGTTTCCATAACCGTTTTTATCTATGTAGAAAGCAATCCGGTGCGAACCAGGTTTGTCGGAGGTATCGGTGTTTGATATTACTGCAGCAGGAAGACTCAAGCGTTTAGGTATATGATCCGCTACATATACACCAACGGAGTTGGCTCGTACATCTCTTAGAGCCTGCATAATCTCTTTTGTATTCATGATGCCGATATATCTGAGACTGATGTTTCGTCGCCTTCCGCAGATTCGTCAACTTCGTCAATTCCGGTTTCACTAATAGAGTGAAAATTAACGTGTGATTTACGTTGCTGCTCTTGCTAACTCAAAAGTGCGGTATAGAAAGTTCACTGTGAACTGGTCGCGGATAATCTTCTTCAGGTACAAGCGAACATAACCACTTTTTAATTAAATGGCTCCTGAACAAAGTACAGTAATTCCTTTTATACTCAAATTTGCGCGATCCGTGAACGTTACACGCATGAGCACGTGGAAAGAGGCGCTCGAGTCTATCAAAGCTAGGTGTATTGTACGTATCGAGATTAGTTATACAACGTGTCATAACTAAATCCAAATATTGAGCTTTTTCTTCACCACGTACGTATATTCGTTGCGCTTCTCTAGCTATATTACATAGATGATACTGTAATTTATGCAGCGAAATTGAACCTTCAAACCAATGAATTCCGTGTAAATTCAAACTGCAATAATTATTAGTCTTGTGTATAGTGTGAGGTAAGTCTTTAAAATTGCAAGGTGGTTGTACAATGCAGTATCCGATGATCTTGTCTTGCAACGATATAACAGCAACTTCTTTTGGTATAAACGCTTTATTGGCGTCGCGAAGACCTTGTATGTCGATTACATAATCTATTTTGATTTATTGCTCCTGTCGAAAGAGTTTCACCGAAGGTAATGACAAATTTTACAAACTTTACAAGGGCTTCAAATTTTACAAACTTTACAAGGGCTACAAATTTTACAAGGGCTCTGATTTATACTCTTCTATCCACCACCGCCGACACCGCCGTCTCTACTAGAGCGCCACCATTAAGCACTAAAATCAGCTGTAATTTGTCTACTCGAGTCAATTTCTACAACGTTATCGTATTATGGATAAACTATACAATTAAGAGTGTTTTCCAGAGCTTGCTCGAAACCGACCTCTATGCGCACATTCCCCGAGCAAACGAGATTCCAGTGCGTGGCGCAGTGCGCTGATAAGTCAGGTGTGAGATCAAAGGCGGTAATAAAATAGCCTTTTAAATAGTTGTCTCGATTAATTCCAATATCTTCGTTCAGAAAATGTATGCCGGTGCCCGAAAATAACGCATGAAAGGCGTCTATGTGTAAATTTGAATTTGGTGTAAAACGGGGCTGCAAAGGTTTGCTCGGTATTTGCACTCCATCGATGTACAAAGAGAGATAGTTAATGTGGACATTTTGAAAATTAATTGGATTAAATCTACGATTTCCATTAAAAGCTCTGTTGTCGACAAATACGATAATAATTCTTTTCGGTAATTGACCTAGAATTACGTTATCGAATGAGTCGCTCATTATCCCCGCGTGCAGCGTAAACAACTCTATCTCCACTCGCGTGATTGGATATTTAGCGGTAGTTTTAGGTAATGCATTAGCGTGTGCGAGTAAGACACCAGGAATATCTCGAATATCAAAAATTTGGAATAACGAGAGTTGCTTCTTTTATTTTAACCTTAAATCTACCATTGTCAGATGAATTCATGAGACAGAACGCGTCTTTGCTTCGCAGTAAACGAACTCGCATTTCTACGCCATTTATTATCATTTTATCTTGATTAAAAACGTCACAATGTAAATGACCGATCATATCAAAGGTTTTCCCACCTAGCGTAAATTCTTGACGGTTTAACAGGCCTTTATTAGCTTGAGCACCTATAGCGTTTGGTACAGCTTCGAAATTACCTGCTGTATCGTCGTACCATAAGCAAGACGTCAAGTGTGACTTATTAGCAGCTGGTGAGTAGTTGAGTAAGGATTCTATATAAGTTCTGTAAGGGTATGTATGCATTGGGAGTTGAAACTAGTTTTTGGTTCAAAAATACGTCGATTTGAATAAACATAGGTTGCAGAAAATTATTGATGGGTGCAACTTTTGCATCTTCTACCTCTGTATCTGCAGGGAAAATTTGCGCTTGAACATGAAGCATAGTATGAGCAAGATCTATGCAGTGTTCGCTTGCGCTTGGAATGACAAATTCTAAAGGGGCGTCACATTCTTCACCAATTGAAGATATAGGCTTATAATTAAAGTAACCGCTACTCTCTATAGAAGTTTGTGTCGCTGGCAATGTGAATATGTCCAACTCACTAGACATACACTCGGACGAGTGCGTGTGTAAGAATGCCATAGTTTAGCAATGCCCAAAAATATCGTTTATATTTCTGTAACTAACTATTTTCCTATTTTTCTTACTACTTTTTAATGTTTAGGATTTAGGATTTTTTTAGGATTTTAGGATTTTTTCTTCGTCTTTTCTTCACGGTTGGATTTTTTACAATTTTCTTTTTTTTTTGTTTTTACAAGCTGCGACAGTAATGTCTGATGGACGTACCTTTTTAGACTGACGTCTGCATTTAGCTGCATTCGTTTTATAACCATCGCCTTTCATTAAATCAGTAATTTTGTTAACAGCTTCTCTTTTTAAATTTTTACCAGATTCTTTGGCTCGTAATTTCAACGCGTCTTTAAATTTAGAACCGTTATTGGCAACGTTGTCAATTACATGAACTCCTGCGTGAAAAGCTTCTTTACCAACAGCGCGTGCACCAGAAGCCATATAGGGTAGACGTTTGCGAAGTAGTCCGCCCAGCCACGATCCCACTCCCCTACCTCTTTGATATGGCGAACCAGTGAAAACATTTCTCAATCTTCCGCCATCGATTTGATCGTTATAGTAATTCATGTAATGAGTCATACTTTTTGAGTTTTCTTTTTGTATCTTTTCATTGATTACGCTTAAATTGAAGCGTAACCGTCAACGTCCCGTACTCGAATGGTATACGATTACCTTGTTCATCTCTTATATCAATGATAATAGAGCGAAAACTATGTTGTAACAATGGAAAATAGTGAGCAGGCGAAAAATATCACGATATTAGATCCAAACTGATAATTCTTGGTATCTATAGACACGATACGCAAAAGCGCAGCTTGAGTGTCGCCAACTGTATACGGTTCGCAAATATCCGTGTAAATAAACAACTAATCGGGTATGGCACGAGTCAAATATGCTGGTACATCTTCCAATATATATGTATTCTTAGTAGATTCGAGAATTTCTGAGTGGTCTAAAAAACCGAATATACGGCGTATTTTTTCATTTAACATAATGTAATGTGGATTATCGCAGTTGCATTTTCGCATCATCGAGTAAAATCATTTTTCGATAACTCCTGGCTCTAGTTCTTGATGTTTCTGTATATACTCGTTATTAATCTCATTGGCCAACTCTTCTAAATTGCTATAAATACCATGTGGAAAACGATGTTCTTGATAATACTTTTGGTTGGCTTCGAATTTACTTTTGAAAGTTGCTTCGGATTTTTCTATATGCATGATAGTACAAGGTATGTGGATTTTAACAAGACCCACACTTCAGCTACCACTGAGACGTATTTCGCGTCATAAATGGGTAGTAAAACAACTTGTCGTATTATAGTTGTAATAGCCCATACTACTATTGCTGGGTAGAACAAGGTAAAAATCTTCAGTGGTATCCATGCCTATACACTTTCTGGTTCGGACGCTTTGATCCGGGAATTAAACTTATCAGGATATCCGAGCCACTTGATGAGTACAAGTTTTTTCGAGCCTCGTCCCTTTGTATCAATTACACGCTCGATTTTGAAACGTTCATCGTTGTCCTTAACACGCTGCTTTCCAACACGCGTGAGTTCTTCCGTGTAAAAGAAACTATCGATAATCTCACCTTTTAAATCCTCCAAGATGTACGTATAAAGATTTTGTCTTTTCGATAAGCGTCTTATTTTAAATATTTCCTCGGTTAATAAAAGTTTTTCTCGTAACCTTTCTCGAAGGTGTTTTTAGTTCGACTGATGCGCACATAGTCACCGATCTTATATTTAAGAAAACTACCTAACGCCTTCTTTTTTCTTTTATTATTACTTTGTAGAAAGGCACGTTTTTCTAAATTTCTGCGAGCTTCCTTAGCGTTACACAAGTTTACGTTCATCGGTTTCATTCGTATTCCGCTATGCATAGTATGATTGTAGGTGTAAATAATACTTTGAATCACATCAATATAACGTTTCGTGTTTTTGTGAGAAATGTTTCGCCACATACGTTCGCGTATAGTCTCTCGACCACGGCTGCTTTAATATCGGGATTGCGAACGACTCTAAATGTGATACCGTGCCTCTTCAAAAATGCCTGAAAAGCCGATCCCACGAATTCTTTACCGCGATCCGTCTGTAAACAGAACGGTTTTTGGCCGCCCACACGATCAAGAATCTTGCTAAACGCTGCTGCAACATTAATTGCATTTTTATCTCGAAACGACTCCACCCACGCATATTTACTGAGTACATCTACGACAACGAGTAGGAAGCGATGTTTATCGTTGTATTCTTCGATCGAGGTTAATTGCATTAAATCACACTCCCAGAGATCGTCAATGTTTGTCACATTGTAATGCGACCTTGGGAATTTTCGAGTAACTAGTCGATGTAATGTGTAAGCGTCTTGATTTTGTAGCCACTCTATAAGCTTATTTTTCTCCATCTTTTTGAGGTACTTACCTTTCTTATTGACACGTAAAAGATTTTGCGCACCCGCGTAGCCTGCCTCGTATGAAACATCGTAATACCGTTTTTCGTAATGCATTTTCTTGTATTTTTCTAGCTTTTTACTCTCTTTTCTTACATGTCCATACGGAGCCATTTGCTATTTGATTTCTTCGCGATACTTCGAGTCTTCTTCTTTGGTGAAGTACTAACATTCTTTACCTCCTCATCCGGCTGCTGCCACCAGTCTGTCTTACTCAAACGACGTTTACGACTTTTTAAAGGCTTGATTAACTTTGATAATGTTTGGTCAATTTTCAAGATTTGCATGTTACCTATCAAACTGGGCGATGTCTCAGAGGTCTGAAGAAATTTTGCAAACTCTAAAATACGACTGGGCATTTCTTGAAGTGTCCTCATTTCCTTTGAGTTATTTTTTTCCTTACCTATTTTTAAAGTATCCTTTACTATTTCGATAATATTTGAATTTTCGATTTTCCAACCATCTATAGTAACTGCCCCTGTATTATCCCAACTCAATCGCTCCGGCGACGTTTGTTTCCAGTATCTGAGTAAAAGTCTTGCTTTTCGCTCGAAAACTTTAGGTAGGCTTTCTATTATACTCTCTGCGGTGAGTAGTGTAAGAAATGCTTCTACATCATCTAATTCGCGATCAATGTTTCGTTCTGTGTCTATTTCGCTCTCCTTAATAAACAGATATCGACGTAGGACTTGTAAATACTTTAGACATTTTTTCCGTTCGTTTACGTAACTATTCAGTCCCTGATGAGGAGCCGTAGCGAGCTCGAAACGTTGGACAAGTCTTCAATTAGATAAGGGTGTTGGGACAGTCAGACTGCACTTTACTAACAAAGAATTTTTTCAGCTAATATTTTATTTTCAGATTAGTCTACGGGGGTGAATGTAAACAGGGACAGTCTGACTGTCATTATAATTTTAATTTAATTTTTATTTTTAATTTTTATTTTATTTTATTTTATTTTTTTTTTTTTTTTTTTTTATTTTTATTTTATTTTTGGATTGAATTGATTGGACTGTAAGACCAATAAAAAAATATTCATTAATACGTAACTATTCTACGAATGTAATATATCGTGCATTTCAGAATCGAGTCTTGAAAAATTATTCCCTTTAGTTTGAGTTATATTTTCAGGGGCTTCTGTTTCTCCTGCTGGTACCTTCCTTCAGGAACGATAATCATTTTACGAGCTCGCTCCATAATTATTTTTAAATTTTATTTACCGATTAATCTGGAAATAAGTGCACCGATTATAGGTGCTATAATTAATGGAAACCACTACCGTGTTGCAGCAAAATTTTCTTTCGTCTTTTCCAACCGTTCGTAGGGTTATCGTGAACTAATTTACGCAATACATGTCGATGCTGTTTTAAACGTTTATGCTCCGATTTTTTTAACGGAACCACATCTTTCAGTATATTGAACGCGCATTCACATATAGACCTTAAGGTTGTTTTATCGCTACGCTTTAGAAGTGTATTACGCGCTTGGTTATCAGCGTGTTTGAGGGTTAGTAATAAAAACGCGATTACAGAATTGCGACCGTCAAACAGTATAGACCCACCGTAACTGTAAGTCTGTTTATGGAAAATAACAATCGCAAGTTCTCGAGGTTCATAATACTGTTGAAACTTCGTTACCTATATCAATGTACATCCTCTGTCGGGGATGCTGACACGTGCTTCCTCTATAAGTTTTACGGCTCACTCTTTTTGTCTTTTTCGTCGAGCATCGCGAATAACTTTCCACTCGTTTTTTTCTTCTTTCGTGTTATTTAATTTTAGTAAGATATATGCTTCACCAACGACGAGAGCGCGCGGTAAACAAAGATTATCGTTATTGTTAATGGAAATTATAGATCTCTGTGCAACGCTATCTATTGTTAAATTCTTTTTGTAGATGAAAACCACTTCCAACAGGCATATTAATAAAAATAGCTTGTAAAACAAATGTATTGTTAATTTGAAAACTGTCAGTGCTCTGCGTTAAACTACTAATCAAGCTCCATAAATCTTCGCAAGAAAAATTTTCAACTGGTCTAATAGACAAACCGGCAGGACTGTGGGTAATGTATTCGCTTCTTATACTTTCGCGAACGAGGTCGATTTCGGATGAAGCAATAACAGACTCGAGCCATAAAAAAGTATTTGTATTTTGGGACGGTGGTTCTTTTATACGTATTGTAAAATTTTTACTTCAAAAGCCAAATTTTCGAATAAATTGGTCGTTTTCTTCAGTTATCAGAAATCATTCACCAGGTCGTTGTATTTCACCCATTCGTTCCTCGTTCACACAACCTCCATTCTGAGAAGGTTCTCCAGCATCCTTGTATTTTCTTAAAGCTGACGGTGGTAATGAAGGCTCCGTTGAGCCTGTTGACGAGGGTGAGTCGGATATTGTCGAAGATGACGTTGATTGACTTTGGCTAACTCTGTTGGAATTCTTGTCCACTGTAATTGGGAATTAATTTTCTTTAATTTACTTTCATACATATTTCTCCACATTAGTTAATTTTATAATCAGTCTTCGGGAATTCTATCAAAACTTTCGTGCACCCGATTTAACAGATCTTTAATGTCAGAATCCGTATACAAAGGAGACTTTTCGTCTTCCGCCATGTTATATAAAAATCGCAACTCTCGTGTTCTCGGAACATTGTTGATCCTCTCCATATAAATACGCAAAAAGTTTTGATCTGGTATTATGGCAGGAAATTCCTCGTCTCCTTTGTTTAAGTATCTTCGAATAACTTTAAAAATAATAAAAATAAGAAATAAAAATAAGCGTTAAGAAGTTTAACAAGTTTAGATACTTACACTCATTTACTGATCTGTCCACAGGACTTCTTGAATTAAATTCGTGATATGTCATGCGCATTCTATCTACATTATGAAATCGTTGATGTAGCCTATCTTCTTCAGGAGGCATACAAAAATTCTGTATAGCCTCAGGTCGGCCAGCTTTTGCGGCATCCGTCATTGATTGTGGAATATAGTCGATGGCGGTTCTAACAGTCCCATGAGGTTTTTTATATTGGCTGACCAAGATACCGTATGTTCTTTATTTAATTCGACTTCGTCTACATCAGAATCGTTCTCCATTCCAGAATTACTACTATGTTCGCTATTTTCCAAAAAGTCGGGAGTTCTGAGTGGTCTGTAGTTTATTACAGGCCGTTCTTCTTCAGACTCCACTTTCTCCCCCTCGGCATCGTTTTCAGCGAGAGGTAACTCAAGGTCGGCTAATAAATTCCGTAATGCTATATATTTTATATGTATATTAATAGAAATCAGATGATTTTTATTATTTTATTTAATTAATTTTAAAAATACTTACCATTCTGTTCCTCTTTGTTTAGGAAATCAGGAGTTCGGAGCGGTCTGTAGTTCACCACGGGGTGCTCCTCCTCCTCCTCTTCTAATCTATACACATACAGATATATAATATATATATATATATATATATATATATATATATATATATATACCCATATGTACACATACATATGCGCACATATAAATCGCTAAACGCTAATGGAGAGACACCCTCTTATCACCCCTTCAAAGGCCGCAGAAGCAATAAAAAAACAATTAAAAAGCCATAAAAACATTCTTATCACATAGGGTCAGATTTCAGTAAAATCAACAGACACTGGAAGGGGGTTGCTTCGGACTGGCGCCAAAGGGGGGAAGAGGGGGATTTGTTATGTCTCGTCATAAGCGTTATAAACTACTCCCGTACTTACCTATGACACGGCGCAACGACATGTGTGTGTGTGTGTGTGTGTACAAATTCAGTCGAATAATAAATAATAATAAATTACATATATATATATATATATAGATATATATATATAATATTTCGTATCTTCGACTGTCTCTTGGCTATGAGTCTTAACCAAAAGTGGCCTTGAACGCTCATGTTATTAATGGCAAAGTAATTTGCCGAACTTTGAAAAAGTAGACACTCAGATTATAAAGGAGATATAAATTCTATACACAGATACACTACACAGCGCAAAATAAAATTCAATAAATCCAAAAAGAAAATTTTTAGATTACATGTAATTGATTAAATTTTTCGCTCGAACACGAAATCGTCTAGATATATTATTTAATGTATACATTTTAATGTATATATAAATCTCTTTAAAATTACTTACAGTCTTCTTTATAATACATTGTATTTATATAAAAGATATTTTTTCCTATTTAGACTTCACAGTCATACGTAAATATTCTTCATATGATTTCGTATCCTAGAATTTTTTCTTTTAAGATGTGTTCAATAGATCATAGGTGCGCTATTCTAAATTAGATTGATAATACATCTTTTCTTATTTGACATTATATATCTTGAAAATGAGATTACTCTTTCTTTGCCTAAAATAAATTTTATGCATTTTCTTGATATATTGTCATTTTAGGAATAAAACCATCATAAACTCACCTCATAACTATTGAATGATTGAAACAAAAAAGTAATCATAGCAGGAGTTTGACTTAAACTTTTTTTCCATTAATTAATCATTTTATAAATAATTTGTTGTAAATTTAATTAAAAATTTTTTTAGTTTAATTAAAAATTTGTTTCCACGCACACAAACAATTTATTTCAATTTACTCACCTGAAATCCATAGGGGGGGGGGGGCTCCATCAACCTATCACGGAGAAATTTGCCGCTACGTGTGGGATAGGATAATGATGGAGAAAAGAAAAAAAGGAAAGAAATTAGAATTTTTTTTCTTAACGAGAACCAGCCCGCTTGGCCGCTCGTTCTTTATTAACCGCTGACACCCGATACTTGCTTTCGGCTCTAAGGAGTGCATCACCTCCAAGGCGTCCCGATCAGTGTGACCACCGACGCGACCGTGTTTTTCCGGTGCACAACCCCAAACTTCCCGAAAGCTTGTAAATGCTTTACAGCTTTGCCTTATAAGTAAATGCTATTAAAATTTACAAATTTTATAATTAAAAATTGACAAAAAAAATTAAATATTATTATCAGATACATAGCTTAACCTGTTATTTATTTATGTAATATTATACATTTATAATACAGACATATAATTTAATCATTCAAATTTGAAAAAAAGTAATTTCTTTAGGTATTTTGCTTAGGACATGAAATTGTAGAACGACAGAAACAAAAATTTATTTAATACAAACTTATTATTTCTTAAGTAATAATAGTAATAATCATCATTATGATCTTATAATCATTATGTGTAGAAATAAATAACATTGGAAGCAGCTATAGTACAAAGTACTACAACCCCTTATGATTTATAGTACAAAGTACTACAAGCCCTTCTAATCTTAAATAGATAGTGTCAACAATAGTGAAGCCAGATTTTTTTTCATTATTTATTCGTTATTTACTGTTAATATAGTAAAGCATTTGAATAGTAGCTTAATATAAATTTAATTTAATAACTCTTAATTTACTTATCTTTATAAACATATACGATTAGACTGGGCAAAATAATTTAGTAAATTCTCTATATTTCTATACTAATAATTGAATTGAACACAATTTTACCAATATTCGATCATGTATTTGTAATTAACATTAGTCACCATGTAATGCATCTTTTTCTGTGACCTTAAAATTTTTTTTTTTAAACAATTTATCATGGCAGTTTTAGAGTAAGGACGCATAATTACCTTACATAGCTTACAATCTTAGTTATAATGATAAGATGAATTAATATAAAATTAAAATTTTTTTTGATTTTTTTCTTTTTTCTGATTTGATTAATCAGGTCTTTGCAAAATAATGTGTGGCTATCAACGAAATGATAAAAAAATTTGAATTACAAAAAAAAGAATGTTTCTACAAGAGTAATATACTAAATTATAGTTTCATACGCCTTCCTATGACAATGATGAGTACCTTTAAATATGATCATTTTAAGATAATGTAATAATGAGTTTATAAACTTGCCTCTTGAATGAGCTTATGAAATATCGTATATAAATAACAAAAAAATAGCATCCCATTGCAGATACTTATTGTAGTAAATGCCATCCTACAGATTTATTGTAGTAAATGTCGTCTGCTTTTTTTTCTTTATTTTTAAATATCTCTTTATTCTTTTAATAAGTCCTGCATCTTACCCTTTGCATAGATTAAATTACTAAACAGCATCTTTATTGAATAATTTCAGACATTATAAAAACAGAAGAGACATATTTTCTGTGTTTACAAAACACAAGCGTAACTATATGACAAATGAAGGTAATTGCGTGGAATTTGACGTAGATGACTTTGAATGTAATACCAACTTAAAAATAAAAACATTTCTCCGAATCGATAAATCCGGGAGGTTTCAATTGAAATCTTATACATATTTGTACTCAGTATAAAAACTTTAATTAGTTGGCATCGACTCTTTTCAACTTCCTTTCGTTTTTATTTGTTTTAAATTAATAAAGCTAATCAATTCTCCTTACTGCCAACCTTAACAGTAACGAGAAGATTTTAATTTAATATAGAAAGTTAATTTTAATATAGAACCAATCAATATTTCTGAAATATAAAAAGTATTGTTGCTTCCTGATCACCATTGCAATGGTGGAAACAAATTTTAAGAAGATTAATTCAAAAATATAAAATTTGAGAAAAATAACTTGCTGTTAAAACAGCAACGTTGATTCTCCCCTTGTAGACATTGCCACTAGCATAACTTTTTCTTAGCTGCCTGTGAAAATAAGGTATTGAAGTGGAAAAAGAGGACCACAACGAGTAGAGTAAAGATCCCCTCTAGCAAAAGGATACACAGGACAGGAGAGCTAAGATATACCTAAAGGTCATCTTAACCTATACAGTTCAAGTGTATGGCAGGTGTTGAAAAATTGAAAGAAACAAAAGGTAGTAAGGGAATAAAATTTTCTCACTCAGTAAAGTGCTCCTATCTTGTAATACCACCTACAATGGTAGAAATGATTTTCAGTAAAATCTAATTGTAATTTCTAATTTTTAACACAAACAAAGAACAAGTAACTAAGTGGGAGAGCTAATTACATAACAAATAACTAATTGATTAAATAATTTAAAACGTAGCAAACGATCACTAGTGATAGCTACTGAAATTTCTTTTAGTATAAAGAAGAATAAAACTGAAGTGAAGAAAAAGAGAGAGAGAGGAGGATAATAAAAATTAAAAATATTGATACTCATTAAACAATTATCTCATGAAATACTAAGCTATAAATCAAAATTGATCATTAATATTTGAATACTGATAAATATTTCAATGCAAAATCAGAATATTGACTCAGGAATTATAACAGCAACAAGGACAGAAAATACGGATAAACAATAATACCTTAAACAATACTAATAAAAAATTAATAAACAATTGATAAATAATTAGCCAATAACTGATAAACATTTTTATTTCTTTTTTTCCTGCTCTTATTCTGAATTCTTTCCTTTCTTTTGAAACGAATAATCTTATAATTCTTTAGCTAAACGATAATTTTAACAATAAACGCACTAATAACGTAAATTAAACAGAAAGGCTGTAGAAGGCTACTTTAGCTAATAAATAAATACTTATACGAATATTGCACCTTTTAATAGGAAAGTATATGTAAGCAGCATACTTAAAAGCGACATATTAAAACAAATAAAAAAGAAGTAATCTACGAACAAGGTAAATGGAATTAAAATACTGTATACACAAAATAAGAATATGTGTTACAGAATATGAGTAAATAAGAACATCAATAATACGCATAATTACATAATATAAGGATATGAACAATATACTTACCAGGGATAAACAATATTATTAATAAAATTGATGTCCGAAACGTCGGACATCAATTTTTTGGTTCACAAAGGTGAATCGAAATTTAAGGTGGTGGGAACAGTCCGCTTGTCCTTTACTAACATACAATTGTTTTTATTATTTTTATTTTATTTTTATTTTTAATTTTTAATTTTTAATATTATATAATATATTGTAATAATAAGTTCTATTCCAGATTCTTGCGGGGTGAATATAAATAAGGACAGTCCGACTGTCAGTATTGTAGCTAATATATTATGACTGTAAGACCGATAATAGTACATTATGACATAAGGGAGCAAAATAGATGCTTTCCGACAATGGTATGTTTGCCGCCCGAGCCAAATTACCCGAGTCCGAAAACGCCTTTGCTTCCGTGTGTCACATACTATTTTTCCGTACGAGGACGCTTTTTCTTTTTCAAAGAAATGCACAAAAGCTTGAACGACAAACTCACAGAATTAAAGAATGTCAACCCCCCCCCCCATGTGTTAATCATGCTTAGATAGAGCGAGCAGGTATAAAATCTAAAGATCCAAATGATACTCGCTCTGAAATAAGTTGCTCTGACATAAAATGTAATTCGTTGGGTTTGAAAAAAATATAATATTATTGGTTTTTCCTTTAGGTTATACCTGCAATTTACTTGAATTGAATAAAATAGAATTAAATAATTTCCTCTTATTTGGAAATTGATAAAGTATGTTAAGAAGAGATGTAGGATTGGGTGGTTGGAGTAAAGGAGGTGAAATTCCCTCCAGGGGTTGGGGGGCAGAGAATCCCGTTTTTTATAAATAAATATGACTAATCAATTGAAAATTATAAGTTTGTTAATAATCTAATTGATATAATCTTGTTAATAATCGTTCAAATTAAAATTTAAAAAAATTTAATTGCATAATAAATAGAATTTAAAATTAAAACTAATTAAAAAAAAAATATAGATAATTTTTAAATAATAAATTTTTTTATCGGTCTTACAGTCCAATCAATTCAATCTAAAAATAAAAATAACAAATAAAAATAAAAATAAATAAATAAAAATAAAATAAAAATTAAAAATAAAAATTAAATTAAAAATTAAATTAAAATTATAATGACAGTCAGACTGTCCTTGTTTACATTCACCCCCGTAGACTAATCTGAAAATAAAATATTCAGTAAATGTAAGTGAATGTAAACAAGGACAGTCTGACTGACATTATAATTTTAATTTAAATTTTAATTTAATTTTTATTTTTAATTTTTATTTTATTTTTATTTATTTATTTTTATTTTATTTTTTATTTTTTTTTTTAGATTGAATTGATTGGACTGTAAGACCGATAAAAAAAATATTTATTAATTTGTATATGGACAGTCGACATAAGTACAATTAAATTATATAAGGTCTAACATCAATAATTTTATGCTTTATTCTGAAGGTTTATATTCATCTTTAGGCCTGCATAAATATAAACAATGTTACAAGTAATTTATAAGCTCTTCCTAATTTTAAGAAAGAGCATTAACCTTTAAAGAGACGGAAAGCCGATATATTGGCCCAAAAACATAATGCTAGAATATCTCTTTATCCGTATGTAAATTGATGCGCTAGGTTCGTATCTGAAGTTGGTTTGACCTTCTCATTTTGGAGTCAAGGTTAATGAAGGTCATTTGAAGGTCAAACCTAGCATTATGGTTTGAATCCTTGCAAAAGATATATCTTTATGTTTTTGGAATCACTGAATTCGGGTTTTAAGACATTTTGACCTCAAATAAAATGAGAGATGAAGATTTCTCCAAGGTCAGATTGAGAATATACCCAGGGAAATATTTAAAATTGGTTTTTAGATTTTGAGAGCGCTTGACACCGAATTTTCTCATTCAACCAATTCTGTCAATATCATTATTCAAATAAATTTCTGAATCTATTCTCGTGAAAGTAGTTTGCCAGTAAAATTACAAAAGTACTTTTTCTAGAAACGTGTACATCATTATAATTTAAACTTTCTGCATTTGACTTTGAAATGACCTTATTTGACCTTTAATGACTGTGATTATAAGCAGTTATGACTGATCAGACTCCAGATTTGGATGCAGCACATATCAAAACCTGAGAATATGAATTTATTCCTATTTTATCGAACTAAAAATTTTTGATGACCCTCTAGGGCCGGAGAGCCGATATATCGGCTCGGTCCATGATAGGACCATTGTACATAGTTGATGGGCGATACAAAATATGAATTTGGGCACTTTCAAAGGAAATTTCGAAACCTCAAAACCAAGCCCTTTAATGGTTAACAAATTGAAACTATCAGAAAGAAGAAAACACAGAATTTCTAGAAAACAAACCCAACCACTAAATAAACATACACATAAATAATAACAATGATATTTTCTTTAATAGTTAATACAAATAGTAATATAACAATCAGAAGAACCAATAAATAAACGATATAAATAAACGACAAGAGTCATATAAATAAATAAAATAAACGAACAATAAAAATAAATAACAGAAGTCAACAACGCAATTGATAAATAAATAAATAACAAAAATAAATAATAATTATTAATAAGTGGTTCTAGTTTTTTTCTCCAGGTTTGATAATGAAGCCAATAGCAGCTGATACTGCACTTCAAAAAGAATAATACGTGACTCTAATAAAGATTAGTGCAAATAGGTGAGATAAACAAAATCGTAGGATAAAAGAAAGAAGTTCAAAATACAAACTAAATGTGGTACATACACCAATCGTAATAACTGAAAGTTTTGGTACAACCAAAAACACTCAGATTATAAAACCTGATCAACGATAGTAAAATAAAATAAAAATAAAAGATAGAATGTATCGGCATTTGATCGATCTCGTAGACACAAACTATTTTGTATCAGTGTGCTCGCAATTTACGTATGGTATGGAGTCTCCACAAGCAAACGATGCTACCCAAGAACAAAAAAAGGTACAGAGATAGATTATCTCCAAATTACTGAAATTTTCGAAGTTTTAAGTAAGACTGCAATTGGAATTGACCATTCGAGGCAAGTTCCTGTCGCCACAACAACGCAACTAAACAACAAGGAACAAAGCACAAGCCAGTAGGGGCATGCATGTACTGCTTCCACGATCCCGTAGTGTCAGGCACGACCCAATACGAAGAACTGTCCGGGCTAATCTTTTGGACCTTGGACGCTGCCGCTAATATGTAGCACTGACCTGACCGGAAATAATGGTATTCACAAGGCAACAGCAAACAGTTAGTCAGACTTACCGGGACTATAGCCATACCCCAACTCCTCCATGTTACCTTACTACTAGACAGCGTCCTTTGGTATACCAAATCTATCGACAGAAGCAGCATCAGCACCCATGGGACTTCGACCAATGATCTCGAACTGATCGTTTGAAAATTCGTATTTAAAAGCAATGCGCAGTGGATACCTGTTACGACAGTAGTGCGTACAGTTCACCAGCGCCCTTCGAGAGGAATATATTGAACGGCTGGAGGAAACCATGAATAGCTTAGATATGTATGCGATATACATTTTATAATTGATTCGTAGGATTCTGAGTGGATCAATACGAATCTGGACGAGGGCCCTATATAAAAATTGGCGCACTCTAGAGGAATTTAAGGCAGTACTGCGCTGGCCAATTGATCATACTCTACATTTAGAGGAAGAGTTGTGTGATCGAACGCAGGTTCAAAAGAACCCATTGGCTCGTATCTCTGAGGCATGCGTGTCCTGATAGACAAAATGGTATCGCTACTCACCTATGAATAACAACTACATAGAATCTATCGTATATGGACAGAATCGACAGAAGCGATTTTAAATCTATAGATAAGTTGCAACTAACAGGCTAGCAAATCGAGTTAAAACAAGAACTTACTCGATGGCGAGTAGAGCAGCTTGTTTTCCCCCGGAAAGAACGAGCAAGCGCTTTAGGTTAACCTTGATATGAAGTAGATGCGATAAGGACGAGCCAAGCCAGCGCAATAGCCAACAGGAATATCGAAGAAAGTACAGTCTGAACACTAGTATTACTAGAGACACGTCACCGCGCCAAATCGAAGACAGCGTAAGCACGCCACCCAGATACCGGTAGCCATCCCCTAGATACCGAAATCCTTCATCATTACCTTGATACTAGCCCTCATGATCTTCTCAAATAGACGTCCATCACTACAAAGGTTCAGAGATCCCCTATCCAGCTATACCTGTTGGAGTTCTTCACGTATCCAAACCTACCATCAAACTGGCTACGACCATGACTGACAAACGCGGTCACAAATAGCCGATCACAAGAATAGATCGCCAAGCCGCGACAGCAACCGCAACTAGCAGCGATTACTTGTCAGAAACGACAAAGATGGAAGAAAATAGGAAGATCAATACTAGCCGCGTCAAGACCAGAGTCGCAGAAAGAGTAGATCACAATGTAACGATATAAGGTCATGTTGTACGTGTGAAAAGTCAGGATATCAAGCAAGCAGATGCCCAGACAGAAAACAGATTCACTGCTATAACTACGGTGAAGGTGACATCACTACGTAAAACTGCTCACGTTGCAGTCCACGACACATGTCGAAAAATACATAAGGGGAGAGGAACTTGTAGTTAACTTCAATACTCCTTATGATGAGATTTCAATAATAGAAGATAGTCACGACGATTGCAGCAGGGCTACTTGCGTAACAAATACGCACCCAAACATCAGGGTACAAGAATGAAGAAAATCGATTTTTCCTCAATATCTAGCTAATGGGCAAGATATTCTTTGCGTAATCGATCCTGGCGCGCTGAAATCGTACGTCGGCTTAGGCCCCGATAAGCTAGTGAAATCGACAGTTACACCGCTGATCTCATATATAGAGATGCCAGACGATGTGTCGAGACGACGGCGAAATCGATTTAGTAAAAAATATTGATCACCGCCAGCTGAAAGCGCGATTAAAAGTCGCCAAGTCGTTAAAATATTATTTAACCATCGGACATTCCAAAGTCAATGAAGATGACCTTCAATTTTTCTCAGAATAATAAAAATAAACCACGCTTCGTAACACAGCAGAAAAGCCTCGGAGAAACAATCGGAGCTGATCGGTGAGAGCACGAACAAACATACCAACAGCTCTTCCCACGCCGAGCGAAACGCTGTAATTAGCACATATGCAGCGAAATCATATATTCGTACAGAGGCATCGCCCAATAAAACAGTGTTTACATCGGATCCCCGATAAACTGCTAAATCAAGCCCACCGAGAAATTGACAGGCTGCTCGCCGAAGGCTTAATGAAACCATCGCAAAGCTTGTAGAGTAGCTGTCTCGTAATCGTCCCGAGAGAGGGCGGTAGAATAAGATTCTGCATCGACTACCCAGCAGTCAACGCGGTAACCAAAATGAACACGAATCCATTACCACATATGGACGTCCGACTAAACAATTTACGAGATGCTAGGTTCCCGACCAAGATCAACTTAAGTCAGATTTACCATCAGATAACACTTCATGTGAGCAGCAAAGAGGTCCCCCAGAAGGGCCTTTTTCAGTACACATGACTGTCATATAGATTGTGATTAACCGGAAAATAGTTAGAAATATTTTAACCCAAGATTTCGCCATGGAAAAGGTGTGCGCGAAGATGGTACAGAAGAACCTTTCAGATGAGCAAAAAGTCCACCAAATGAACATCGCTCATGATTCTTTCAAGCAGATTGAAAGCGATTCTACTCTTTTCAATAGAGTTATGACTGGTGATAACAGTTGGTTCTTTAAATATGACCTTGAAACTAAACTACAAAGCCAACAATGGCTGTCCTCTGGAGCGCCAAGGCCAAAGAAGGTGAGAATAAGCAAGTTCAAAGTGAAAACCATATTCATTTGTTTCTTCGACAGCAAAGGGGTGATTAACAAAGAGTTTGTAGCATTTGGAAAAACCGTAAATGATGTATTCTACCGTAATGTGTTCGAAAAATTACGAAAGAGGATGCTCAGAGTGCGACCAGAGATCGCAAAGACTTAGGTTCTGCATCATGACAATGCTTCCTGTTACAGTGCATTCTGTGACTCTCAATTTTTAGAGTCGAAAGGCATCGCAACGTTACCACAACTCGTATTCACCGGACATGTCAACCTGCGACTTTGTCTTATTGTCCCATTTGAAAGTATTCTTCAATGGTCGAATTCTAGCAAAGACGTAACAAGAGATACTGATAAGGTAATACGAACATATTTTAATAATTATTTTGACATATACTTGCAGCCCATTTTTAAAAAGTTCATAATAATTTGAATGGACAAAAATGTATGAAATAGTAACTTTTGCAGAAAAGTATCTGAAACGCAGTATAGTTCTCAGTACATTTAATGAAATAAAATTAATTAATTATAGGAAAAATATTTACTAATGTTTTGGAAAAACATTGAATAATTTATTTTTATCAACGTATATGTTTTATATTAAAGCATTAGATTAATAATACCTACTTCACAGATGTTACCGAAAAAAATGCCTACACACAAATGGTATATTGATAATAAATGAGTTATGCAAAAAATAAAATAAATCAATAATAAACAATAATAATAACATAAACTTAATTAAACTGATGGTATCAAAATAAAGTCTTTTATGAATTTCGCCCACCTATTTTAATTGTTCACAGCAACGATAAATTATCTGATTGAAGTTATATAGTCACAACTCTTACTGTATTTTTTATACATAATATCATTTTTTTTTTCGGGTAGGTTGATGTAAAATGTATAGAACAATATATGATTAATTGAGGCAGAACTTAGCCATCGATTTCCTAAAAATGATACGGTAAAAAGATGTCTGAACTCCAAAGCTACAATCTTTGAATTTAACATTGAGTGACCTTTTAAGCCACTTATGCGTACTCTATAAACGAAACCAACAGGGAAATCTAACTGCCTGTTTTTGAGAACATATATTGAACATCCTCGTCGACTCTGATTGACTTAGAAAAGTCTGCGTCGTTTACCAACAATAGCCGTGTGTACCAGTCATCACGACCAAAGACACCTGTCTCTATCTTGAAAATGTACAAAATGTTATACATGTCATATTATATTTAAAACACAAATGGCTATTATTTATCGCTTAGAGCAATCTGATAGATTCTTTTAAATTTGACGTGAAGTCATTTTAGGTAAACGCAGGATCCCATTTTTTTGGCACTTGATAATATACTATAATATTTAAATATAAGAAATGAAAATACTTCAATTATTTATTTTTAACTTTTTATATATTACATGATACTGATAAAAATAATTTTTGTTGCAGATGTAAGAATGCACATTGTAATAAAAATATTACAGCATTCATCTACAAAAGCTGTAAACAAATTATTTTGTGTTCCAATTGCAAAACAAACTTTTATCTTTCGAAAAAATATTTAAATACAATAAAAAAATGTATATTATGGTATGCATATGGAATAAGCATAATGAATAAGAAGAAAACATTTGAAGCCGCACAAGTATTTTTCACTGCACTAAAAAATTTTCATCATATTGCTTGTGCACCACATCACTTCACACATATAGCGGAAATGGGTCTTCAATACTGTCTAATGAACAATTATTAGTTTTTCTGCAAATAAATGCTGTAGCAGTATATAAGTATTTTCTTGATCACAATATATTCCTATCATTGTACTGCGGTGTATAATATATTTATTTATATACATATTTGTTAATACCTTAATTAAATTATATAACATTTTTAAAGTTTATAACATGCTCAACACGCCTCGGCTCTTTAGTTGCGCAGCTCAGACCACAAATACTGCTATTTGACGAGCACGTATTCTTCTCTTTATTTGTTTATTACTTCACTTCCCGAACAATCGGACCTGGTTCAACTTCCTTAGTCGCTTGGTCATAGATTTCGGGTCGTAAAGTGTTCGCATGCTACTCTCTCAATAGCACTAGCTCAATTGCACCAGCCTTCATTGGAAAAGAACACCTTCCGTGAGAATACTACTAATCAGAATTTACTTTTTCCACTGTTGGATTCAGGTTTGGAATTCTGTGGAATGAGATAATATTAAATCTTAAACAGCTATGACTTAATTATGCATTTATATATAGAAAATATTATAATAACAACAATTTTATTTAAACGAGAAAAGATACTTTTAAATAATAATATAAAAATTATAATAACAAAAATAATCTTACTTGTCCTTTCGTTATATTTGTTTTTCACTTCACTGCTCGAACTATCTGTGCCGTTTTGTCACAATCGTAATAAGTTACGGGGCCCGTAAATGATCAAAGACATATGCTCGTTCAACTCGCTAACGTAGGTCCGTCGTCTCAACCCAGCTGCGCGCTCCAAACCACACTGAGAATCTGCAAGTAGAGAGTCTCATTTTCTTTCTCAAGGTACTCTTTCTCTACTTCAGCGCCGCGCGCCACTGCGTCTCGCCTACGCGAATTTCACTCTCACAGATCACTTGTGCTTTATCTCTCATACTTACATACATACATTCGCGCGCATCTATTTCGGTAATATTACTGATGGTAATATTATTGTTTCGCTTTGCGCGAAGGATATGCTCATCGCAAGTTACTTATTGAAAAAAATGCAGCATAAATTATTCATATGTATTATTTATTTATAATGTTTCTTTCCATATATATCCTGTTTATATACAATTTTAATTTATATTGTAATTGTAAGATTCGTGTCACTACTAATTAGGCTGTAATTATTACTTTATTATTATTCAGCCACTATTTGTAATTCACTGTACAACTACAAATTAAATAGTAAAAAATTAAATAGCTAAGTTTCTATTTTCCATTATGTATTTGTCTTATTGGTTCTTCTTCATTTTTCGGTTTGAATAAATCAAATTCTGTATACTAGATATGCTCTAATGACGTCTCTCATTTTTAAATTGTATGTAAATTCGCACATTTTATATAGAAATTCTCAATTGTAATGTAAATAAAACAGATTGTTGCAAATATAAATCACAATCAGTCTAAAATATATTTAATTCTTACAGTTCCATATATTTAATGCTTCTAAAGGCGTGGTTGTCGACGTGTGACAAAAGAAAACAGTTCACTTTACTTTTCACTGAATGTACAATTCACGTGTCACTAATACTTATAGTATTATAATAGTTATTGTATTATTCTAGTAATCCTTAAAAGATTCAAGATAATTGGAATATATAATTAAATCGTATCTTTACTTAGGAGGATATTATATATATTATATGAATGAAAAAACGTATATAATTGGAACGAAAAAACCGTTACATTGATCTTGGAATTATCAAAAGTCACTTAAGTACATGTCATTTCTTAAATTCGTTTACGAAATTCAATAGTTGCTTTTCTTCTCTTTCTTAATCAAGAGATTTAAAATAACTATTTGCCTAAAGAAAAGCCTTCATTAAATTATTATGTTTAAAGGACACCCTTCATGAATGGTAATTATTACTCGCTAATCGAGTAAACATGATAATTTGGAAAAAAAATTATATTAAGGTACTTATCTGATAAGTGTTGAAATATAGTTCAAGAAATGGTCCGTGTAATTTTAGTACTCATCAATTGCATGCCATCAGAATTCTGTAAATGATCAACGAATGTCTTCTCATTATATTGTAACCTCGTATCAACGGGTTTTGTCGTTCTAATTCTCGATGACATTATTTTCTTCATATAATATTTTAAATTAAAATTAAAAATTGCACATATGTCGACTGTTCTAAATTAAATTAATAAATAATTTTTTGGGTTTTACAGTTTTTATAATATAATATCATATATTAACTAAAATAAAGACAGTCAGACTTTCCTGGTTTTTGAGGATTTTATTGGGAAGGAAAGAAATATCTGATTAAAATGAAACTTTTAAGGTTTATTCTTATATATTTGAAGAGTCTTCTCAAATTTATTTATTATCATACATAAGATATTCTTCATGTTTCAAGAAATTTATGGAGGCGCCTTGAGTGTTCACTTTTTGTGTGGCGGGCAAGATGCAGATCGCAATTTTCATCTGAAGCAAAAATCAAAAGAAATTCTTAATTTTCAATAGTGTAAGTTCTAAATGAACCAAAAAAATTTAACAAGAAGTCAAAAATTTAACAATTTTCCACAGATTGAAAAAAATGCATTTTTAAAAATAAAATCACTTTTGATCGTTTAAAAATCGAGCAAATGTTAACTTTCTTAATGTATGTTAGTTTCACCTATAAGAGAATTTAATTCCGAATACAACGCTTCTTGACTCGTTTCGATCGGACATTTATTTTTTTCCTTATCTTGCCCTCCAATTTGAAAAAATCATCAAAATGGAAATTCGAGACAATGAAAAAAAAACAACTGTAAATAATCGTAATAATACAATAATGAAAAATAATCAACCTAAAACAGTATCAATAAATAATAATAAAAATACTGAAAATCTAAATAATGAATCTAAAAAAAAACTCTGTAGAAAGGAGGAGGCATAATGGTGAGAAAATTATAAGTAAATATATTAAAGTTGGTGAAGAGACTGTAAATAAATTTGAAAACATAGATTAAATAATAAATCTGAAATAACAGTAAAAAAAAAAAATACTAATCGTAGTACAAATCAATAAATCCAGGAAAGTGAGTTCAAATAATAATAAAATATTATAATTGAGAATAATCGATGTAAAACATTAACGACCAATAATAGAAACAGTTTGTAAATAAAATAATGAAATTCGAAAGAAACTGCGAAAAATTTTGAAGATATTACAAAGAGAAATAGTGACTGTCAAGAGATAAACAAACCTAATGAAATATTTTATGTATATCTGAATTTGCAACTGTGAATAATTTTGGAAAATATTATGAACAAAAAGAATAAAATAATAGAAATATCAAAAAAAAAAGAAAAATGTTAATGCTAAGGATAAAGATAAAGGAGTTTTAGTTCCTATTTCATTATTTCTGATGCAATTACGAGTAGCTGCTCAATCAATAGTAGTTGGATGTTTAACAAGTGCAATTGCATAAAGTGAAAAATTGAAATGTTTCATTTATGAACTATAGATTTTTAAATAATCATGAAACTGGTGAAGCATATACATTTAGAAATTTGTAGAAATTTTTTCAAATGATTTTTCTTCTATTTAGCTAATAAAAAATGACTTGATTTGACAATGCATATACAATGAAACCGATGTTTGACAATTATATAAAAGATCATTAAAAATTCAATTTAGTAATTTATTCTATGTAAAGGATAAGATGCAGGACATGTTAGAAGAATAAAGAGATATGTAAAGACGTAAAAGGAAAAAAATTTTTACAACCATAGACCTGTTCGAAGACGACAGGAAGATTATCAAGAAGCATTTGCGACAGGATGCTATTTTTTTGTGTACTTTCATAAGCTTATCCAAGAGGCATGGTTACAAGTTCATTTATTAAATTACGTTAATGGACATTATATTTCAATGTGCTTATCGCTGTCATAGCTAGGGGTATGAAGCCATGAATTAATTATACTTACTTTGTAAACATATACCTATTTTTTAGTAATTTTAATTTGGTTATTATTTCATTGATGGCCATATATTATTTTGCAGAAGCTTGATTAATCAAATTAAGAATAAAAAAAATTAATCTTATTTTAATCAATCCCATCACTAAACACAATGTTTGTCAGTTATATAATGTAAATGTAATGAAAATGCCTCCGATGAAAATACAATGAAAATGTCTCCACTAGGAAGATTGAACCTTAGTTTCAACAGCATATTCATAAACCCATGTTTTATCACCTATTATAACACGTTTTAGCAGTTCTGCATCGTTAGTAACTTCATTTAGCGACACCTGAGCAACTTCCATTCGCCGCTGTTTTTGTTTGAAATTCAACAATTTTGGAAGAAATTTTGCTGCCACACGTTTCATATCCAGAATATTCGAATAAATTCCATGGCATGAGCCAACTGATATGCCAACATCATTAGCGACTTCTCTGATTGTGATTCGATGATCGTTCATAACCCTTTTACTTTTTTCACGTTTTAATCGGTTGTTACTGTGCTTGCACGTCCGGGTCATTCGCCATTTTCAACGTTTTCGCGACCATCAAACAGATTCACTATTCTTTCTTCATCTTTCATGTCCATTTTTCCTATTAAGCCACGTTCTGGTACATCATCAAAATTTATTTTATCACGTTTATTTATTTTATCACGCTACTATTCACCTGTTAGATTTCGATAAATAATAGTACTCAATTAAATATTATATACTTAATGTCATATGCTATCAGGTATGTGAATAAGTCTTTCCCGTTTTTTTTCAAATTTTGAGCCTTTATTGTGAAAAAATGGTTACAAATGAATTATTGAAAGTATTGGCCATCGCTAGCTACAACTTTTTCCCATCTTTCTGGCAACATACGAATCCCGTTGCGAAAAAATTCGACCGGTTTGGCCTCTATCCAGTCATCGACCCATTTTTTGGCTTCCTCGTAGGAATGGAAGTGCTGGTCAGCCAGGCCATGCGTCATCGATCTGAAGAGATCGTAATCAGACGGAGCAACGTCTGGACTATACGGCGGGTGGGGTAGGACTTCTCATTTGAGCGTTTCTAAGTATGTTTTCACCGGCGGTGCAACATGTGGGCGAGCATTGTCATGTTGCAAAATAACTTTGTCGTGCCTGTCGGAGTATTGTGGCCGTTTTTCTCGCAGTGCGCGGCTCAAACGCATCAATTGTCGTCGATAGACCTCGCCTGTGATCCTTTCATTCGGTTTCAGAAGCTCATAGTAAACCACACCTAGCTGGTCCCACCATATACAGAGCATGAGCTTGGCGCCATGAATATTTGGCTTGGCCGTCGATGATGATGCATGGCCGGGTAGTCCCCATGATTTTCTTCGCTTCGGATTATCGTAACGTATCCACTTTTTATCGGCAGTCACGATACGATGCAGAAAACCCTTTCTTTTATGTCGCTGAAGCAGCTGTTCGCAAGTGAAAAAACGCCGTTCGACGTCTTTCAGCTTCAGTTCGTACGGCACCCAATTTCCTTGCTTTTGGATCATTCCCATGGCTTTCAAACGCTTGGAAATGGTTGTTCGGTCAACTCCCAATGCTTCAGCAAGTTCTTCTTGCGTTTTACAAGAATCTTCATCAAGCAAAGTCGCCAATTCTCGATCTTCAAAGGTTTGCGGCCGCCCGGAACGCTCCTTGTCTTCCACGTCGAAATCACCGCTTTTGAAGCGTCGAAACCATCCGCGAACACTTGAATGATCGACACAACCTTCTCCATAAGCCTCCTGAAGCAATCGATGCGTCTCGGCAGCAGATTTCTTCAAATTGAACCAATAAAGTGAAACTTCCCGCAAATGACGTCGACTCGGCTCAAATTTCGACATTTTCACGTTATCAAAAATTTATGATGCGAAAAAATTTTAACTAATGTGTTATTATGGAATTGTTGACATATGAATAAGCTTTGATTATGACATATGTAACCATTGAATACTCGCACAGTATTGGTGGCGCCATCTCTTACAAAAAATGGGAAAGACTTATTCACACTCCTAGTAATTTAAAATTTAAATAATAATATTAAAAATATATCAATAATAATAAGATATAGTATAATTGTAAATAACATAAATATTCTATATCACATGTACCGCTTATTATTTATATTATATTTATTTTATCACTCATCAATTCACGAATTCATCTTATTTAAAAAAAAAATGTTTTTCCTGCGTCCGACTCACTCGGATGTGACTACTGCGCTGACCTATTTTCCGAGCGACCAGCTGCGGGCTGTCTGACCCACTCCTAGCCACTGCTACTGACGCTCTCTTTACCGCAAGCCTAACTCAGTCGGTCGCCTAACATCGACGGCGGCGTTCGCGTCGCAACTCAGTCCTCAGCCAGTGTACTCGCAAAATGGCGGCGGTCGCCTGTCACGATTCACGTCGCGTCTCCTCGCTGACGCATTTCCGTCCAGACGCGCACAACAATGGCGGACTTCCCGCGTGACGTGATCGAAATAGGTTAGAATGTCTGTTCGTGCACTACCGTCTTCTCCGTTCAGCGCTGTTCCACGTTGGACACCACTCTGACATGGTAGCCTTTGCCCTCGCCACCGACACAGATTACTTAACTCTTGCAGTACCTACCTACTAGCTTCTCCGGCTGTTGATGACCCATCCTCTCTCCACGAGGGGGTCCGCTGATGAGAGCGGGGCAACGCTAAAGAAATCAAAAGGGGGGCGGCATTCAATAAATATACGCCTCGATTCTCTTAACAAGTTTCATTTATTATAAATCTGGGGTACGTTATAATAACTTTGAATACGCTCTTTCTCGCTGTCACTCACACTTGTATTTGCGCACACACATTCTCGGGTTCGCAGTGCGCACGCACCTCGGTTACGCCGTGCACACATACTCTATCTCTCTCACTCACTCTTACTCCCGGGTCTCACTGTTCGGTTCTCTCTCACTCTCTCGGACACACGACTCGCGACACATGCATTCTCGCTCTCTCTCACACACACACGCGGCAGCTCACGGTCTCTCCTCACTTGCTGTGGAGCCTCTTCTTCTCATCTAAGCGTGCCGTCGTTCTGGTACTCGATGGATCTTCCCGCGCGCGCACTTATTTCGCCCGCGTATTCGCCGCCATCGCACTGCGGCCCGGCTTACAATTACGCGGTCGCTTGCTGTCGGTACTCACTGTACTCTGCTGTCTCCAAGCTATCGGTGGAAGGTACTGGCGGATGATCTTCTCGTTCAGGCTGTTTGTAGTCGGATGTCGCTCCTCTTGTCCGGACTTTAATAATCGGCTCGTGTGAGCCGCGGTCGTGCCTCAATCTGTTCCACTCGGGGCAGGCTTGGCGGGTAACTAGTTAGTCGTCGCCACAATTTTATACGGCACGTTTCAGCCTCGCAAGCACTTCACCCGCACTTCGCAAGCTCGTATCTTATCTCTATCTTTTTGGAAACTGAAGGTGCTTCGTGGAAAACGGACGGAAAATGACCGAGCAGAACTCTCTTCGTGCTTCGACGACTCAACAAATAATGCCTCAGTCTACTCTTGAAGCGTTATCTCCCATCCCCCTCTCTCTTCCAGGCCCTGTCCGCCTCACTCACTCTTTCGCGCGACGGTCGCATATACATTTCTCTCTCTCTTACATATACTGCGCCTATATATACATACATATATACATACACAATATAGCTATACTCAAATCCTTCTCTCAGGTACAAGTTCAGTCACGCCCTAATTTTCGAAATTAGAAAATTAAAAATAAAAATGTAAAATAAAAATAAAAATAAAATAAAATAAAAATAATAAAATAAAATAAAAATAATAAAATAAAATAAAAATAATAAAATAAAATAAAAATAATAAAATAAAAATAACAATAAAATAAAATAAAAATAATAAAATAAAAATAAAACTAAAAATATAATAATAAGTAAAATAAAAATAATAAATGTTTTATTTTATGTTAGCAAAGGACAATCTGACTTCCTCCACCGCCTTAAATTTAGAATTACCTTCTTGTCCAACGTTTCAAACCACTTCGATTCATCCTCAGGAACTAAACTTATAAAGACTGTAAGACCGATAAAAATATTTATTAATTAAATTAAATTTGAAATTAAATATACGAATAAATTATATTGTAAAATGATAAATTTTACAAAAAAAAAGAATTCTTGGAAATGTCAAATTTCCTCGCATGTCTTGAAATTCTAGTAATTTGGCCTTCAAAAATTTTTTCGGGATAAGTGCTCTCCTCTCCCCACCATTCGTTGAGGATCGGTGGAATTTCATTTGCATGTTCTAATCTACTTTGCTTTTGCTATTCAGCTGCACTATCTTCATCCGCTTTGATTAATTGTCTACCAATAATATGTCCTGTCTTCCTATTGCTATATTCTACTATATTGCATTATTATTATAATCTAAACAGTTACTTTAGTAATATAAATTATCTTTTTGACTATGTTAAGTTCAAAAGAAAATGTTAAATTTAAGTTATAAAGTGTCAGTCTGCATTTTAACATTTGATATTGATAGTTTAGTATGAGGATAATATATACATAGATAATTAATTTTCATAACTACATATGGGTTTCATATTATATTATATTATATTTTCTTTATTTTTTAAAAATCGATTTTATATTGTTTATAAATTTTTTGGTTTATTTATTTATTAGTATTACATTTCCATATTTCACTCTTTTTTAATTTTTATATTTCTGCCTTTATTTATATATTTTCTATAATATTAGCTATAATTCATCTACACTGTTCTCCAAACGTTTACACTCCGCACACCTCCATTTTGGGCAGCGAAATTTCGATCTGCTCTCTACTGGAGCTGCTGCTGGCGACGGATGGTTTGCTGTGACGATCAGTCATCAACGTCATCGTCGTCATATTTTGTCTCCTCAAACGACTCTTTTCATTTTCCTTGGACCTCGATATCGTCCTCGTTCACGATCGGTCGTACTATGGATGGTTTCTCCTCGCTTTTTTAACAGCTGTCACGACACAAAAAATGTTAATAATTAAATAATTATATTTTTGTAAATATGTATATATTAGTAAATAAATAAATACGTATTTATGTATGTATGTACATTTACCTGTATCAAGGGACTCAAAATTTGCAAATTTCACTGCTTACAGAACTGTGTTTACCATGTTCTGTACTCTTACATACAGGGACCTCCAATTGGAGGTCCCGGCTAAAGATTGCCTTCCCTCCTTCTATAGTGACGGCAATCTAGATATGTCGATGGATGAAGTTACCACATATGAATTTACATTCGAAATACGCTATCGATAGAAAACTCACCTGAATGTTCTTAAAGGTAATTATTTACTTAATAGAAAAGAAAAAAAGAAAAGGTATGTCTAAAACTATCATATTTGGAATTTTATTGTGAATTTTTTTTGGGAATATACGATGATGTTTATCGTTATACTTATACATATATATAAATATGTGTGTGTGTGTGTGTGTATTTCTGCTAACGTGGATAGGGAAACTAATGATTTCTACCGCTTTAATTTATTTCATTACATTACTTTAAGGCTTGATAATGTTAAGATTGAATTGACCCTTGTGAACTACACAAAAACTAATCATAACGCAATCAAATTAACATTACAAGAGAAGAACGTTAAAAATCAATTCATTTAGTTAAACAATAACAAACAAAATATAATTTCATACAAATTATGGTGGGCCGTAGAAATTTGCTAATTCTGTTCAGTCCCTAGACCAAAGTTACGACCTTTAATTATAAAAAATTTCCTAAGATTCTATGTAACACATTCACTATGTATTACACTCTATATACTACATTCTTATACTAAGCTAGACTGAGAATGAGATTTTGTAAAAAAAATATACTTATTCTAACCTAATAATTATACCTATTAACTATACCTATTAACTATACCTATTACTATACCTACTAACTATACTTATTCTATGTTCTAGAATCTATCTTTATGATTCTATTGTCCTAGATTCTATGTTTTTCTATAATCTGATCTAATCTACTCTATCTTCTATAATCTAATCTTATAATCTACCTTCAAATTTCTATTGTCTTATATGCTATGTGCTAATCTAATCTTCTATAATCTTCGGTGTATCTTCTTCACTCTTCGATTAGGGCATCAGGGTATTTCTGTGATTATCATTCCTTTGTATACTTCATATCGCCTCTGGCTCTTTTATTTATTGTGGTTTTTTATTGTGGTCAGTATCTACGGGAAGCGTTTCCTTCACCGGCTCCGCTGGAAAGAGGGAACGTGTCAGTATTTTTATTATCATTCCTTGCATCTGTAGTGGTGTTGATCGGGTTTCAGGCAAGTATCATGCACTTTATTGAGCCATTGTCTATTCTTTACTCATACGGGAGTTTACCGTCGTGCGTCTCTAGATCCCCACTCATGCCGTCACAAGTAGAGTTGCGATAAGGGGTCTATTTGAGGTCGCTCGATTTGTACGCTTTCTGACTACCTGAGTGATGGCTGAGACGGTAGGGGAAAGTTATATACATGGGCGAAGATTACGAAGCGATAGGGGGCATTTTCTAGCTAGGGGACGGGGAAATGTGCTTTGCACTGGCGCTGTGGTCTACTTGCTCATGTAGAGAGACACCCCTGGCATCAGTGAGGACTTCGTCCCTTCGCTGCGATTATCATCTTCTTGCTGGCGTTCCTGTGGCGGTCGCGTTATCTACGCCTTCCTTTTAGACGATCGCAAATCAACGTCGCGACGGATAGCCGTTTCAGGCAAAAGGTACATTTATGGATATCTTTTGTCGATCTACCTCACCTATAGCAGAATTTGGCTTTGCATAGGTGTAATCGTCAGAATAACGGTGTCCTTTTTCGGTACCATTCCAGCATCCTATGCGCGATAGGGACATGAGCATAGTTGACGATACCGAGGATGCTGTGATTGAGGGATGGGGTCGCTTTGCAGGTATAAAATTAGACAGGGGTATTACTGCCAAATCTAAGAGAGAGGGCCGAGATGACTGTTTTGGTTTCGACGAGATCCATTAACGTCACCTGTGCCTGTGGAAGTGCCGGCTCTCTTATGCCTACGACAGTGAATGCTTCTATCAGTGTGGTAGATGGGCTGAATCCAGGCTGTATTCCAGGCAGTAGTAGTCTAAGCAAGTGGGTAATTGGACGCGGTAGGGGCGGATTGTAGCTGGAGTCGTCCCGGACTTTCTCGACACCGGAGGTTTTTTTCATGCTATTGATACTTGGTGAAAATGATCACCTTTTCGTTCACCTCTTGTTGACGTCGTCACGGGATTTCGGTGCGGTTTTTTCACTTGCCAATATTTGCGTGGCGACCAATCACATAAATGCGCAGCGGTCACCGCGGTAAAGGCGAACCTTGCCTTCTTCCGGGGTGCTGACGTATATGATTGGTCCAGCACGGATAACTGTAGTCAGCTGTGGTGTTAGTGCTCTCCGGTGGATCCGGGGATCCGGACGGTAGGGGAGAGGGCTGATGGAACGTATTTGTCATCACAACGTATACGGAATAGCGGCCGTTGTTGTCCGATGGAGGACAATTTTCCTGCGGGATGTCTCTAACGGACCTGTCCGAGCTACTGTCAATCGCGATCTTGTCTTCCAAATCATCGTAGGTTCTGATGAAGTGGTTGCGGATAAGATCTGTATCCTTCGCCTTTTTTAGATTGGGGCGCCTCAACAGCTTGTATGTTTCGGTAAGTGGTCGGTGGGAGAGTTTTTGCTGCTCTTGAGTATTCGATGAGGACTTACTAATATCCAAAAGAGATAAAGCCAAGACAGAGCTTTTGTCGACCGGAATAAGAGTTATCCGTCGGCCATCATTACCGGTGTCCAATTGGGACTAAATTCGATGAGATCGCCTTGAGCGCAAACCTCCTCTACCTGATTTCTTTAATATATTGGCCATCGATAGTTAATCCGGGCCAGTTCCGACCAGATGTGTCTTTGTGCGCGTGAGCGTGTATGTCAATACGATGTGGTGTTCATTCCGCCAATTGGAGTGTCCCATAGCTTCGGGGTAGCATGCTGTCTAATACGTATTGTAATTCCCGTTTCTCGTCCTTGTTGAACGTTGCCACGCTGCCTACGGCCGCTATGGATGTATTATGCTGTGGGTGACTTACTCCCTTATTAGGAAATGTCCTGATTGTTTTCCTAGGCATAATTCCATGTTGCTTCCGTGAAATTTTGGTGCTTTTGAGCTGGTTTTTACCAGCATACCTAGCTGTCCAATCTAATATTTCCTGGTTCCAGGGTCAATGACTGCTGGGAATATCTTCCCTGTTATCTCGATGTTGAGGAAAAATGTATTTTCCCCATCCTGCACTGTAACCGTGGGATGTGCTTCTGTAATTAGGGCTGCTCTCGAGAGCTCTTTGTCGTTTTTAATCAAGATGGGGGAAGTATATGAGATGTCGAAAAAGCGATTGTTATTTGGATATCTCTGTAGTTTCTATTGTTGTATTATGGAGTCGAGTCGTAAGGGGTTGTAGATTTCATTCTCCTGTTCCCTTACGCGTTTCCCGATCGGTTATCGGTTGGTTTACATCGTGGACAGTTCATCGTCCTCACGTTGTTTTCTCCATAATTAAAACAATCTATCTGCTTTCGTTCTGGATACCTAGTTGCCCAGTGATCTGATCTTTTACAAATCCAACATGGCCTGTTATGTTGATGGATGTCGGCTTTAGTGGTTCTCTCTCTAGAGTTCGACCTGTCCGCGTTCTTGCGTGGTATTTCCTCGTGTGGTCTATTGTTTTGGGGTAAGATCTGTCGTTGCTTATCGAACAATCTCTTGTTCGATATCGGAGAAGCTGTCGTTCGCTGGTATTTCAGTAGGATCGATTGTCGCGCAATGGACTAGGCGAATAGTGCCTGCCTCTGGTTCTGTTTTCGTATCGGGGCGACACGCTTCTATCCCTATTTGTAGATGGATTTGGGGAGTAATTGTGATTTCGAGAGGTTCGTGTCTGTCTGGGTGAGGTGCTTCTATAGTGCGAACTTGATTCGGTTATACATGGAGATAAGCTTCATCGTTGAGGCCTATACTTACTATAAACCCTACTTTCGTTTTGTCTTATTTTCTATTTGACACGAATTCGTAACTTTTGCAGTATGCATTGCTATCATGGGCGTCGCTGTTTCCACCACTGTGACCTGTTTTATCGAATTCTTAACTTTATTGTCGTCAAGCGCTGCTAGCCTCGATTTTCTGCTGCCTCATCCAGATGAGGGACAAGCTGCTGTGCTCACCATACAGCTTTCAGCTGATGGAGGCTTTTTATAGCGACGCTTGAATTCCTTTTTCAGCTCGATCTGCTGTCTGATCGACTGAAGCTCGTTTATGGTATTAAGTTTTTTCTATTTATCTTACCGATAAATTCTGGGTATAAATTTCTGTAGATACGGTCAAACTAACTCGTTAGGGACAGTGGTGTAGATATCTTGTCTAATAATACCCGCATGCCTGTGTAATCCACAGGTCTAAATTGATGTCTTAACGCTGTCTTTAGGCCATCTATATTGCACCATATTTTATGCATGGATCTGGCCCATATTCTCGCTGCTCCGCTTAGTATACCCGGAATAATTTTCAGTATTTCTGCTGCAGGAATGTTGAGGCATTCCCGTGTCTCCTCTATCCTCTCAACAAACACGTCCACGTCCTCTTGTGGAATTTCTAAGTATTCAACTTTCAATTGCCGCAACAGCTGCCCCGCTCTCGTCTCCTTAAAGTAAGTATTATCAAGGAACCTAATGTGCGCGTCTGTTTGTGTGCGTGTCATGATGGGCTGTGATGAGGTGTGCGAGGACACCATCGGTGACGTCTGCTGCGTGCTGGCTTTAGCCATAGCTGGGATATATCCCATTGCGAGTATATGATTGTTACCGCATCCATGCAATATGCGGGCGAGGTAAGCCATTGCCCCACCAGCTAACCAGTCCACGGCATGGTAACAGGGAACGCAGGCCAAAAGGGCATTGTTGTAGCCGCGTTAGGTAGTATGTCTTGATTTGTCAGGCGTTCTTCAGCCTTTACGTTCTGATTATCTTTATCGATTTTGGTTTGAGAGCTTTTGAGCTCAGTACTTCGGATATTTCGGATATATGGGCATCCTGTTTTGCGATGGATTCATCTCTTTCCATATTCCATTTGACAATGTCAGTGCCAAAGAGGCTTCGCAATTCGAACCTTGTTTCGGTCTCTCAGTACATCGATTGTTCCATCCGTGCATAGGTTCAGCTGCGCTGCTGCTTTTACCAGAGTCCTCCTGTTCATTTCCAGAAAAAGACTCTAGAGCCTTTTTTCTCGTTCTCGATGGTCAATTCTGTTGCATGGGCATTCGCCTTGGTAATTTTTGAATTCCGATTAGTTATATCAAATTCATGTAAACGTAGCCTGAGTGGCTTAGTTTCTCGTCTATGTCAGGTTATGTCCTCATTTAAAAACATTTTCTTTGTTATTAATTCTTTGTTATTTAAATTTTTAAAATAGTTCATTAAACTTTATGCAGGTTATTTATGTACATTTAGGTCCATTAGCACCATTATTATAATTCCTATTTCTATAAAAGTATTCTGTAATACGAGCTGTTTATAATTAATATTATTATTAGTTGCTAGAATTGGATTTTTTTTCCATACTGTTCATGTGATCCTAAATTTCTTGATCGGGTTTCATAATTTCATAAATTATTAAAAAAAAGGTAAATAAAATGAAATGGTTATTTAGGTTTTTGTATAAATTGTTTATACTTGTTTATTTAAATTTATTAAATTTATTATATATATTATATCAGGTATGTGATTAAGTCTTTCCCGTTTTTTTTCAAATTTTGAGCCTTTATTGTGAAAAAATGGTTACAAATGAATTATTGAAAGCATTGGCCATCGCTAGCTACAACTTTTTCCCATCTTTCTGGCAACATACGAATCCCGTTGCGAAAAAATTCGACCGGTTTGGCCTCTATCCAGTCATCGACCCATTTTTTGGCTTCCTCGTAGGAATGGAAGTGCTGGTCAGCCAGGCCATGCGTCATCGATCTGAAGAGATGGTAATCAGACGGAGCAACGTCTGGACTATACGGCGGGTGGGGTAGGACTTCCCATTTGAGCGTTTCTAAGTATGTTTTCACCGGCGGTGCAACATGTGGGCGAGCATTGTCATGTTGCAAAATAACTTTGTCGTGCCTGTCGGAGTATTGTGGCCGTTTTTCTCACAGTGCGCGGCTCAAACGCATCAATTGTCGTCGATAAACCTCGCCTGTGATCCTTTCATTCGGTTTCAGAAGCTCATAGTAAACCACACCTAGCTGGTCCCACCATATACAGAGCATGAGCTTGGCGCCATGAATATTTGGCTTAGCCGTCGATGATGATGCATGGCCGGGTAGTCCCCATGATTTTCTTCGCGTCGGATTATCGTAACGTATCCACTTTTCATCGGCAGTCATGATACGATGCAGAAAACCCTTTCTTTTATGTCGCTGAAGCAGCTGTTCGCAAGTGAAAAAACGCCGTTCGACGTCTCTCAGCTTCAGTTCGTACGGCACCCAATTTCCTTGCTTTTGGATCATTCCCATGGCTTTCAAACGCTTGGAAATGGTTGTTCGGTCAACTCCCAATGCTTGAGCAAGTTCTTCTTGCGTTTGACAAGAATCTTCATCAAGCAAAGTCGCCAATTCTCGATCTTCAAAGGTTTGCGGCCGCCCGGAACGCTCCTTGTCTTCCACGTCGAAATCACCGCTTTTGAAGCGTCGAAACCATCCGCGAACACTTGAATCATCGACACAACCTTCTCCATAAGCCTCCTGAAGCAATCGATGCGTCTCGGCAGCAGATTTCTTCAAATTGAATATTCGCACAGTATTGGTGGCGCCATCTCTTACAAAAAACGGGAAAGACTTATTCACACTCCTAATAGTTTCTGTAAATTTTATATCGCTTGCTTCTTCTTTGCAAAATACTATGAATATCGTTATTAATTGTTAAGTATTTCCTTGTAGTATTTGTTTAGTCTTGGATTCTATGGTTCAATTTCAAATACATAAATTACTAATCTATGTTACTATTTTAACCGTTAAAATTATTAATTTATTATTAACATTTATTGTATGTTTTACTATTAATTATTTTATTATAAATGATTTTATCATTAATCATTCATTAATATATGCTTATTCCATTTATAAATAAGCCAGTATTAATTTAATATCTATTTAATAGTTATCCAATTATCAAAAACTTTCATTATCGCAATTTTTTACTCCACAGTTAATCATTTTAGTTAATTGAATCCAATTAATGTGATTATTAATATTATTTTATTTATAAATTAATTAATAATTATTAGTTAATTAGTTGCATATCCAATTCTTAATTATTTGGTTTATAAGTATTAGGTATTTAGTATGCGTTATTTCTAATACTAATTACTTTGTTATTAATTATTTTATTATAATTAATCAACTTATTATCAAGTGAATTTTCTACACAGCGATTAATTATTTATTTTACCTAACGCTATTTCTATTACTTTATTTAATTACTATTCTTTTATTTAAAAGGTTCTAATTATACTTGTACCAGACTATTGTAGCTTCAAAACTTTTTCTAAATTTTATTAACAATTTTTATTTAAACAACAAGCTTCTATTAACTGTTTTTATTTTATTTAACAACGAAAAAAAAAGAATTAATCACCGGATAATATCAATCGATTAATTATGAGTAGCGGTATCGTTTGATTATTATTTATATTATTTAATTATGTATTATCTACTGTTCACTTATTTATTTATTTAATTAATAATTATAGGGGAGAAAAGGAGAGAAATGAATCAAGATGATTGGCGCGTAACTAAAAGAAGAGCGGTGATTGGAGAATCGAGGATGAAGATGAAGAAGACTTCAGAAGATTTTTGAAGCTTGCTGAGAAGCACCTGTCGCGGCCATAGTAGAATTCTAAACTCTAATTTCTTGTGTTGTGAAGCGAAGTTACGGAAGTGAAGCTGTGCGGAAGGCGAGAGTGCGTCGTGCGCGGTTATACGAAGTAGTCGGGTGTCAAAAACTCGAACTGTGAAGTGCCTGTGGGCAGTGCGACGTGGTATACGAACGGTGACTGCATTTTCGAATTCTCTGTTTCTCTCTCTCTCTCTCTCTCTCTCTCTCTCTCTCGCTCTCCAAAGGGAGCCATCGCGGAAGATCGAAGAGGCACAGCAGCGAGCGTACGAGGGGACGCCCTCGTAATTAGCGGTAGCTGGTGAGTGGGCCTGCACGCACTCAATTTAAATATTATATGTGATGTAAGCGGTACTAGTGGGGAAAATGGGACGCGGGGGAAAATTAGGTAGCGACGGCCACCATAACGGGGAAGTGAGGTTCGTTCGGCGAGCGTGATGCGAGATGGCGCGGAAGATGGCGGACGCCACAATTTGTCAAATATAAATAGTATTATAATAAACAAATACTTGGTGAAATAAGCTCTTTTTTTTCTTCATATAGAAAGCCATATATATATACATAAATAATACTATATAAATATAACTAATAACAATGTATAAAGGAAAACTGATATAATAATGATTAAAAAATAGAAATTAATCACATATATATATATATATATATATATATATATATATATATATATATATATATATATATTGTGACGGGGAACGCAAGCACTGCGTGCGCTTGCTTTCCCCGTCCCGTTGCTCTCTCTCTCTAGCCGTAGCCTGTACATATGTATTTGTATATTTGCATGTATAGATGTTTATCTCTTACAAGCCGACGCACAACCTCACCGGCGGAGAGGTAAGTGAGAGAGAGCGGGGAGTGGGGAGAGACGGCCACGCGCGCGAAGGATTAGATAGAGAGAAAGCCGCGAGCTAAAAACACGCGTCGTAACCGGCCTTCCACGCACGTTGTTTTCCCCTTTTGCTGCTATTGTGCCGTGTCTGATCGCGTACGGGAACACGCCTTGTGCTCCAAGTGTTTCCCCTCGCCACGTACCTCGTCTTCGGGGAGGGTACCCGATCGGACGCGCGTGTTGTGCCACGGTATTGTGGGTGTGTGTAGTGCACACGCGCCGAGCATGAGTTCGAGCGGACGAACTGTCGTCCGACCCCGTCTCCGCGGAATAACCGCCCCATCCCGGGGCTTCTGGACGCCGACGTCACCACCGCTGCGGGACCAACGAGCTCCGACTCGCTGTAAGTGGCAGCCCCTTTTCTCTCTCTCTCTCTCTCTCTTCCCGAACTCCTCGCGCGCCGTCGCCTCGGCGACCTTCGGCCTGCGTCCCGCACGCCTCGCATATAGGCGCTGTATTATATTATTAACGCTGCGCTATTAAAGCCTATTTAAATTTTAATTATTTTTATTTTATCATTTCAAGTGTGCTCCATTAGCCGCCCTACCTCACCCGTAATCCTGAACGCGATATTTCGGCCTTCGCGAACCGCCCCTCTCCCTCGCCGGAATCATTTGGGGCTAAGCCCAGCCGGGCACAGATTTGGAACGGCCGTCCTCGTGCTCGAGGCGGACACGCGCACCGTTACAATATATATATATATATATATATATATATATATATATATATATATCATATCTAGCAATAATAATATATATCAGCCCGAGATCCCGCCCTGGAAGTGAGCAGAATTAAGAAACAGTAAGTAGAAGTATGTGGCGAGTGGAATTTGCACCTCTTTATAAATTACGACGGCGAGCCGTCGATGCAAGACCGGGATAAACGGATACTTCTTCCCTCTTCTTCCTTTTTAGATGACGGCACTTCGCTGGCACGAGCGCGGGCTTATTTGCAAACGGGTAAGTCGCGTGGGCGTATAACTTCGTGCAGCGGTATCTTGCATGTACACTCGACGAGAGCCAGAGCTAATCTATTCATTGCGTCGCGTCTCTGAACTGCGTCGACTTCGCATTCGATACATCGCGCGATTCTTTTAGAGGCAAGTCACGTAATTAATAGTGGCTTGGATGTGACTTGCGATGTTAGGAATTGTTTCTTTACTCCATTTGGCGTAAGCTGACGATTCCTAAGTATACGAAACTGCTCTGCCGAGTCCTAGAGAAAAAGCTAGGATCCCCATAAAATTACACAAGGAGAAATCAGCGATTTTTTCCCGACTTTTAGAAGAAATTCTAGGACAAAGCTGATAAAATTTATTGGGGGTGTGGCGAAGGTTGATTCCAACGTCATACTTATATTCAAAGCAATTAGATGTGTTAGAATTTTATATTGAAAGTGAAGAGATTTTTAGAAATTTTTTTAAGTTTCATGAATTGTATATTTGCGTTTAATTTTTGTTTTTATCATCTGAAAAATTTAATAAAAAACAAATATATGTTTAGTTGTCATCAAGATATATTTAATTTTTTGCTTCTTTATACATTACTTATTTTATTTATATAGTATCAAAATATTTTAAATTCATTTAAATTATTTTTATTTTTATTACATAGAATGATATCTATTAATTAAATATACTAATGATTTTTATTTTTTTTTTATATTAATTTTTGTTATATGCCAGTTGTTCAATTAAAAACAAGTATCTAAGCAAAATACGGAGAAATTTGTGAATAGTTTTTGAATCTATTACATTTATATAAATAAAAATATATTTTGTTTAATCACTTTTCTTTTAAAAGTCTTATTAAAATTCATTCTCTAATCAAATAAGAAAAATATATTATTGACGAAGGTAATACAATGATATCTCAGAATTATATCAGTATTATAATTTTTGTCGAACGTAAACAAATGAAGTCATTGAAATCAATTTGAGGGAATCAAGTGTATAGAAAAATCACAATTTTTAAAATTTTTCAAACTTTATTTCTTTAATTCATGCAATTCATATAAATTGAAATAATTTCTTTATAGTGAATTTTTTATTTTCGAGATGTTAGTAGTGAATTTTCATAACAATGCGGAGTGTATTCTGATATCCCGGTTGTTACACCCCTTGCGTTGATTTATTCACATTATAAGAATACAATATAATGTATATAAGGCTTAAAAAAATAATTGAGAAATACCAGGATATTCTTGCGGCTCCAACTTTCAAAAACTTAAGGTATTTAAAATGAATCAAATATTGTGAAATAATATCCTTGACAGATAAATACATAAAATAGAAACAAAGTCACAATACGAGATTGTAGAAATGTTTGTACTATGTTTTTGTTTTACTTTTCACATAAGTATTTAAAAATATTATTAAACTTTTATTAAAGTATTTGCTGTATATGTTACATATACATTTAAAAATACTAAAAATTAAAAAAAAAAAGAAAACTCATACTTAAGTGATCGTTATAAACTAAACTAATAAATATTTTTATCGGTCATATAGTGTTTCTAAAATATTATGATTACGGTGGGCGGGGCGGAGCGGTCCGGCCACCTTAACAGCCCTGCATGTCACTACTGACGATCTTCACCGTATGTTAGAGAAATTCTGCGTGCTCGAAAATGTACTGCGATAAAAATATAATTTGAAATATATTTGGACGACGAAGCGTGTGATAAACAATTTACGGAGGCACACGCGTGGGCTGCTGACGGTCGGCTTATAGTCCACCTTTCGATAAAAACCGAGCTACCTGAAATTTCGGCCGAGACGCGATGTATAGCTTCGTTATTATGTATGGCTTCGTTATTCGCTCTGTCAATTTCAAAATAATCTCGCACTCACTAACTCGTATCGAGATTTTATAACGGCTTATGAGCAGCTCGGACACATTTGATGCGTACCGAGCGCAGAACTCGACAACCTTCGCGCGTGGTATTTACCACACCATGTTGTTATTCACAATAACAAAATAGACGTCATGTTTGATACATCTCGGAAAACGCGCGAGCGATGTTCCCTGGACGATTTTTTATGATCTTGCCCTCCTCTTCAAAAGGACATTGCGATAATACTATCGAACTAGCGGCGATATCGTTTTATGTTTACTACCGACTTCGTCAAGATCGTGATCTTCAGAGAATCGTCTGGGCGCCGTCCTGGTATGATCCCCCGATAGAAAGTCTAAACATCGTTAGATATGGAACAAATTGCGCCCCTTTCTTGGTTTTACGAACGTTAGCACAGTTGGCACGTGATTAACCCGAACGTTTTCCTTTAGACGCTCGCTACCTCGAAAATAATACATATGTTGATGACATGTTTGTCGGAGCCGAGGATGTAGCTACGACTATAAGAAAGCGCGAAGAATTGATTCAGCAACTCGAATCTGCTAGTATAGATTTCGATAAGAGGGCCGCGAATGATCCAAGTATCCTCCCCGCGAAAGTGAAACAGAATGAAGACGTGCCTCCGAAATCAATCGGGATCGACCATACGATAAAAACATTGGGCGTTATTTGGAATTCGTCGGGCGATAAATTTAATTTTAGCATCTTAAAATTATTACTAAAAGAAAAGGTATTACTAAAAAAAACGTGCTCTCCGATATTGCCCGTCTTTTTGACCTTTTAGGTTGGTTGTTCCCCATAAAAATAATGTCGAATATCTTCATGCAAGATTTATAGATCCGAAAATCCGAACGGGATGCGCCGTTACCGATAGATCTGCACGAGCATTGGATGGGCTATTGTGACTCACTATCATCACTTCCCACTCTATCTGTAGATCGGTGGCTCGGGCGCGTACGCGGCAGCCGTATATCCTCGCATAGAAAACGATAACAGTGAAATTTAAACTTGCTTCTTGGCCGCAAAAACAAGTCACCCTGGTCAAAACAATAAGCGTGCCAAATTTAATGTTGTGTGGAACCAGCCTATTAAAAAAAAAAACTTGTATGTCATTTAAAGTCCATCGACTTTTTTAATGATATACCAGTACATATGTGGTCCAATAGCGAGATCATTTCAAAGTGGATTGGTAGGCATTCCTGACACTGGAATACGTTTGTTACGATTCGGGTCTCCACGATTCAAACCTACCTACCTGATGCTACTTGGGCGCATGTTTCTACAAAGGAAAATTCAGCCGATATAGGATACGAGGAGCAAGTCCGATCGAATTGTACGAATCAAAGTTATGGTGGCACGGGCTGTCTTGGCTTTCGCTGCATCGTGAAGACTGACATCAACAGCCAGAAATTACGTAAGTGATGCATGTGTGAGCAGGTCCGCCTGAACCTGATATCCTCGCGCGTCTCTCCTTTGTACAGGCAAATAGATAAAAACACCTATTCAACCTATACAGCAAAAGCAAGAACGAAGGCGTGCGGAATGTTCACGCTATGCAAATATCTGCGATACATCGACGATGAACATGGATCTGCGAGGGATCATGCAGGCTCGTTGCCCCTGCCTCGCTGTCTCCCCCTCTCTTCTTCATTCTCTCTCTCTCTCTCTCTCTCTCTCTCTCTCTCTGCCTCTCTCTGTCTTTCTTTGTTCTCTCGCTCTCTCGCTGTCCCTCTGTCTCTTCCTCTCACTCCATCACTCGCTGTCTCTCTCTCTCTCTCTCTCTCTCTCTCTCTCTCTCTTTTGCTTCAATGAAAACTGTTGGCCCATTATTGTTTCGGACGGCAGAGCGCATAATTTTATGAATATGACCGACATAAACCATTTGTGTTGTGAATGGGTACTCCGATGCTGGGCAAGTGCGATCGCCGACTTTCCCGCAAAGGAACGCTCCGTTTTAAAATTGTTTTATAGCGTGGGAGAGAGGTTTCCAGAGGGTGAACTCTGTCTCAAGCTCGGTTGGACTTCTCCCCCTCTTTCGTCGCGCGACTTTTCCGAGATTCCAATACAAACAAAACTTTTTACTTCACTTTCAACCTTCACCTGAATCGCTTCTACTAAGTTTCGCTTCACGTTGATAGTCGTCTCCTTTTTAGGTATATATGTTAGTTCGTATTTGCCTTTATCTATATCGCGTGTAGAGTGCGTTTGGAATGTGTTGTGCGTGACCTTACGTTTTATATGTGTACTGTGTGTAGGAGTTTTATTGTGTAAAATTGAGTGGAGATTTTTTAGGCCATTACTTTAAAATAAATAGACTAAGAAGTAACATTAAAATTAATTCTTAGACTTTCATTTATTATACCCGAACGCACATTCCCCCGACGTAAGTATGAATTCATTTCCCTTTTTATAATTGTTAAATACATAATAGTTAACGTAGTTGACATAATTTCTTATTTATTAACTGTGTATATTAATAAACTTGTTATATTATTATTTTTGATTTACGTGCTGACTCGTAGTTTACATAACTTCTTATTTATTAATGTTATATAAATTATATTAGTATTTCGTGTAGATGTGGGAGGATAAGCTGTCGTGAGCAGGTAATTTATGATGTTTTGTTCTGTATATGTATGTATATATATTATATCCTTATATAAATGCACATGTATATGTATATACACCTGTATATACCATTTGTATTTTGTCTTATGCCGTTCTGTATATATGTCGAATACCCTAATTTAATATGTACAATTCATAGAATTAGTGATTTTTCTATTGTACCTTGTTTAGAAAAAAAAATGTATTAAAAGCTGGTGAAACCAAAAATGTTTGGTATAATTTAGAATAGCAAACAAGTCTTTCAATAATATTGTAGCTATAGTTTTATTTGCCTTATATAAGAAAAGGATCGACAACAGAGAAAATGATAACACTCTTGATTTCTTACATTCTTACAACTAATTATAAAAACATGGTTATATCTCTTATGCACATTACACAATATTGTCTTGTACTTATAAATTATTTCCATATTTTATAGTTATTAGTTAACTGTTAATAAGAATAAATGGATGGCGACGTAACAGTACAATAACTTTGCTTACGAAAATTTTTGAAAGACGATCCTGCAAGTATCTAAAATTATTTTTTTAGGAGACAACACACCTGCGTCATTGTATATTATCGTAGAAAGTAATTTTCAAGATATTTCAAATTTTTTGTGAAGTCTTTTTATAATTCATGCCTAGTAGTTATATACTTATTTCGAAATTGATTTGAATAATTTAATTTTAATTTTCTTTAAATTTCATCACATTGTAACGTGAACAAAGTGATTTTGTAAGGGATAAGGGATTATATATCATCATAGCACGTTTTTGTTTCTACACGTTAAATTTAAAATCAATTCAATCGATTGCTCTGAAATTCGGGACATATATTGTATATTATACACTGACCACATTGGATATGTTCTGAATATTTTTTTTCTATGTATGGGCAAAAATGTTGTAAATGACTTACTATTTGATAGTGGAGTGTTACTTTTTATATTGCTTCATAATATGATTCATTATACAACATGTTCCAAAAGTATAAAAAGAGTACCAATTAACTTTTGAAAAATATTATAAACGACAATTATCATATTCTTTTCTGATGATTGAATTGGTTAGCGTAGGTCTGATGTCGAGCATGGTCTCTAAAATTATTTAAATCTCAAGTTTGAACGTAGATTTTACTATAATTTTATTTAATTAATTGTTTGAAATTAAAACAATTCTAAATATTATAAAATGAAATATATATTAAATGAATTTCACTTTGCATTATTTTGTGCACGAGAATGAAATTTGCAGGGATTTTTTTGGAATATTTTCTTGAAGATATATCACTAATACCTGAATTCAAAAATCTTATTTATTTATATGATCTTAAATTAATAAATAAATGAACGGACTGTTTATATTTTCTTCAATTAATCGCTATAATAGTAATTTGTGATTGACAAAATAATTCATAACAATTAAATGCCTATGAACTATTTCTAAACTTTCTAATTAGTGAGTCATAATGTCAATAATGTCGGGATGTTGACATAAGTCATAAGGTCGGATAAAACTGACACGAAATAAATATACTATTATACATATATTTTTTCCAAAAATGTTATCAAAAAAAAGCCAAACCATTTTTTTTGGTATGGTTGTATATCTCCTCAAAATACAACTTTTTCGGTACAAGCGATGTTTCTGGAGATGATCACGAATCAACGTATGGTGGTGGTATTTCTGAAAAGCGCCCACACCCGATTTTGATAGAAATTTATATATTTCTATATTTTTTTTATTATTGATTGAGAATATCATAGTGGTTTTTACAATAAATTAAATTTTCACATCTAAAATCATAAAAGTTATATTTTCTTGAAATTATGATTTTATCACGGCAAATAAGAAATTTTTTTAGAATATTTCCAATACTTCTTATTAACATCATTAAATTCATATTTTTTATTCTATAAATTTTATCTCTACAAATACTTTTTTCTGAGAAAAATGTGTTTAAAGGTTTCTATATTTAGTATTTGGAGAAGCGAACGTAGAGACATCCACACCACGGCCGATGCTTCGGGAGACCCCGAGATGAAATTCTTGCATTTTCTCCAAAAATATAGCTTGTACTAAAAAATTTATAGAACTTAAAATATGTATAGTAAGGACACGTACAACTTTTGTTTGAAATATTCTTTTCGCTTTTTCTTATGTTCCGAGATAATCTTATAAAGAATATTACATTTATTATTAAATATCTCTTCGAGTAGCAGTTAGTAGCAGATGAAAGCTTTTGCAAATTATTCATTAGACTCATAGCTTCAAATTGGTTAAAAACTGAAAGTGTACCCTCGTGTACGTTTTTTTATGCAATTGTTAATATAAACAAAATTTTAGTTAAAAATAAAATTGTTTATACATAAATATTCTTCATTTTTGCATTTGCATCGTATTATTTACAAAAAATAAAACATTTTTCAAAAGTTAAATTTTTCACATTATTATTAGCCATTAAGATAAAATTAATTTAAAAAAGGACAATTTTACATTTTTCTGCTTTATCACTATATAATTATTGTTAAAAAATATTTTTTTTAAATGTTTTACTGATTCTCGATTCTTCAGATCCTACTTAACCAAAACATATGAATAGTTTCTTAAAAATCGAAATTTTTTTTAGCTACATGCGTGCATTTTGACCAATTCTGTATCATAGTGCTGCGTCGGAAAAAGCGGTATCATTTTACCCTCGCGCTTGCCGTAGGATTCTCTGGTAACTATTTTGTATTTAATATTTTTATATTTTGCATACGGAAAGACTTACGACGGTATGTTTCTTGAGTAATATATTGAAAACTGATTATGTTATAAAATGTATACGTATATTATCTACTTCTAGAATACTCACCTATTATTTATAAACAATACACAAAGATAATCACGCAGAAGATTACTTTGATAATATGTACAATTGATGATATTCAAAATAAATTTTTTTACATAAATTAAATAATTTTATTCTAAACGAGTTATTCACTTCTACTTTTTAACAATTAACAATATGCGTTTGAAACTGTACATTGATCTTGAAATTCCTGATATCGTAAAATTACGGACATAGAAATTATCTATTGCATTAAACCAGTGTCGCAGTATATAATATAACTACAAATATTAGAGGGTACTTACGGATATTTCAAAATTCTATGGTTTAGGGTAGTATTGTCCTAATATCGTTAATAAAAATACATATAAAAAAACTACGAGAGTAGTCCTTGAAGTACCTGGCCTGACCTCGAGGTGGCGGTAGTTACTCAAAAATTACCACTGTATTAGAAAGTATACAATCTATAAAGCATATATCTCAAGTTTGAAGAGCCCATGATGTTGAGTATTTGTTTGATAGTCATTAATAGTAAACGTTTGCAGTGAATTTGAAAACATGGAAAAAATTGGTCATTGCTGTGTGATACAATACTTTTATTTGAAAGGCCTCAGCCCAATCAATATAAAAACTGAACTAGACTCTACTCTGGCTGAGACTGCTCCTTCGTTTGCAACAGTAAAATATTGGGTAGCAGAGTATAAACGAGGCCGTACGAGCTGCCAAAACGAACATCGCAGTGATCGACCAAACGAGGTGACGACGCCAGAAATGTTGAAGAAAATCCACAAAGCGGTACTGGATGATCGTCGACTGAAAGTGCGCGAGGTAGCAGACATGGTAGGCATTTCAAAAAGTGCGGTATATCGCATATTAACTGAAAATTTGGAGATGACAAAGCTGTGTGCAAGATGGATGCCGCGTTTGCTCACAATGAAACAGAAGCAGCGTCATGAAGATGTTTCAGTTGAGTGTTGGTCAATGTTTCGCAATAATAACGCCGAATTTTTACGCCATTTCATTACCATGGATGAAACATTGGTCAGCCATTTCACACCTGAACCAAAAGAACAATTAAAATAATGGATTCAAAAAGAAGAACCAACTCCAAAGAAGGCAAAGACCATTCCATCTGCAGACAAGGTTCTGGCGTCGGTTTTTTGGGATGCACGTGTGAAAATTTTCTTTGACTATCTTAAAAGAGAAAAACTAGCAACGGCGAGTATTATGCGAACTTATTGCAACATTTGAGCGAAAAATCAAGCGATAACGGATGCATTTGGCTAAGAAGAAAGTGTTGTTCCATCACAACGATGCATTAGCTCACACATCGGTTATTGCAATCGCCAAAATTAATGAATTAAATTTTGAATTGCTACCTCATGCACCCTATTCAGCAGATTTAGCTCCCTCAAATTATTTTCTGTTCCCAGATTGGAAAAAATGGCTCGCTGGTCAGAGATTTTCCAAGAATGAAGAGATGATGTTGTCAATTAAGGGCTATTATGAGAAACTTGAGACTGCTTACTATAAAAAGGGTATTGAATTTATTGTAAATCGCTGGAAAAAGTTTATAGAGCTGAAAGGAGATTGAAAAATAAATATATCTTTTTCCAAAATTTTTGAGTCTTATTTTTTAGACTAGATACTTCTGGGATCACCCCTATACTCCCTTTATTTTCAATTTATTCATGTAATAATTGTTACAATAATATTTAGCATTATCATATAAGAATTTCACTGATAAATTTTATAACAATAATATCGCATAGTTAAGTTCATACATTATATCTTGCTTTTATATATAGATATATATAGTTGTATAAATTTTACATATGGTAAAAATTATACACGAAGTTCATTTTCAGCAAACCTTGGTAGTGTGAAACATGCGCTATGAACTTTGTCACAATAGTATTGAAGATTCATATCATTTAATTCCTGTTCTGTAAAAATTCGTAATGGTCTTTCGAAATTTGCAGCCTGAAATAATTATTAATGAAATATTAGTAATTCATTGAATGATTAAAAAGTTTAAAAAAATTATACTTATTTGCTATTATCAATTTTCCTTTCTTATTAATTTTATTTAGGCAGATTTTTATTATCCAAAATTATATTTTAAATCATTTATATATTAACAAGAGAAAAAAAGTTAGACAAATTTGAGGTATTACTAGCATATCATAAATTGTAGTTCACATAAATATAATCTCATATTTTGTACAATTTGTATACAGTAGATTTGGGTATAATATTTATATATTAAAAAGGATATATTCTATAGCAAATTATGTAAGGAAATTACAGTTTGAGATAATGAAAGCGTAAAAATTACAAAATAAAAGTATATGTCAAATCTATTACTTATCTTTCTTTCAAGATTTAAAAAGTAATGAATTCATTTATTAAAAACGGAGTTTATTTCAATACTCTATTATGCATATAGGATATATGACCAGCCTAGAAAAAGTTTCTAAAATTACAGATAAATTATACTAATCAGTAGGTGAATATTACATATTAAACAATACAATACAAAATGACATAAAAGTCAAACATTTAAAAGGAAATGTAGTTTTTTATATAAAAACAATAACTGATATTTAACTAATATGAATTAGATACGACAATTTCAGCCAAATAAATTGAAGCAGATTTAAGAACAATAAAAAAAAATATATCGATCGGTGACTTTATTCTTGTTTTTGAAAGATAAATCGGTGAACAATGTCAAGGATCTGAATATAGCCGTTTCTGATCCTATCTCCACAAAATGGGAAAAGTACCAGATCCGGCTAACGCCCACTGTCGTTCTCCCAAAACGATGCGCTATACACATTTTTTCAATTTAAGGCGTTTCGTCTTGAAAGTGACCACGTTTGAAGAGACGCAGGTGTCAGGATATACTGGACAGCCCAGAGACTTGCTCTATGCTAGCTTGTTATTGCAAGAATATCCTGAATCATAAAAGTAGACTAGAAGAAGGATAAACCGGCCTGGGTCAATAGGATGGTACAGTCTAGAACTTATGTCTCGAGCGGTTTCTGGGCTGCATTCATGCCATCGAAAGAAATATGGTTCTAGTAGGTTCGGATTCTGTATACCCGGGGCCGGATCCATCGGCAGCCTTTAGATGCGAGAGCTCTATCCCTGAAACTAACTGAGTGGTCAGGTGAACTTTCCGCTATCCAATGCAAAATAATAATAATAATAATAATAATGTTTTGATAAGTCTGTGTATGCTATTTATGTATTTCCAATGAGCGTTCAGCAAGCCTAATCCTGGCAGACAGCCACTGGTATATCTACTACTCGATACAAAACTAATTCCGTGTTGCATCGACACCAGCCTGGAACTGTTATGCACATTACATCAGCCTGGGGGACAGTCCTCGCATGGTCCTTTCACTGTCATTCCTTTCATCTCAGAGTCTCATGCATACTCAAAACTGCATCATCGTCTGTAGCTCTAATTCTAACTCGGTTCAATGGTCGCACACGAATAACGTGTCCTGCGTATCGTCCAGAGCCCATCCGTAATACTTGCATTCCGGAGATATAATCCTCTACATACTGAAAACATATTTACGTAAGTATCCATGTCCGGAAAGAAACTGGGTAAAATAGTTTACCTCCCCGTGTTGACTCCCTTTCCACGAACCGATTTCGGGTATTTGTCTTTTCGTCCATTGTCCTCGTTCGCCCATTGTTCGCCGTCTCTGCCATGTCTCGATCGTCTTTATCCGTTTGTCAGGCGCAGCGTCTTTCCTTCCAAAATTCGGGCTTCACTGGCGAATACATTTCCGTTCTAGCTCGAGCAGATCGATGAGAATGACCCCAGCGATAACGAAAACCGCATTTTCAGACACGATACGATACGGGCACGCAATTCTTAACACGCCCATTCTTTATACGCTTTTCTTGAGACCTATAGACTTTTCTGCTACTTTATTCGTCATGTTCCGTAGGTGATCAGAACCTCAGCTCCGAATTCAAGGTAAATCCGAAATACTTGGCTTCACTCCTGGTCTTCAATATTACCGTTGAGGCGAATTATTTTATCTTCGCCTCTCTCAGCAGCAAGCGCGATACTGGCTCGCGCACGGCGCCGACCTCCCTTCCCCTCTCTCGCTCTCTCCCTTATGCACATCTTTGTCGATTTGTATAAATCCACTAACCATTTCAATGTTGGCTGACGAGTTGAATATTAACCGGCAAACAGTTAGAAAGACTTTAACCGAAGATCTTGCTATGAAAAAGTTTTGCGTGAAGATGGTACCGAACAAACTTTCAGATGAGCAAAAAGACCACCAAATAACCATCGCTCAAGATTGTCTCGAGCAGGTTGAAAGTGATCCTCCTCTAATTTATCGACTTATTACTGGTAATGAAAGTTCGTTCTCTCAATATGATCCGGTAACTAACAACAAAGCCAGTAGTGGCTATCCCCTGGAGCGCCAAGGCCAAAGAATGCGAGAATGATCAAGTCTAAACTGAAAACCATGTTCATTTGCTTCTTCGACAACAATGGCGTAGTTCACAAAGAATTTGTAACACCTCGAAAAACCGTAAATCAAGTATTCGACCGCAATATGCTCGAAAAATTATGAAAAAGGGGACTCCGAATCGCTTCCAGAAATCACGAAGACTTGGGTTCTGCAGAACGACAACTCAAATTTCGTCAAAGGTCGATTTTTTTATTTCGTTGACAACATCGGTGACGAGGATACTCGAAGAGGTTCCACAAAAGGTCTTCCAGAATTGTTACGAAAACTCTAAAATTCATTTTTAAATATACTCGATTTTTTAATTTTGTCGCATTACTTAATTGTCTCATCTCGTATAATTAAATATATTTACATACTGAGGGCGTACGCAATCTCTGTTACAATATGCCAAACTTTGATTTGGAACGTCTTAGCATTTGCTTATAAATTTAATTCACTTGAAGAGATGGACGATAATTCTCAACGAAGCACCGTCAAATAAAAGAGCACTAAGTTTTTATTAGCCCAAACTAGATCGCAATAATTATATTTAGATATATATATAGTAACATGGTGCCCGCTTTTCTGCATTGCGAACAAAACAGAGGTACGCCATCGGAACGCGCTCGCGACGATGTCGTCCAGACACGCGAACCGCGCTAGCACTGCGCAGATATGAACCCTCCTTGTTAACAACGTGTGCTCGAGGGAACATCACACACGCGTACACCCTGGTACGTGCGCCTTCTTAGCACTGGCTCAGGTGGAGACGCGTGGCGAGCTCCTGCTCAGCCGCATCCGCGGAGGCGGCTGAGTTCGTCGATGTCCCACACGCTTCCCGCGTGCTGGGACAGCAGAGGCCTGGGGATTTAATTTGGAAAGATATGCGGGAAAAGGGGAGAAAATAAATAACGCGAGGGTAATAAGTAACAACACACTCGAATTTCATTATTATTATGTAAAATAAAAGTACACGGCCGCGGTGACCGAGAAGGGCGGGGCACGAAGGGAGAGAACTACCTGATATACTTTCTCTCTCTCTCTCTCTCGCTCTCTCTCTCGTCGGGCAACGCGCGCACGGCATTCAGGTCCAAAAAACCCGCGCAACACTGGATTTGGAAAGAGCGGAAAATTTCACGTCAGAAATAGTAAATAAAAATTTTTATGACACTTAAAAGGTAATTTCACGGTCAAATGTTAAAAAATCCTGTGGTTATTATTTGATTGCGTTTTCTGAAAGAATAATTGTCATGAATGTACTTTTATGAGCAATGTTTAACCCCAATGTGACGAGTACCTTGAAAATATTGATCTTGAATAGGTTGTCCTTATTTTTAGCGTTACCCAGAAACAACGACATGGACGTAGTAAGTTCCATTTAAAATTCTACACCATATCATAAGTCTGCAACGATTGTGATTCTCTACAGTTCTCTGCCAGTGACAATTCTCATTTGACCAATAATGACAATTGTGCCTATTTAAATGTCCATCGCTATAAAATTTACGGGCATAGCCACAATCGAATTTGTAGGGATAATGCAAGATCTAGAATTGTTTTCACTATTCCAAACATTTGAGATACTCTAATCTTTTACCATTCATGAGCAGTTTTTTTTTGGAAAAAATTATTTTGAAATAAATTTTCTTGTTTTCTGGATAAAGCGTTTAAGATGTTCTTACGATATGTATAAATAATTGTGTATTTCGTATGATGATGATTTTGGGAGTGTGTAATAATAATTATCGTGCTGTAGCAACACTGTACGCTGAACGTTTTCCAAATATAAGACATCCTACCAAATATGTGACAATACAAAGTGTAACTGCTAGAGCTCATCAAGGACACCTTGTTCACCAACGCAAGCATCGCGAGTACAATGAAGATGATGCACGTGTCATAACTATTCTTGCAGTTATTCATCTTAATCCTGATATCAGCAGTCGTCAAATTCAAAGGGTATTTCAAAGAGAACATGTCTGAGAATTCTAAATCGGCTTAATTACCATGCTTACCATATCATGCTCGTAGACGAATTGAGAATAAATCACATGCATATGAGGATTGAATTTTGCCAATGGGCTTTACGAACCTTAGAAGATGATCCCAATTTTTTCAACTATGTCTTTTTCTCTGATGAAGCTAAATTTTATAGCGATGGACATTTACATAGGCATAATTGTCATTATTGGTCAAATGAGAATTGTCACTGGCACAGAACTGTAGACCATCAGCATCGTTGAAGCCTTATGGTATGGTGTGGAATTGTAAATGGATATTTGATTGCCCTTACTTTTTTGAACGGAAAGTTGATAGAGAGAGCTATTCGCACTTAATTAGAGACTAGTTACCGGAATTATTAGAAGATGTTGATTTAGAAACCAAACGAAGAATATGATTTCAGCAGGATGGTGCATCGCCACACTTTGCACGAACTGTCCGTCAATTTTTGAATCAGAATTATCATGGAAGATGGATCGGTAGAGGAAGATCAGTTAATCGGCCTCCTAACTCACCTGATCACACATCTCTGGACTTCTATTTGTGGGGCTTCATAAAGAATGTTGTTTTCCGTCAAGAGCGGCCTACAACTATAGAAAACATTCAATATTGCATTCGTCAAGCATGTGCAGCAATTCTGAGACAGACTCTACTTAACAGTGTATGCTATTTTCAACGGCGCTTAACTTTGTGCCTACAAGCAAATGGAGGTAACTTTGAATATTTGCTTCGTGGTTAAAACAGTGAGAGGCAAGGCGACTCACTTTAATCAAACATCCCATCGAGAGAGGCAAAGGGACTCACGTTAAACAAGCACCCCGAAGGAAACAGAACTCACTACGGCCACGTCGTTCTTTCTGGGTAACGCTAAAAGTAAGAAAAACCTGTTTAAGATCAGTATTTTCAAGGTATTTGTCACATTGGGCTTAAACATTGCTCATAAAAGTACATTAATGACAATTATTCTTTCAGAAAACGCAATCAAATAGTAACCACAGGATTTTTTAACATTGGACCGTGAAATGACCTTTTAAGTGTCATAAAAATTTTTATTTACTATTTCTGACGTGAAATTTTCCGCTCTTTCCAAATCCAGTGTCAAAAAAAGGGTTCTCATTGAAAAGAACACCCTAACCTCCAGATAGTCTTGAAAGCACCTGTTTTGCTGGAATTTGACATTGAAATGACCTTCTAAGGGTAATAAAGAAATTTTGATATACCGTTTCGGACGTAGAATTTCCGGCTCTTTCCAAATCCAGTATCAAAAATAGGGGTTCCCATTTTTAAAAAACACTTTGATCTTCAAATAACCTTGAAAATAGATTTCAGGGTCAAATTCAAGATCACGATTATTTAACCCTCTTTGTCATGAACAATATTTGTCTAAACCATTTTTTCGTTTCACCTCTTAGGAACGAAGAAATTCGGGTGTATAGATTAAAATAGCCCACTCTGTATATATATATATATATATATATATATATATATATATATATGCGAAAGTGACTGCAAATATAGAGGGTTACATCCATGCGATTATGAATTTTTTTTATTTTCTGCTGGTACACATCTACCGAACATATATTCACGGTTTTAGCTTTATAGCATTATTTGTTTATTTGTGATACGCATACAAAGTTATAAGTGTTTCAGCGATTTTCTTTTACCAAAAAATAGAGCTAACAGTTTGCATTATTTGTAACAATATCGTTGCCGGTGAGAGAATTTTTTATCAAAACCAACACCAAAATTATGCCTCAGCCTCTATATTCACCAGATTTAGCACCCAGTGATATTTATCTTTCCTTAAAACTCAAAAGACCCATGAAAGGATATCAATTTTCAAAGATTGAGGAGATGAAATCTGCATCGCTCAAAGAACTCAAGGCTATACCAAAAAAGGATTTTCAGAAATGCTTCGATAATAATTGGACAAAGTGTTGGTACAAGTGTATTATATCTGAGGGGGACTGTTTTGTAGCCTGCCTTGCCAAGAATTCTAGTTTCAATGTTTTCGTAATATAATATTTGAAATATTATAAGTGCAGTAACAATGCTATTTTGCTGAAACATATTGAATTATATTACAGACATATTACAGATGGACATATTACATATTACATATTACAGTCCCTGATGAGGAGCCGTAGCGAGCTCGAAACGTTGGACAAGTCTTCAATTAGGTAAGGGTGTTGGGGACAGTCAGACTGCACTTTACTAACAAAGAATTTTTTCAGCTAATATTTTATTTTCAGATTAGTCTACGGGGGTGATTGTAAACAAGGACAGTCTGACGTTCTTTATAATTTTAATTTAATTTTTAATTTAATTTTTATTTTTAATTTTTATTTTATTCTTTTTATTTATTTTTATTTTTTATTTTTTATTTTTATTTTTTATTTTTATTTTATTTTAGATTGAATTGATTGGACTGTAAGACCAATAAAAAAAATATATTTATTAATATTATAGATGGAACTTTTCACTAACATTACCTTTGAAATATTACTAATAATACAGAGTGATGTCGCTAAGTGTTCTTAAATTTTGGCGGATACGAACAACAAATTACCTACAGTGTAAAAGAGTGAATAGAATACCAGTACGTATATCGCTTGTCTAACGGTTTTCGACATAAGATCAAAGCCTTCTTTTTGTTTGTGCTTGTTTTCTTTAATGTACCTTAGCGATTCCTCTTTGATGGCTCTTAAATCAAACATAAAGGATTATGTTTACAGCTTTCTCAACTCTTTAATTATATTTCTAACTTTCTTCAGTAATATAAATTAAATATTTATCACAGCGTTCAAATATACTGCATTGTAAAAAGTGTGGTATAAATATAATATAATTGATATAAGTGTGGATGTGATAAGTCATATTACATAAAGGTAAACGTAGTATTCCATAAACCAAAACAGACAGATTTTGTAGAAATCCACTTTCAATACCATTACCAAATATATTTATTTAATCTTTGCGTAACATTAAATTGTAATAAATGTAGACATTTCATGTTACATATAGTCGACGGTAATATAATAGAAATATTTCAGTTATATTACAAATGTTATTACAAAAATTATATTAGAGACATATTACTATGATATAACATGCTGAATGGGGCATTTGTCGAGGACGTTTTATCTTTCTATCAGATGATATTTCATTGTAATAAGAATTATAATAGTAATTTTTTTGCACATTATCATTCATTTAAATAAATAAATTTTAACTCTCTATATCTAACGACAAATAAAAAATTAAAATATTCTTGCACCCCGTCTGAATTTTCTACTACCTTAGATATTTATCTTAGAGGGGTGAAGTTATCCATACTATAAAATAGTATATAATAGGCTTCGCTGGACGGCTAACTTCTTGCCATGTCATAATGAATCATTTGTTAGCCTTGTGTCGTAATGTACTGTTTATTTCAATTAATTCCATTTGATTTCATTTCCCAAGATAGAATTGTTAATTTTGTTCCAGACATATTATGGTATGACAAAGTTATTTATAGGACTGTGGATTTATACATAGTAATTTATGTACTTATTTATTATACATATATATTATATTATATGTAATATATTATATATAAGTAATTTTCCAGTGCTTGGCAAAAGATTGTGTCACGTCTGCATCCCGGTCAGAAATCTCAGAAATTTTGTGTCATATTTGTAGGCTATGTAGCTGCCCAAAACTTTGCAGCATTGTATTTAAGAATTTCGTTTGGTGTCGGTTATTTTATCGAAAAAAATTATTGCAAGTTATCAGCCAAATAAACATCATTTGCAGGAAGCGCTGCTTCTATTTTTGAATATGAGGAAAAGTGCGGCTGAGGCCTATCGTTTGCTTTCAGAAACTTATGGAGTATAATTAATGTATTGTTGAAAAGCTGTACTGTGTGTAGTTCCAATGGTTCATTGAAATTGATGATTTTGAAGTTGAAAACAAGGATCGCTTTAGAAAGCCAAAAATTTTTGAAGACGACAAATTAAATGCCTTGCTGAATGAGCAACCGTATCAGATTCACAGTCCGAAATATTCCAAATATTATTCCATTATTGCCCGAAATGTTATTCTTATACAGCTCCAGCGGTATAAAAATAAATCATTTTTGTTTCGTATTGTGATTGGTGTTGACACATGGATTTATTATAATAATCCTAAACGTAGAAAATCATATAAAAGACTTGGCGATCGTGCTCAATCGACGCTGAATTGAAATATTCACGTAAATGAGTTCATGCTCTGCATATGGTGTGATGAAAAGGATGTCATATACTACGAAGTGCAGCCGAGTGCTCAAACCATCAAAGGAACATAGTATGGAACCCAATTTATTCGTTTGATAGGAGCATTACAGCAGAAACGGTCAAAATATGAGACCGGGCATGAGTCCATCATTTTTCATCATACTAAAGCTCAACATCATGTTGTGATTTCAATCAAAAACTATTGGAGATTAGTGGATTGGAAATTCTGTCTCACCCGCCTCAGACTTAGTACCATCTGACTACTACTTGTTTCGATTAATGCAGAACGCTCTTACGGAAATATGCTTCAGTTCAGCAAAGGGAATCCAAAATTGGTTCCATACGTCTGGTAAGACGAAAAATTTTTTTGGTCGGAAATTCATAAATTGCCAGAAAAATGGGAAAAATTGAAATCTTTCTATGGACGGTACTTAAAATAAAGGATATATAACCTTATTTTCATAATAAATTCTCAGATTTTAGAAAAAAATACTGGCCACTTGCTTGTAAACCCATTACATACATATATATTAGACGCGATTTAACTGTTTCTTAAAATGGTTACATTATTTCCTCTGCCCAAGCCGAGAAATAAAATTCTAGATATTATAAAACAATTAGAAATTTAATATAGCTTATACATTGTAAATTAGAAAATAAAATACTTTTTCTCTTACTGATTTAAAAAATAAAATAATGAATTAATTACTTACTTTATCCAGACTTCCTAAAATATATCCTATTTGTCCAGTTGGATATGTAGGAATGGATGAAATACCAAAACCAACTTTTGGAAATACTGATTTACAATAACTTAATGTTTTTTTTACTTGATTCAGATTGGACCAAAGAGTACCTGCCTGACCGCATATTATTCCAGAAGGTTTTAATGCTTTTCTCATTAAATTGAAGTAAGATTGTTTGAAAAGAGAGGTTGCAGGTCCTAGAAAATACAATAACATATAACATACGCTAGAAAAAAAATAAAAATATCCTATAGTACAATTTATATTCAATATATAGTAGACTGCATAGATTAAAAGAAATGCTAAGTCTTCTTGAAACTTTTATTAGAAATGTATAGAAAAATGATTTAACAAATTAATTTACATTATAAAAAATTTATGTTTTGCTGTCTCTATAGAATATTTAAAGCGAAAGAATGAGGCCTGAGATGGCTTCATCGCTAGAGCGAAGCAGATGCAGCATGAAAGACGAATACAACACTGTAATAATTCACATATGCTTAACATAGCGACTTGATATTTTGGATAATTTTTTGGTGCAATGCTAATGATAAATGTATTAATAAATATTTGTTTTTACAGATACTTTTCTTGTCGTAAAACTGAATTATACGAATACATGTCCGAAAATATAAAGATAAAAATGTAAATGTTCAAGTAAATTTCGCAATTATTCCATTGTTTGAGTCGTACTTTTAGTGTTACAGTTGCAAATGTCAGTTGCAATAATGTCACGTGGTAAGCGTGTTTTGCTGTTAAATGATACTAATGAAAATATAAAAATATAGATTCCTTTAAAATTAAAAATTATACTTATGTCGACTTTTCTGAATTAAATTAATAAATATTTTTATCGGTCTTACAGTCTTTATAAATTTAGTTCCTGAGGATGAACCGTAGCGGTTGGAAACGTCGGACAAGAAGGTGATCCTAAATTTAAGGTAGTGGGGGCAATCAGATTGTCCTGTACTAACATAGAATAAGTACTTTTATTATTTTTCATTTTTATTTTACTTATTATTGTATTTTTATTTTTATTTTTATTTTTATTTTATTAATAATTTTATTTTATTTTAATTTTTAATTTTCTGATATAATTTATTGTAGTAATAAGTTTTATTTCAGATTCTACGGGGCTGATCATAAACAAGGACAGTCTAACTGTCATTATTTTAACTAATATATTATATTATAAAGACTGTAAGACCGATAAAAATATTTATTAATATAGATTCCTTTACTCGAAAATAATATCGCAATCATGTTCCAGGCATGGCCGTGAATGTTAACACGTAGTTTAACACATTGTTTTTCGTAACATAATATTGTTCGTAAACACTGATCTACGAAGACCAGCAAACCAGTCAATCTACAAAATTCACTTTTATGAGACTGTAATGAAGTATATAATGTAATGAAAGAATTAAAGTCATAAAAATTAAGTAATAAGTAAAGTTATAAAAATTAAATAATAAAAAATATATCGTAAAATATTTCTAACAGGTTTTGTAAGAGTTGCTTAAATATGTCAGAATTCATTAAAAAATAATACACGTAATAATATTTCAAAAGTCCCAAAGATCTTCTAAAAATTTTACATAAATAAAAAAAAGAGTAGCCGAGAAAAAATGAATTAAAAATTAAGAAAAGATTTATGAAAAACTTGATAATAGCTAAAATATTATAAGAACTAATGTAAAAATTTCTTAATATTTTCGAAAGAACTTTAACAAAAATACGCGATTCTTTTGATAATTCTTGGAACTTAATCTCTGTCCTATTTTTAAGATATGGTGCTTTCGTAATTTCGCACATTTGTTGTTGTTGTTGTTATTGTAGTTATTGTTGCTGCTATGAGCAAGAAGAATAATATTAAAAATAAACAACTTCTAATAAATCTATGAATATCTTCTAGCTCATTGTAGATTGATGTTTAGCCATTCTAATCTATATCGATTTACTGATATTAATACTGTATACTGTCCCATATTATATATAACTATATAAATGTCCTGCATAGAAAATAGCTCCAGTGCAAATGCCTATAGATATACGAGGGTGATCCTAGAAGTACGTGGCCCAATAAATAAAACTCGAAAATTTGGGAAAAAAATATATTTATTTTTCAACATAATCTCCTTTCAGCTCTATATACTTTTTTCAGCGACTTTCAATAAGTTCGATACCCTTTTTATATTAAGAATTGTGAATTCTTAATTCTATCATTTCTCAATCCAGTGTAAAAATTATTGAAATTTTTGCTCATATTGAGTGTTTAATAAATATTTCAAAAATAATTAAATAATGTCAATCCCTTATATATCTTCATTCTATACCAGTATGAAATTCGTAAATAGACTGTCATGGTATTTGGCACATTTAAGTCATTTAGAAAGCGTAGTTCTAGCAGGTGCTCGTTTTAAACAATTGAAGTATACGTTCATCATTATATTTTGTTGCAGATTCTCACATATTGCAAAGTTATCAGTTAATAATACATGGAATATGATATATATTCTATAAAAATACAAATAATTAAAAAAAAATTATGTAATATTATAACATAATGTATAAAATTAGTTATTAATAGAGTTTGAAATTAAGTCTGCAATAGATAAAAACTTATGTTGAGTATTAACAATATCTTATGATTCAAATTTTTATTTTTGATTTGATACAAACGAAAAAGTTTATAGATGTAATGTACAAATTTAAGCTTTTCTCCAGAATGTATTATGTCATAGCGTGAATGATGATATACAGAGAAAGTGACAAAAGACAAAAGGATAGAGAGAGCGAGAGAGAGAGAGTGATGAATTGTATATTTACCTATGGGGTCGCTACTATCTGTAATGATGACATCGAATTCATTGATATGCTCCTTTAAAAATTCATAACCATCCCGTATAAATAATGTAACTTTTGGATTTAATAGTCCCTCTGCCATAAATGGAAGATATTTTTTTGATACTTCTATAACCATTTCATCAATTTCTACTTGATAAATTCTTTTAACACCAGAATGTTTTGCGACTTCACGGGCGACTCCACCGTCACCTCCGCCTACAATTAGCACCTAAAATATTTATGAATAAATAATCAATATATCTTGTAGAGTTACATCCTTTAAAAGTAAATAATTGTAATTGTTCTGGTAATATCATGAGAATTCTACGATTGATACTAATATCTTTCTTATACATAATCCGTGGAATATTATAAAAATCTCCTAAGCACCATCCATGAAGATTTTTCAACTGCGCCATCCTATTTTAACATGTAAATTTACCCGCCTGCTTAAATCTTTTTTTACCGTTCAGCGTAGTACTGCAATGATCAGATGTCTTGAAAAAATTCTCCGGACTGTTAATTAAATGAATAATGTTAACCGGTTCAAAGGATCCTGTATGTTAGTGAAAATAATCTTTTTTAAGTCAAAAAGTTTCAAACTGAAATGACATATGAGGCCCGGAGCTGAGCAAGGGATACAGGTCCAGTCCGATGTTCTCCCCATTTTGAAGATAGCATCAGAATCAATCAAATGCTGCGTGAAGTATGAGATAATCTCTTTATGCAATCTCTAGAACCATAGCCTGGTCTGATTAATTACACAAACCGTACAACAATTGCATAGATTCTTTCTCATCCAGCGTCTCTGCCATTAAATTGTCCTAGTAGTTTCAGCCCAAATTACGGCGTCCCTTCTGTCGAAAATACTTTTTCCTTACTAGATTCTTTTATTCTATTAGCTAGCAGTTCTTCTATGTGGTGCTGCTTTATGCTATACTGTAATCATTATTTTTATATATTTTTATACTAGATTCAGCTAGTATTACGGGAAGATGCTGCTCGCAGCATGCCATCTGAATCCAGTAATATTGATAATGACTATCAAGTTGCTCTGGCATTGCAGCAGCTCTACTGGCCACTGTTTGTATTTAGTTCTAGACAATTAGCTTGAAATCAAACATCATCTTTAATTGCCTAAAGGCTGCTTTGATACAAACTATAGTGTCTCTATTATAGATACAATGTATCTATGTAGTTATCTTATTAATTTTGAGCACGGACACGATGTTCGCTACCACCAGTTCTAACCCGTTACCCTCGATGGATTTCATCATACGATGCATAAGTTAATTCAGTCGCATTTATGTAGCGCTAGGATATCCAGCGATAATGAGGGCTAACATATCCACCTGGAGTATTTCTTCATATAAAATATTGAGCATTTTGGCTTTGAATCTGGTATTTATGAATGTATAAGATATACCAGAAATGAGCACTTCTCAGGCGCAAATGAGATGACGAATGGGTTATAAATAGAGGTCTCGCATCCAGTTTGATCCACATAGTGAAATAATTGCGTTTGACTAGAAAGTCTCCGGACTATGATAAATATAAAACTCTGATACATGCGAATCAACAAAAAAGAAAAGTCAGATAACAACAGTTGTCTCTCTGGTGCCTTTCAATTGACTTAGTATTCTAGTAGGTTCCTATCTCCATGGACTTGCGTTCTTAATCGGCCCTAAAGTTGTAAGGACATAATTTTGAGCTCGATTATTGAAGCACAGTAGTGAATAACGTATACATTCAAAACATAAAGAAAGATTATTGAGCCAGCTTTCGTACATCATAAGCATATTGAGCATTATTTAATTTAAATTTGTATTTCCTTATCTTAAGCATATACTTATTAATGTGGAACCAATAGAAACTTATACTGACGCGTGTAAAACAGCGCTGACTCGCCAAAATGGAAAACATGAATCAGCTCCAAGATGATTCGTTATAGCTGAACAAGGTAGCTGGACTCCATATACTATTCTATATATGATTGAATAGCTGATCATGGCATAGGTCATATTTTGATCGCTCTTTAATTCACTATCCGCAGTTCCAAAAAAACGAGACCAGTTTCAGGCCTCATGGAAAAATCATCTCTCTTCAGAGAAAATATACATATCCATATTCGTATCACATAAGAGATGCGATGGGGTGAACAGACAGACTAAAACCGCTATGATGAAACTGTATACTATTAGAAAGAAAACTATAATAAGAAATGGAGCTATAAGTCAAAAAATCAGCAGATGTGCAAAGGCAAAATCTATCGGCTGAGAAATACGTAATGGATTGATTGGTGAATTTCGCGGGTGATGAGTAGTGGTTGCCTCATGTCGAAATGTCGATATAAATGCTGAATAATTGATTTTGCTGTTTACAGAGTAATGGTGGAAACATTACTACTTAAATTACTACTGAGTACCGCATATCTAAATAATAATATTTCTGTATAAAATACGTATAAAAACGTAAGTATTTTCATTCCCCTTGAAAAAACACAAATCAAATACACACGCACATACTTGCACACGCGCAGTTATATTGGAAAAAACAAGACGAATTTTTTAAATACCCGCAAGTAAAATTATAGTCATTTTATTTATATTCATTATAGAAATCTTATATATTTATTTATAAACGTTCATTGGTTAGAGAAACTCGTTAATAAATATTTATTCACTTTAAAAATGCTTACTATAATTTAACTTCCCTTCAATAAAAATACATAGAACTTAAAATTTTTCTATTATTAGTCAATATCATAGTCAATATCGTAGTCAATATCATTATTTCGAAGAAAGTGAAATATTCAAGAAATCGTGTGATAAAACGAGGTTCGTGGCGTTAGTAATATCATAATGAATCATGTTAAAAAAATGTCTAATTTTGAATATTTCAAGGATAATATGGGCTAAAAATTTAGAATACAAAAACCCCCGTGAATCCAAAAATCAAAGATCAGTTCAAACTATTATAAACTGAATTCTAGTCTGCTAGATAAATAATCCTTTCACATACTAGTAATGGCCTTTGGTATCTATATATATATATATATATATATATATATATATATATATATATATATATATATATATATATATATATATATATATATATATATATTGTAACGAGGTGAGTTCGATTCTGCGAACTCCAGTTCACACATCGACGCGCGGCCGCTCCCGTACGGCCTGCGCGTAAGCCACGTTGCTCCGTCTTCTCGCCGTCCGGGAATAAGCACCCGTCGGCGGCGGAGTCTCGGCGCACCGGCCCGTTACAAAGAAAGATATCGGCTCGTGAAGGCGCGAGCCTACTCACCTGTTTCGTACGCGGTGCTCCAGCAACGAGCACCACGTCCGCAGCTAACTCAGATCGCACGGTGGAAACTCTTCGCCGTGCCCGCGGAGGCGGGTGGATCCTACGCGCAATATCAGCGCGATGCAGGAAATTGTACAGGGAAGGTAGTGACTGACGACAGAAAAAGAACCGAGACAAATGTGTCGTTCGAATACAGACTTTATTTCTACACGATATTCTTCCGTTTTACAATATCAAAGGCCGCGAGGCTCGCGCGCCTGCAATAATAATATGCGAAAAGCGCAAATCGCAATACGCGCACGCACTCTCTCTCTCTCTCTCTCTGTATAATGCACGCTCGTCCGCCCGCTGACGGGGCGCCCCGCAAGGGTGCACTCGCATGAACTAACCTGGGCGTATTTCAGATGGGGCGTCCCCCAGGGCGTCCCCCGGCGTCGACGCCGGGCGGCACGCACGAATACTCGCGGGCGACAAACGGCAGCGTTCCGCCTCCACCGTCTGCGCGGATTCGGAACGAAACCGGGCACTAACGCGGCAGACACTGGGCGTCGGTGCGAGTAGCAGGGTCTCCTGCACGGGTCCGTTGGTGGTTTCACGTACTCCTCTTCGTCGATGACTCGGGACACGTCGCTACTCGGGGTGCGGAATCTGTCGCGCGGTCTATCTCTTCTAGAGAGTCTCAAAACCAGACTCAATTCTAACTGCCCTTCGCGCCTCTGGACGCCGAATCTTCAATCCCCCCCTCTCACTGCTCTTCACGCACGGCCGGTCACCGCGTCGAGGTCGCGCGGTGTTTACATGCACGCGCCGCGCCTTACGGGGCGTATTTCGGATGCGGCCTCGTGACAATATATATATATATATATATATATATATAGCTCTGCATAAGAGAAATTCAGCAAACTATAATCAAAATCGAAAAAACAAGTATATGAATATCAGATAAAATCTAAAATGGTTAAAGAAATTATTTGACTACACTTCAGTGAGATATTAACCAGTGTAATGTCCTGAGAGACTTTCCTATAGATGTCGGGAAAAAGAACATATATCACCGAAACGTCGAGAGCGATGCACAAGATCGTTCAAACTCTACCACTTGATGAAAAGGAAAATTGATGTACCTTAGAATCATTTTTTATCACGTTTTAAAAAAAGAAACACAAAAAATTCATATTATATTGTGAGTTTAATAAATTAATTAGCATTAAATTATAATATTAAAATGCGTGATAGTAATGTCTTACCGTTTCAGGATTCGAATGACAACAAAGGGGCAAGAAGGAAATCATTTCTTGGTAAGCAAACTCATCTTTTTCGGTACATTGTACAATACCATCCAATATAAGAGCTCTACCGTTTGATTTTCTACAAAAAAAGGATAAAATATAGTTAAGAAATAAAACGGGGATAAAAATAAAATAATGGGAGGAGTAGGTTTTTTAGGGATTGTATTAGGGGTATGTGTAGGTATTTTGTGTAATAAAAACGAATCTATAATATTTAAATATTAGAACAGTTTGTACCTACAAAACAATTTTGAAAAACGGGACCGCAAATTTATTTTGAGTTATGTTTTCTAATCATACTATATCGGCAGTTCCATTCGCGGTCATTCCTTTCGCCCTAAAGTCTCATGCATATACGAAACTTCATTCTCTCTTTCACTACATTGTCTTTCAATCATCCAGACATCCATCCTCTCTTTTTCTCCAAAGCACATGCCTAACGCATTTTGTGATCAACCGCCAGCCGTCCGCGTCCGTCGTCATAAGTCCAATTTTTTGACGTGATCGCGCTTATCTATCATCGTCTGTAGCCCTAGTCGTAATTCGACGAAGGCAAGGAAGAAGAGATCTGCCAAATCAGGAGAAGCCCTTAAATATACAAAAACAAAAAGAGCAAGGCCTGAGGCGCTGCTCCTCAAGCCCACGGAAATGCTTGGAGGGATCCGCCACCAAGACGACCGCTCACAGCATGGGCTGATGAACAAGAACATCCGACGAACATTAAACGGCGATGTCCTGATCGAATTCAAGAAGGCTTCGGCGGAGGGCAGGGAGGGTTTCACTAATGCCTTGAAAGAGGCCATCGGGTAAACCGTGCACTCCGCGCTATGATACCCAAGACCACCTTAAAGATCAGGAACGTGGATGGCTGCGCGACACCTGACAAAGTTAGGGCAGCCTTCCTTGGCGTCCTGCAGGATTACATCAGTCCCCTCGATATGAGACTCACGAGAGAGAACAAATTCGGCAAAAAGGGTTGTCGCAAAGAATAAGAAGTAGATTTAAAAAACATCATTTTCAAATGTACTTTACAAATAATAATAATATAAGAAAATGATTTCATAATTTAATGATTTAATGATTTAATAAACATTAGTGCGATCACTCTTGAAAATATATTTTATATATTACAATCTAATATATTACAATCTTTAAAATGTTACTATATTCATTAAATATAGTTTATAATTTTTATTAGTTTTATTTGATTTGATTTTATTATTATTTTATTTTATCATTTTTAATTTTTAATTTAATTTATTGTTAGCAATAAGTTGTATTCCATATTTTTCGGATGTACTAAGAAAAACAGTCTAACTGTCATTATTTTAGTTAATATATTATATGATAAAGATTTGAAGACCGATTAAAATATTTATTAAATTATTTTAGTACAATATATTTTTGTAATTTTATCCATATAAACATAAATGAATACCGTGGTTATTTTTCCGATTTTACCAAAAGCTCCCTTTCCGTTTAAACTGATCGTGACGTTACCGCGTAAACTACCCCGAGGGTAAAATGGAAACGTTACACTACATATATACGTACACAGTAATTTCATAATAAAAAAATAGATATAAAATACATAGGACACAATTAATAATGATTATTTGTATTAGACGCTATTTCAATTATCTTCATTTTTATACTGAGATACCCACTATTTTAGATAAGTTTTTGTGCTACTAGTGAGCCGAATGCTCTATTCTCCAACGTGAAATATATATATATTTGACTGTTTTCATAAGCAGTTTCTTAATTTACTAATAAATAAGAATATCAAAACATCATGAATTGATACTATACATATTTCTACTTATACTTTACCATTTAAACTGGATTTTAATACTTCCTTTTGCTTGAATTAGAAATAATGAAATCTCAATTCTAAAATATTCTTCTATTACTTTCTTAGGACGTATAAATACTTTTGATAAAAATTGCTATATTATCTGAATTCAAAAAATGAAAAATTCTTTTCTTTATTTGTCTTGAACATGAAGAATATTATTAAGAAATCATCTTCATTATTGAAATGGATAAATTAAAGAAATAAGGTTTGAAATAACGAAAAATTGTCATTTTAATATATATTAGACATTCTAAAATTAATTTTCTAAATTTCTTTTCCTTATTTTTGGAAAATAAAATATATATTTGCCACGTCGTATCATTCTCATCGTAGGTAATATTTATTTTTATTGTGCAACGTTTCATAACTTACTCTCGGGATTGCTATTGCGATATCATCAGAATCAGTTTGAGAGGATAGCGAGTTTTACGGTAAAATTAGGAAAATAATCGAACACAATTAAACTAAAATAAATAATATTTGTTCAATAAAATAATAATTATAATTATAACAAATTATTATAGAAATAATAATTACAACAAATAATAATAATAATATTTTTAATTGAAGACATTCGTATACATTAAATACTTAATTGGAGCAACAAGTATTTTCTTGTACGCCTCCATTCAAGTACAACAGGACTCATTTAAAAAAAAGTTTAAATCGTAATACTTTTCATTATTCAAATAAAACAGGGCAATGAAATTCAGCTACTAGCACATTCACTGCGTTACGAGTTTAAAGGTGCACGTAGCGCGGTGTAAATTTCCCATACTGGCTGCCACGTGTTCACGGCTTTTCTCGCGAGACACATCAATTCCTCTCTGCCCGCTGAATAAGTAAAAATCTCAATGTTACTCTTGCTGGAAAAATCATTCAAATTTTTTTTTTTTTATTTTTGGAAATGAAACCAAAATAAAGAGAAGAAATTTCTACTTTCGTAAAAAATAAGTTCAAATATATATATATGTATATATCTATATATATATGTATATATCTATATATATATATATATATATATATATATATATATATATATATATATATACTGTTATATACTTATATATACTGTTATATACTTATATATGCTTTTCGACCACCAATATTAACCTATGTCAGATGGGATGCAGTATATGATTGAGAGGCGTTGCATTTGATATATTGGCGACGAGCTATGCTGTGGATGTTTTTTCGTACACTGGCCATTTCCTGTTTCTCGTACTTAGCTCTATGGTTTAGACATGTCTGTATTAAAGGGATGTTTTGGTTATTTTTTGGTAGTTCGTTTCTGCCTCTACAAAAGTCGCTTCTGTCATTTGGTAACTTAAGATTTTTCTCGAATGTGCAGTAGATAGGATTAACCTCCTGATATAGCATGGGATAGTCCTTAAATATATTTATATATATATATATATATATATATATATATATATATATATATATATATATATATAGATACCAAAGGCCATTACTAGTATGTGAAAGGATTATTTATCTAGCAGACTAGAATTCAGTTTATAATAGTTTGAACTGATCTTTGATTTTTGGATTCACGGGGGTTTTTGTATTCTAAATTTTTAGCCCATATTATCCTTGAAATATTCAAAATTAGACATTTTTTTAACATGATTCATTATGATATTACTAACGCCACGAACCTCGTTTTATCACACGATTTCTTGAATATTTCACTTTCTTCGAAATAATGATATTGACTACGATATTGACTATGATATTGACTAATAATAGAAAAATTTTAAGTTCTATGTATTTTTATTGAAGGGAAGTTAAATTATAGTAAGCATTTTTAAAGTGAATAAATATTTATTAACGAGTTTCTCTAACCAATGAACGTTTATAAATAAATATATAAGATTTCTATAATGAATATAAATAAAATGACTTTACCTAAAAAAACATAAATGTAAAAGACAGTTATTATTATATTATAATTTGCTATTATTTATTTAATTTGTTTAATAAACTGTTCCTTTATTTATTTAATTTATTATAGGTTATAGAGTAATTGAATCTTTTATATTCATTATTATAAATTATTATAATTATTAGAACTATAATGAATAAATCATTTATTTTGCTTTCGCTTACTTTTCTTGTAGATTCAATATTGTATTATATAAATGGTATAATTTCATATTTACGAGTATTAGAACTTAGTTATTTCTTAAATAAATATTATTAATGTAATTAGTATTAATCATAAATTTTTTAAAATTATTTATTAGAAATTTATTGGTCTTATCTCCCTGTATGATGATATTAAATTATTTATGTTCATATTAAATAGTTTTATGTTTCCATTTAATATGTTAGTTGTTAACAAGTATTAATAAGTATCTTGAAAAATTATTTAATTAAACATTAAAAATTCTATTTATCTCGACTGTTTTGAATTCAATTAATAAATATTTTTATCGGCCTTACAGTCTTTATACGGACGTGTTGATACGCTACAGAGTATCCTCAAGGACTAAAATAGTTTAGACCAGTTGCCGGCATCCAAGGAAAATTTAAATTTAAGGTAGTGGGGGCAGTCAGGTGTTGTGCTTTACTAACGAAGCATATGACTTATTTTTATTTTTATGATTTTTATTATTTTTAATTTTTAATTTTTAATCATAATTTAAATTTAATTTTATTGTTGGTAATAATTTCTACTTCAGATTCTTTGGGCATAATCATAAAAAAGGACAGACTTTCATTATTTTATATAATATATTATATTATAGTATACAGTGTAACACATATAGGAATTTCTTCCTATGCGTTTTAGAAAGCAAAATTGGAGGGATCAATAGAAAAATAGAGAGAGTTGGAGATATACTTATAGTTATAGATAGATTATAGATATAGATATAGATAGAGAATATTAATATAATATAGTTTTGAAAGACAATTAGTTAGAAAAAATACTTCCAATTCAATTACCTTAATTATCTTAATTTTGTAATGTTTTTTTCAACGTGTAATTTCGATATATTATTATTTTTAGTTGTTCTTGCGGTACACTGTTTAGTGAAATAAATAAATTAAAATATACATTGAGTGGCTCTTTTCCATAAAAGGAAATAATAGACGTGTGTCTAGCTAAAAAAGCGAAGCATTCGAATTAATTTTCTCCTTTCAACGTGGGGCAGTTCTTTTCACCGTCGCTATTTAAGATTAGTTGTGTTTCCTTATACTTATTTTTCACTCGGCATTTTATTTTTGTATATAAGATTCAATCGAGAATTAAATATAGTGAATTTATATTGTAAATATTGAAAACATCGCAATAGTAGTGCGAGAGAGAAAGAGAGAGAGAGAGAGAAAGAGCGAAAATATCATTGATTCGTTTATCGTAAAAGTGACAATCGTGCGCGCAAAGATGGATTGTTGTTATTCCGAGTATCAGTAAGGCGGCGCTCTTGTTACTTGATCTTTATATTAGATATAGAAATATCCTCTCTTGCACCCTGTGTCATGGGAAATCGTGCGCTAGTGTAGCACGGGTGCATGCTAGATAGGGTTAGGTTACTAATTATTATAATTTTATTTAATTTAGTAAATTTAAATATTTTTTATTAAATAAGATTTAATTAAATAATTTCATTTTGTATTATTTTCTAATTATATCAGGTATGTGAATAAGTCTTTCCCGTTTTTTTTTCAAATTTTGAGCCTTTATTGTGAAAAAATGGTTACAAATGAATTATTGAAAGTATTGGCCATCGCTAGCTACAACTTTTTCCCATCTTTCTGGCAACATACGAATCCCGTTGCGAAAAAATTCGACCGGTTTGGCCTCTATCCAGTCATCCACCCATTTTTTGGCTTCCTCGTAGGAATGGAAGTGCTGGTCAGCCAGGCCATGCGTCATCGATCTGAAGAGATGGTAATCAGACGGAGCAACGTCTGGACTATACGGCGGGTGGGGTAGGACTTCACATTTGAGCGTTTCTAAGTATGTTTTCACCGGCGGTGCAACATGTGGGCGAGCATTGTCATGTTGCAAAATAACTTCGTCGTGCCTGTCGGAGTATTGTGGCCGTTTTTCTCGCAGTGCGCGGCTCAAACGCATCAATTGTCGTCGATAGACCTCGCCTGTGATCCTTTCATTCGGTTTCAGAAGCTCATAGTAAACCACACCTAGCTGGTCCCACCATATACAGAGCATGAGCTTGGCGCCATGAATATTTGGCTTGGCCGTCGATGATGATGCATGGCCGGGTAGTCCCCATCATTGTCTTCGCTTCGGATTATCGTAACGTATCCACTTTTCATGGCCAGGCACGATACGATGCAGAAAACCCTTTCTTTTATGTCACTGAAGCAGCTGTTCGCAAGTGAAAAAACGCCGTTCGACGTCTCTCAGCTTCAGTTCGTACGGCACCCAATTTCCTTGCTTTTGGATCATTCCCATAGCTTTCAAACGCTTGGAAATGGTTGTTCGGTCAACTCCCAATGCTTCAGCAAGTTCTTCCTGCGTTTGACAAGAATCTTCATCAAGCAAAGTCGCCAATTCTCGATCTTCAAAGATTTGCGGCCGCCCGGAACGCTCCTTGTCTTCCACGTCGAAATCACCGCTTTTGAAGCGTCGAAACCATCCGCGAACACTTGAATCATCGACACAACCTTCTCCATAAGCCTCCTGAAGCAATCGATGCGTCTCGGCAGCAGATTTCTTCAAATTGAACCAATAAAGTGAAACTTCCCGCAAATGACGTCGACTCGGCTCAAATTTCGACATTTTCACGATATCAAAAATTTATGATGCGAAAAAATTTTAACTAATGTGTTAGTATGGAATTGTTGACATATGAATAAGCTTTGATTATGACATATGTAACCATTGAATACTCGCACAGTATTGGTGGCGCCATCTCTTACAAAAAACGGGAAAGACTTATTCACACTCCTAATAATATAATTAGAATTATACTATAAAATATAATAAGAAATTTGTTGAAACCCCCTGTACATGATATTTATCCCTTCCTTTTGGATTATTATCAAAATATTAATATAATTTATTATTGAAATTTAATAACGCGTAAAATCCAGGATAAGAAGGTAAGTTCGATGAAAAATACAGTAATCAACCTATGGCCCAGCAAAAATGTTCTATAGAATAATTAAATCGACTAGAGTATTTTACAATTCTGTCAACGGGTACTTTTACCGGGCAAGATTTGAATAAGTATATTAATAAATATTTTTATCGATCTTATAGTCTTCATAATATCATATATTACTTAAAATAATGACAGTCAGACTGTCCTTGTTTATGAACACCCCCGTAGAATCTGAAAGAAAACTTATTACTACAATAAATTATATCAGAAAATTAAAAATAAAAATAAAATAAAATTAATAATAAAATAAAAATAAAAATAAGCGTAAAAATACAATAATAATTGAAAAAAAAAAGTAAATAATAAAAGTACTTATTCTATGTTAGTAACGGACAGTCTGACTGTCATTATTTTGACTAATATATGATATTAAAAAAAATATAAGACCGATAAAAATATTTATTAATTTAATTCAGAACAGTCGACATAAGTACAATTTTTAATTTTAATAAATATATATATATATATAGTTTTACGATATAATATAACTGCATAATACGCCATTGCTGTTTTCGTTTGAATGGCAACAGAGGACAAGCTAACTGCCATGCTCGCGAGCATGGCAGTTAGTAAAATCCACCGTTCAACGTATTATAACGAACAACTTGATATAACCGGTTCATTCTCATGGACTTCGCTTGCCCGATTCGCAAAGCGTCGGGCGTAGTTCGAGGAGCTACCACCTGGCAAAGCTGAAGTATAATTATATTTCAGACTCCACGCGTATGCCCCTACCTCATGCTCACTTTGAATTTAATAAGGGATTTTCCGAGGTACTTACTTTGCTGGTCCGCCATATCTTTTGGCTCGCTGCTGTGTTTGAGCTTGGGCGGTTACGTTTACGCAATGGCTGTCATGGTGAGCTCTTACGGGCGGCGTGGGTCTAGTCGCGATGTTCACTTCGCGATTAACGCGTCGATCTTCTTGAAGATCTGGCTCAAGGGACCAGTTTGTGTGATAAGGCTTGCAGAGAAATGAGTAACCAACATATAGACTAAATGTCTGAATTTATTATAAATATTAAGAAACTTTCTGAATGATCAATATTAAGAAATTTGCTGAGTGGTCCTGATGTGGTGGTGGCTGATGCGCAACTGTTCTGCGTTGAAGACGTGGAATGGACGCCGAGGCGATAAGCGGAGTGAGGTAGCAATCGCCAGCGTCGCCTGTTGGCGGGCTCGTCAGACCCAACTGACAGTGCGCACAGAGCATGAAGATTGAATCCAACAAAATGTCTTCATTCATCAGACAATAAAGCATATGTTCTAAAATCTTGGTAGATATTGTTAAGATACGAATAGAATAATCATAGAATACAAAACGTATTATCAAAATCAAGAACCTCTATAGAAAAAATGACATGCTATACACCTCAAGCCTAGCTGTATAAAAGCTAACTCCAAATATCTACTTTAAAGTAGCAAATATAGCACATGAAGCTATCTTTTGAATTGATCTCATAAATCTACTCCCCAGTGAGAATGCTACTGTATTATAAAAACATAAATACAGAGATATTATATATAACAAATGAGCAAAATACTGGTTTATATATATATATATATATATATATATATATATATATATATATATATATATATATATTAGCTACCTCTGTAATTGAATCAAAATTTTTACAGTGAACCACAAATGTAATAATGTTTGACTAGTAGAATAAACCTATGTCTTAACCTTTGAAAGTGTATTCGCATTAAAATGTAGTTACTTACGTTTGTAAAACCATGATATCTTGATATTTCGAGCGCGCTGTGTAAATAAGTTGCTCTACTTCTAATGATTGTGCACTTCCTGGCCATAAATCATTTATTTCAGTGAACCAACCCTCTTTGATCATATTCATTCTTAAGTATTCTTAATCTATGTCAGAAAAAATTTGTATTTGAATAAATTATAAACGAATACTATATTTTAATAATTATACGCGAAGCGAAAAAGTATATTGTAATAATTATTTCTTTGATGTTATCCAACGTTTCAAAACGTTGCAGATTCATATTTAAAAATTAAGCATTAGTTTAGTTTTATTGTCTAACAAGTATTTAGTCTCAGAAGATGGACCAGAGCAGTTTGAAGTATCGGAGAACATCAATAGTAAAGTTAGGTTGTGATGTGCAGTCAGGTTGTCCTTTACTAACAAATTATATAGATCATTTATTTTATTTTTATTTTTAAATTTAAATTTCATTTTTACTTTGTTCTTAATTTTGAAATTAAATTTGAAAAAACTTTTATATACATTGTATTAATGCTAATTATTTATAAATAAAGAACGTTAGATAAAAATATTATGCAAATACGTAAGCAATATTAGTCACACTCCGAAACGCAATCTTCTGTAGCATAGTAAATATCTTAAGATTTAGTGCATGTAGGACGCTGGCAAATGGATAATCAGTTTTAGTAAAGTAAAAAGATCAATTATGTTTCTGTTAAAGATGATGTTTTGACTATCAATCCTACATTAAAAAATATATGTTTTTTCAATTTGATTTCTGAGAAAAAAGCAAACGCACTTCATTTGTTGTAATACTATCTACTTTTGAAACTAATTTACTAAGCGTGCAGATATACACAGCCTAAATTAAAACATAAAGAATAAAAGAATGCTCAAATAGCTTCGAACATCGAAAAAATAGCCTTAAACTCTGTATATATAAATTTTACTGTACATATAATTTTCGTATATTTAAGTTTACCAAATTTTGTCGAATCAGACCTCGGGCGCCATATAATATAAAAACACGTCATGCAGACGAACTGTAGCATCATTTCTTTACACACTAATTAAAATTATGACTTTTCCTTAACAATATGTAGACATATTATTTTTCTTCGTTATTTGGCAAGGGCAGTGGATAATACGAATAATGTGTCTTGTGAATACACCTGTAGATGTTTCCATCGTTAGCACTCGGATATATACACCCGAATCGTTCGGGTGGGGCATAAATTTGCGTAACTCGACTTCGTTAAAAGGTATCTATCATTACGAAGTAAAATCATTTGACAAACTTGAAATTTTCAGCTGCATTTTTCGATTTATTTTTCTACTGTGTATGTTGTAAGTATTTCCTTAACCATTAATGTCAAAACTGATTTCGTATTTTTTGGAGCAACTGATACCTTGGCAAACAATTTTCAAAATTAGTTGATGATTATTTGTCCGGAATCATCCTAGATCTCCATCCAATAGGAAAATATATCGGACTTTATATGATTATATTGCGTATGTTCGAAAATAGCTGGCTTAGAGGCCTAGAATTCAAGCATGTTTCGATTTCACTCAAAACCGTCGATAATTGCTCAAATGTTACAGAGTATTTCATTATATTATATTCACCAAATTTCCGATAAATATGGATAAAGAAAGTTCCTGGAAGTACCGTCATTTGCTAGTAACGATGAAATATCCTTATAAAATTATGATTCTGTGAAAAATATTTTCTTCTGTTCGACAGCAGCTTCTATAAAATTGCTAGGATCATCACTGTATAATTGTCTACGAATACCTCTTGGGATGATGAAACGTCCATATGTGCAAATAAATGTAGTCGAGGGTGGATTACTACCCAATTCTATGTGAATAGGACGAGTCACAAAAGATAAAAAGTAGAATATAACCTTTATATGTCCTGCAATCGGGTTCTCTTCATAGATGAACCAGAAATGGACTAGCATAATTAAATCCAGTTGTCGTAAAGGGGCTAGAAGACGTTACTCTGGCTGCTAGTTAACGTCCTCCCAATTTGGTATGCATAGCGCAGTTTTACTCGTTGACATGTAAAACAGCTACGTATTATTATATTTACTAGAAGCTTCGTACCAATAATTCCTATATACTGAATTAACATATTACATGTTAATATATATCCACCACGTAGTGCTATAAAATGTGCGTAATTAACAGAGACTCGAGATGTTCTGGAAACCGCAATAATATTGGTGGATGTTTTGGATCGTCGGTAACAGTTGAATAAAGCGGACAGCCTGTCACGTATAATGTTCGGCATAATTACGCCATTTTTGGGTGATCAAGTTTAAATCTCTAAAGATGCATCATGATTTTTGCGGCCATTATATAGACGTTAAGCATTCAAAAGTATCGATTAATATAGATATATTTGGGAGGACAGATTTTGTTAGTTAAACTTTCGTTGAAACTATCCGGTTTTTACACAGTAAAATAAAATATATCTAAATTTGAATTCCAATCGACCCCGAGCGTTTTTACTAAATAGTCGCGATCAATTCATTTACCAGTCTTGGTTTCAAATTGAATTTAGTCAGACGTTAAGAAATTAACATTATTTTCAGTTCATTTATTTAATGCTATTCCTGGAGACTTTAAGATTTTCATAAATGCAATATGTTTTCCTATAGCGCACGAAACCTCTTTTAAACCAGTGAAAGTATCATCTACAGATATATTACTTTCGATATATGATGTTCCTATCTCTCTTCGAATACTAATTATAAAAGCGTGTCTATCGATAAGTATCGTGCACACGATACTTAGCGATAATATTCAACAGTGCATAAACGATAATCTATAGATGAATATCCTTATTTTCAGTCACAACTTTAATTTGCCAAAATGTTTTTACGATATTAGAAGTAAAAATATAACGGTATTGTTGCTAATTAAGGAGTCATCATTTAAAAGGCGTTTAAACAATGCTGAACTAACATAAGCCTAGGGGTATCCAATACTATGAAATTCCGTTATAAGACAGATGCTTCTATAACGCGGTGGTGAAATAAATATCAGGATTTATAATATCATTTTTAATTTCAGTTATTAGCACATGCTCGATGTATCCGAGTTTTTTTCTAAGTTTCTTTAAAATCAATATATTCCTTTATAAGTTTCGGATCACGTGAAAATCGTCCATGTAAGCTTGCAAGCGACCCTAATGCAATCTGGCGCATTTCGAGCGATATGAGAGGTAGTTCCACTATGAAAAGTCAATATAAAACGTATCTTCCATTAGTATCGCCATAGTTTGTCTCACTAAATAGTTTTTTATAATTATCGTTGTCAAATTTTTAAATATATATTATTTTGCCGCAGTTTCTCTACTGTCCAAAATTTTGTAAATGATTCGGGTAATGTAAGATCTATAGTACAGTGGCAACTGCTTATACGATTAGTAGCATGGCATACCACTCGCCATAACACGTTGGATTGCGTCGTATCTGAAACTATTTAATCTAATGGTTTATTCTACGCCCTTAAATTAGAAATTTTTTTGGACGCAATAACAATAGCTAACCATAAATTTCAGCACATATAATGGCATCAACTATATTCGAGATGTAAAACTCCGGGTGAGCAAGCGTAATCTCAAAAGATTGAAGTAAATGTCTAACACATTATGCGATGGTAATTTGGAAATAAGGTGGGATAAAATGTGATCGTTTATGTATATCATACAGTTTTGATCAGTGTGAGATTCTTTTCGAAAATACATTTTCGTATGTGCTATTCCGGCTGCAGCTTCTCGAAGTGTTGATAACGATATGTAAACGACTTTAAAATAAATGACGATTCAGAACTCTGATCAAGTGCAGGAACTCCGACAGAAGTACCAACGAGACGTATTACCTTTACCTCAGTTGTTCCTCGAAGAACGAAATGATTTTTATTCGCTGGGAAACTATCTGAATGTGCTTGGATTTTTTATTGTTTCTGCAAAATCTGCTGTTTTATTTTAGCAATGTCAATGCTTGGCGCTGATTCGAGAGATTTCATGTACACGCTTCTGTGTGAAACATCGCATAATGCTTACTTCGACAACAATTAAAACAATTCAGAATGTCCGATTTTTTTTCCGATGTTGCTCCATACAATTGAAACATCAAGGCAACTACTTGATTTTTTTCTCCACGATTAAACGCGAATTTACTATAAAATTTAGCGCATTTTATATTCAAAAATAGCTTTACAAATTACTCATACGTAGCGATTCATTATTGTCATATAATGATGTTGCACACTGTCATCACGTGAAGTATTCTCGAGATGTGCACTTCACGTTTCCCATCATCTTCCATTTATTGCATCAATTTGGGATTGTACAAAGTATTTATTTAACATTTCATTAAGTCGAGCTCTCATTTAAGCATTGGTCAATTCAATCCCCGATAGGCGTTTAGCTTGCATAGCTATTAGATGCTCGAGCTGCATCGGAGCCATCGTCAGGAATAACAGGAAAGAACATGTGAAAAAAATATTTCAAATGCGATGAAATTTATGAACTTCCTCGAAATCAAGTGATTGAAATCCACAATTCCAAAAATTTCATATTTTATGATGGCTTTTAAGTATTTTTAGATGACTAAGTGTTTAAAATTAAAGAAATTATTTAATAAAGCAACGCATGTTTTATTGCCGCTAGTATAGTATAGTAACATAACATTCACAAAGACGTGCGGCACACTTTATTTATAGAACATATATATCGCAAGTTAACCTACGCACATAACTATACAAATCACTTTTATTACGATATATACTATTCATGATTGAAATGCCAATAGAATCATACTCAGGAAAAAACGATGTTGAGTAAATAATTTCTTTATTCCGAAGACGATAATTGTTTTCAAGTTCATTGTACAAGTCAGTTTGTATGATGTTGACTGTTCGCCGTCTATTGTATAACCCCGCTTAAGTGTAGTTGGTCGCCAGATGTCTGATCGACAAGTGTGCAGTATCTGTGCTCCTTACTCACTCTCCTGTGTATATCTCCTGTATATCTGATCGTGAACCGTACATCTATCTACTCTAGCCGTACGATTTACATCTAAAATCTGCTCTACGCAATTCTATTTATAACTACGGTCAAGACTTCGAGTTGCTACCCCTTCAGTTTTCCAAATCTTGGAAATCGTGACTACGATTTAAATTCGCAAACAAAGAAGAATGAACTAAAATACCTTTAGCTGTACCACTTCGTTGTTTGGAAGTGTATGAGTCAAGAAGGACTTCAACATCTTCCAAGAGCAATATCGGTAATCTAAAACGATGTCGTTAATGAAAGTTCTCAGAGTAATGTTATACTAAAGTCTGAGTGCGGTTTTGGTAAAAGTTTGGCAGACTGATAATACGCTGTATGTCACAGCAACGAAGAAGCGTGTCAGGCTGGAGGTTACGGCAGTGACGTTAAATCAAGTGCAAAGTATAGCACCTTTACGGCTGTCTGCACCAAAACCCGTCGAGCGTCCTCTTGCGGGTTTGAGCTCAAATAAACACAGAAGGTTCGATCATGTCTCCGAGACGACACGTCTAAGTTTGATCGGACTCGCAGACATAACTCGTAGTGAACAAGCTAAATTGAAAGATTTACTTGATAAGATCTAACCCAAAGGGGAAGCGGTACTGGGATGTACGACGTGGGCCGAACATTTTATTGATATCGACAATATACGCCCCATTCGTCAAAGACAATATCTAGTTTCGAATTGATCAAGAAGATCCAAGAAGAGATGCATTCTCAAACAAGAGAGATGCTGGAAACTGGAGTCATAGAGCCATCCATGACCGGTTAGTCTAGCATAGTGATGGTACGCAAAAATAATGGAAAGTATCGGTTTTGTATAGACTTCAAGAAAGTCGACGCAGTCACGAAAGCAGATGCTTATCCATTACCTAATATTGATCAGATACCTTGGAAATTGCAGTCAGCGAGGCACATCTCAACGCTGGATTTAAGCAGTGCGTACCATCAGATTATTCCAATTCCGAAGAATGCCTTTTGGCCTGTCAAATGCGAGAGCGTCGTTTTAACGACTAATCGATCGTGTAATTGGACCAGAGTTTGAGCCGAATGCTTTCTCTTATCTAGACGATATTATTATCGTCACAGAAACATTCACGCAACACCTGGAATGGATCCAACGTGTACTCAAGCGAGTCCAAGAGGCCGGACTTACGATTAACAGAGAGAAGAGTGTTTTGGACATACGGAGGTTAAGTACCTCGGTATATTAGTTAATCGTGAAGGATTACGTCTAGATCCCGAGAAGATCGAACCGGTGATGCGGTACCCGAAACCGCGAAATCTCAAGCAATTGAGACGATGCCTCGGTATGGCGTCGTGGTATAGAAAGTTTTTAAGAAATTTTGCCACGATAGTTGAACCGCTCACGCGACTTATACGAAAGGACTGAAGATATGAATGGACCGAGGAGCAGCAAGCGGCTTTTGATCGGATCAAATCGATGATCGCTACAGCCCCTGTCCTCCACCGACCAGTGTTCGAAACGCAATTTACCATCCAGACGGATGCGAGCGACACTGGAGTAGGTGCAGTCTTATTGCAAGAGATTGATGGACAGGAACGAGTGCTGGAGTTTGCGAGTAGGGCACCATCTCAGGCTGAGAAAAATTACTCAGTCACGGAGGGAGAATGCCTAGCAGTCGTGTGGGCAGTAGGTAAATTCCGTGCATATATCGAAGGATATCATTTTCGGATATTCGGATATCATAACGGACCATTTCAGTTTACGTTGGATCCGTACGATGCCGACACCCACAGGACGCCCCACTCGATAGGTCCTGAAATTGCAGGGATATGATTTCGAGGTAGAGTATCGAAAAGATGCGCTTAACTATGAGCCAGATACGTTGTCTAGGATGGACGAAGTAAGCGAATTCAGGTATGCTGCTGTAACATGGGCTGAAGTAACCCAAGACCAATGGTATCTGGACTGGTTGGATAAAGTTCAGAAGAACCCTAACGACTATCCAAAATGGAAAATAGTCTGAGGGCAACTCTATTGTTATCGTCCTAACGAAGTTTTAGAAGCAAACATTGGCGAAGCAGAAGCCTGGAAAATCGCTGTACCAAAAGAAAAACGTAGCGAAGTATTAAGAGAATATCATAATCTCGCTACAGCAGACGCGAGAAGTAACTATTATATTAGAAGTAACTATACAATATAAAATATTATCACTGGCCCAGCTGCTATAAGACGATCGAAGAATATGTTAGGAATTGTCTTATATGACAGCAACGTAAGGTGGACAAGAGATTACCCATTGGTCTAATGAACCAGAGGTTTTTGGAAAGACCTTGGCAAATGGTCGCAGGGAACATCATGGATCCGTTGACACGTAGCAAAGCCGGCTATGAGTACGTCCTAGTCCTACAAGATCTTTTCACCCGTTGGGTAGAGTGTATACCGCTTCGTAAAGCCAATGGAGTGACGATTCTGAAAGCCTTGAAGGAGCGAATGATCATGAAATTCGGAGCTCCAGAGGTCCTCCTGTCGCGTAATGGCACGGAGTTTAAAAATAAAACGATAGATGAATATCTCAAAGACGCTTGTATTCATCATTCGTATACTCCGCCATATCACCCACAGGCAAATCCAGTGGAAAGAGTTAATAGGACTTTAAAAACTCAAATTACAGCGTTTGTGGGTGAAAACCACAATTCTTGGGACGAGAGGTTGATAGAGTTAAATTTCTCACTCAACACCATGCCTCATTCTTCCACTGGGTATACTTCAGCTATGCTGAACTTAGGACGGGAGCTAACTCCACCCGGAACGCTTCGCCGTGAGCAAGATCGTGCCACGGTTGAAAATATTGAAGATGAAAGCCGACAATCTTGGTTAGCTAAACTGAGACGGCTAAAAGAGCTGCAAGAGTCAGCAAAGGTACGGTCGCGAGAGCAACATGAACGTCAAGCGACATATTATAATGCTCGTTGTCGTCCTTCGCCATACCAAGTAGGAGATAAGGTATGGAAAAGGAACCGTATCTTGTCTTCCGCTGCCCAAGGCGTATCAGCTAAGTTAGCGCCTAAGTATGTGGGTCCGTATGTAAGCACGGAGATCAAAGGCCATAATACGTATGAGGTAGTCGATGATAAGGATCGGATAGAAGATTTGGTCCACTCCGAACACCTGAAGCCGTTCGTTGATCAAGAACAAATCATACCTCAAGCAACTGACGAAGCAACTTCAGGAAAACCTTTACCGTCGACTAGCCAAGGACTTCAACCACCGAGGGAAATGCGAAGAAAACGGTCATTAGATAGTCATCGAACTTCGTCATTTCCATCGGAAGAACGAGTTCCAACTAGCGATAGGACCTCGTCAGCGGATGAGGAGCGTGCGAGACTAGCGTGGTCCGATACGTCGCCAGCGGGCGAAGCGTACGACCGAGGGAATCACGTCGATTACAGCGTTGCTAACACGAATAAGCGTAAACGTGGTTGCCCTCGGAAAGCTACCAAAGCTGTTCGACACACTTCTACCGAAGATCTCTACCACGTAGAAATTAGACGAACTACCAGGTAGAAGTTAGACGACCGCGTAGGAGGCCTAAAAAGGCATAATTGAAAACTGTTTTTTCTTATCTTTATGTTGCAGGATGGTTGGCCTACTCGAAAATTATATCTACGACATCAAGAGTCAAACAATCACGGTTGATCTTGACCAAGAGGTCGATTTTCTGGGATTATTCGGCATATCGAATGTTTGTGATGTCAAGTTGGATCGACCCTGGACCAGGAATTCCCACCGGCTGCTCTATCGGTGGGAGATGTTCCCGTCCCAGTCATGTCGCCGGCTGCGGTGGAAGCCCCAGAAATTTTGCCCAGCTTCCATAAATATAAAAAGAGAGCTAACATCATCGACCGAAGAATAACGGGCCCGCAACGTGAGCTGTCGTTCGAATATATTAGAACATCATCAGGTATATGAAAATTTAATTCGAATTATTGCGTTCTTGCGTGTACTTGCGTAGATAAATAATCGTGTGGGAATTATTTATCGTTAAAATAAATTCGTCAAACTTCATTATATTTGATTTATTTTGATACGAGCGAATGTGCATGATATATGGATTTATATACTCTGATTAAAAGAATATAGGTAGAATAACCGTTCGATTAGCTTATGTGTGTTTATAACAAATTCGAGCGGGAATTGTACACACACACACAAGCACAGCAGCGAGTGTGATTAAATTATACGTGTGTGAGTGCGACGGTGTATTCCACCCGCGCGTATAAGTTGTCGAGAGAGATTCGACCGACTATAATATAATAAGTTACAGTAGCGACTCCTAGCATTTGAAGACCGTAATAGGTTAGAATAAAGCGCGTGAAATTTGAATTTCAATAGAATTTAAATTGTATTTATTCTCGACTAAATCACACTCAATAAACTAATAGGGTTGTGGGTGTACTCAGGTAATTAAATAATCATTTATAATATCATTTTAAGTTAATAAATATATTTAAATTGTTATAATAAATTATCAATATTTTTCTTATTCAAACCAATAAATTCTGATGTTGGCGATTCAGAACCCTGCCGCCTCCGCGGTGAATCACAGCAGTCGTTGAATTTAATACTAATAGTTTTAATATTATTTATTATTTAATAATAAACATGTACTGTGATTCTAACTGATAGCCGTGTGATTGAATTTGTTTTATTTTATTCAATTTTTCTCAAGAATTGAAGAATATTTATAGGACAAGTGGAGGTAAAACAGATTATTCCTATTAATAATTAATTGTTTAAACAATTTAATAATTGTTTATTGCCAAGGTACCAAGGCTTCACTACTAAGTGAAGCCTTGGTAGTGGTAAATAACTAATGGTAGGTAAGTTCTATAATTATTGTAACGGCCTACAGAAGTAAAAGAGGGTACCAGGACCGTACCTATCTCTGTAAGGGCCCCGTTACAATATATATATATATATATATATATATATATATATATATGTCGAAAGAAGCTCGACGAACACGGCTATTGCAAAATGAAACACCCGGCTGGTCCGAGCCCTGAAGATGTTTCGGTGAAAGAGAGGAGCCGCTCGCGTGAACTTAATATCGCGGTGGCTGCAGCGAGAATATCGCAATAAAGATTGAAGCAAAATAATCAGAGAACAGATATTTAAAAAAAAAAACGGTGTAAAAATTATTAAAAAGAAAGACGCACACAAGAAGTACCGAGGGCTGCCATGGTTGTGTTTCGCAGGAGGATGGCGAAGAGAGAAAGACAGAGAGAGAGAGAGAGAGAGAGAGAGATGTGGCTTGCAACTATAAGTATGGCCGGTGGTTGCCCAGCCGAAGATGTAAAAGTCGCCTGGTGGACAGCGATTGGAGATGGGGGTAATCGGGGTGACCATGATGAATTCACACCTCTGACTGGGAAAATAGAAGGCCCCATAAGGAGCGGGCATAGATAGCAAGGTCGGCGTGGATAACAAAAGTATCCCAACTTAAAAAGTATAAATACTTAAAAAATTACAAAGTTATTGTTTTTTTCATTCAACCTACAACTATCGCAGTATCTAGAAGAACTAAGAATGCACATAACATAATATTACAGATACGTTATTCATTCTCCATTATTTTATTATCATAAATTGTATAATTATGATTTTAGAAATTTTTAATTGGTGAAAGACTTTTATATTTGGAGGAGTGCCGTTATATGTTACCTTTTCATAAATTTAGTACTGCTCTGATTTTGAATCTATTACAAATATTCACAAGTATTTAAAATACCATGGTTTCCACCTTTCAATGTTTTTTTAACACTTACCATATAGAATTTTACAAGAACAACCATATATTTATGTAAAAATAATATATATTTATTTACAAGACATTATTTTTTTATATTGCATTGAAGAAATTGGCATAATTGTAAAATTGTAAAACATATGTAATATATGTAATATATATTTACTAAACAACTTATTCGATAAAAAATAAAATTATTTTTTGTCATTGTGTACATTAACGTTATTTGAACTAAATATTACTGTCAGTAAATTTTGTTCAATTCTTATATATATTTTTCATTATTATACATTTTAATAAACATATTTTCCGTGTGGTGATTATTTTTTAAAAATTTTGCGTTATTTTTAATGGAATAATTTAAATAATTTAATTTTATTAATCCTGTGTTTATAATTTCTTTTGTAGAGCTTCTTATTTTTTGAATTCAATTAAAATATATACTTTTATCGCTACAATAAATATTAAGGCGTCGAAGAAATAGATAAAAAATAAATATAACATGAGCATGTTCGCTAATTAAAATAAATCATTTAATTTATCAAGCCGTTCACATAAGGAAAACCTGGGAAGACTTATTTTAACTTTCACTATACCAATAAATAGCAACACCTGTCAACTTGCCTGACTGCTGGCAAAACCTAATTATGGCTGATATTTATCCATCAAATTTTAATGGTAGTACCATCCTCCGGATCATGCAACATTGTAATTAGGACTATTATTAGAGCCTGATCAGGTGCCCAAAACTATGAAGACGACGCACGCGCTATCTCACGATAAAAAGTAAAGTACTTTAGACGATAATAATCTCCATGATAGATTAAACAATTACGTTGATAATCAATATTTTAGAGCATGGTTTCACTGATATTCTATTTTAAAATTTTTATTTTAATTAAAAAATTTTATTTTATTTATGAGAAAAAAAATGGGAAGTACATTTTAATGCGAAAATTTGTATATATATGATCGTTTATTATACATCTTAAATTGTATAAGAATATTCTGGTTACAAATTAGTAAAGTTTATTTATACATATAAACAGAGAAAAACTAAACTCATCTAAAATTTTAGAAATTTGGTTATTATTCTGATTTTTCAAAAAAAGAAAATTTTTCTTTATTTAATGTAAGGATGTATGCTTGCATCTAGTTCATACTTATACAACATACTTTAGTTTAATCTATTAGGTCATAAAATTTTCTTTTAAGGAACTATATTTAGTGTATAATAAAATTATATTTTAAAGTTTATAACTATTAGGTAGTTGGTATAGGTTCTCTCAAATTTAGAATTGTTTATTGTAAAGAGGAAATTGAACAAATTTTGCATTCTAATGATATTGGAACGAATAACAGTTAAATTATTAAACCTAAACTGTTGACGTATGGAGTAATAGTAGTATGATAATTGGTTAAAAATCTGTGTACATTTGCATGTAAAAATATCTATTTTTAGATTACTTGCTTTCCTATATCATATTTTCACCTTTACAAAATCTAATAAAAAAGTTAAATATATCAAATTTCATTACTGATTTTTCTTAAATGTAAATACACCAAATTAATCTTAAAATAAATAAAATAAAAGCAATGCTTTCTATAACTGTGCATAAAATAATATGGAGTATATAACTATTTGAAGGAATGAATTATGCCAAGCTAGGTTGAAGATTGCAAGTGATCTAAAATACTGTAAAATTTCTTGTAGAAAAAGCATTTATTGGCAGGAAATATAATATATAATCTTAGTATAGTAGTAGATTACATCTTTTGCAAATAAATCATGTCATCTTATTTGTTTATATCAAGTTGTTTAATAATAAACAATGCACAAAAAAGGAGATTAAATGATTAAGATACAAACATTTTTGCGTAGAGATATGTGATTTAATGTATATTTGAAATCTTTTTTTGTAACTCGTGTCGTCCGCCATCGTGCTTATGCCCCCCTTTCTTTTTGACAATTTTGGAAAGGCTCGCAATGGCAGGAGTCAAAGGAGGTGTGAGTAGTAGAAAAAGTGAGATGAAGTCCTTATGCCGAGAAGAAGAAGAAGAAAAAGAAAAGAGAGAAAGAGAGAGCGAGAGAGAAAGGAAGCAGGGTGAAAGAAAGAAGTTGATGAACGTGAGGTCACAGTGGCGCTAGAAAGGAGACAAAAGAGGAACAGAAGACAAAGGAAAGAAAGAAAAGAGAGAGAGAGTGAAGAAGCAAGGGAAGAAGAAAGTCACAAATAGAGAGAGAGAGAGAGAAGGGAAAGACGTCAAGAAAGAGAGAGGGCGGAAGCAGCGAGAAAATGGGGAAAGATGTGGAGTAATAGAGAGTGAGACATAGGGAGGAGCAAGGTAAAAGAGAGAGCAAGGAGGAGTGAACGAGAAGAAAAAAGGCGATGAAAGAATAGACAGAAATAGACGGAGGAAAGCGGAGATTGAAGCAGTGCCGCAACAATGCACCGGATCATCGGCTCGAAACCACCGTTCCCCCGGAGGATCCACCCTGAGCCATCACCGTCCCACTAAAGTGGAAAGTAAGAGAGAAAGAGCGGAAGAGAGAGAGAGGGGGAGAGAGAGGTGAGTACGTGTCGCGCGGTAAACGGAATTGTTTTATTGATGCTCGGTGTTCCATTTTTTTGTTTCCGTGTTGATGCGACGGGCCGACGGCGATGGTGTTTGGGCTGCACCGCCTGCGAGTCACGCGTACACAGATGGCGATGCTAGTATAGGATACGTGCTTACATACATGTAAATTTAAGTGCGAGCATCGCGGAAGCCGAGACATTGTCGAATGATGCAAAGGGGCTTAATTACATCAATCTCCTTTTGTGCAGTAAGTGCGTATAACTTATTATTTTGTAAATCAGTTATTTAAGGACCAACCAAAGTAATTGATAACGAACTAGAATGAATAAATCAGTGTTTGTTTTATTTCATTTGTTGTTCGTCGTTTCTCCCTTTTCAGGCCGGCGGAGCTCCCTCAGTGAGATCACAAGTGATGTACGTGAGTAATATTAAATAGTTTGTGTGCATGAAATGTAGGGTACATTTAATTAAGTAAGTAAACTCAAATCTATAAAAATTTCGATCGCATCACAATTTATATATTTATTGTAACGGTGCACGTGTCCGACTCGAACACGAGGACGGCAAATACGACCGTTGTAAAAAGAGTGCTCGGCTGGGCTCAGCCCCGAATCAATTCGGGGATGGAAAGGAGCTGTCCGCGAGGGGCGAGGTATCGCATGCAGAAGGAAGCGGGAATAAGTATCATAAAATGAATTGCGAAACGAATAAGGTAGAAGTCATCGTCAATAACGATAGAATTATACGGATGACAGATGCGAGGAATCGCGAGGCCAAGGACCGTCGATGGGAAGAGAGAGAGAGAGAGAGAGAGAGAGGAAAGAGAGAATAGAACGTACTGCCACTTACAATTGAAGCGCTGGTGTCTTCGAGGTCCGTCGGCGACGGGAAGGCGGCGGTGGCAGACCCTCGCAGCGTGACAGTAGCTCTCCCAGCCACCGTTGTTCCCGCTAGTCGGTAGCTCCAGGGATGGGGCAGTCGATCCACACGGGAGTCGGGCTCGATCACCCGAGACACGTCCGCGTGGCTAGCTCGCGAATATCGCCCATAAGGGCGATAAGAACGAAAAATCTCACGCAATGGGGTGGCAGCTGAACACAAGTTTATTGCTTTCTTTTTATGTAAACTCGCACGTAGCATAGTGCTTTCTGCCAGTTTTCCGCTGCTTTTAGATGGGGATCAGATAAATTCTCCATGCGCTCGTTCCAATGCTGTAGAGCAGCTTCTTCCTGCGCTACATGTGCGCGTTGCTCTTGCTGGCGACGATGCGTGCCAGGAGCTGAGGGGTGATGACCCGTGTTATGAAAGGCCGGATTTACACCAATGGAGTCTTGTATGGATGTACTGTGCGCAAATATCAGCTCGGCGATGTACGCATCTCAACTGCTATGAGACTGCACAATGAAGGCGATTATCGCGGTCTTCATAGTCTGATTGACTCTCTCCACCGACTTGGCCTGATCGTGAGAAGGGGTGTGGTTGAATGCACTAACCCCCGCCCCAAAAGGAATTTCTCGATGACCTTATTACGACATTCGGTATCGTTGTCATTTGCAGATTTACCTTTCGTATGAGTATATATTCTACCCAGCGAGTAAATAGATCCATGAAAACGAGTAAATACTCATATTTTCAGGTAGATCGTGGCAACAGACCCATCATGTCTCCAGCTACTACTGCCCAAGGGCGGGTGACCGTTCGCTGGCCCATCAGGCCAGCTGGTGCAAACTGCTGTACCTTTTATTATTGGTACACGGAGCAGTCACGGACAAATTATGTCACATCTTTATGCAACGAAGGCCAATAGTATAATCCTGCGATACAGTCATACGTCTTATGGCGTCCAAAATGGCCAGCTGTGGTCTCCTCATTACATTCAGGAAGAACGGTACGGTGATCTTCTTTAGGCATAACTAGTTTCCGCGCATCCTGGCCATCTACTAAATCTTCTATGGCAGAATCGGGACGATAGTAGTACAATCGTTACCCGACGACTTTGCACCATCGATGGTCCAATCCCAACACCAGGGATATTGCACATCAGTGACGCCGAGGGAGCCCACTTCTCAGGTCGGCTCATCTTCATACAAACGAGAAAGGGCGTGTGGTACACAATCCAAGATACCTTGCCGGTGGAGGACTTCGTAGTCATATTCCTGTAGTTCCAAGGCCCAACGGGCGAATATGCCCGTGAGGATGCGCAATGAGTGCAGCCAAGGATGGCTGCAATTTCCGTACATCCCATAACACGGCGAAACACTCACTTTCGGTGACGGAATAATTACGCTCAGACGCAGTGATCGACCGTTTGTAAAACGAACGTTTCTCCAAACGACGGTCGAGAGAGACTGGTGCAGATACGACGAGCGCCGGGATTTGCTCAAAGGTTTGTTGCTGCTCTTCTCCCCAACGATACTTGATGTTCTTTTTGATAAATCGGGCGAGAGGCTCAACAAGCGTTGCAAAGTTCTCGAAGAATTTGCGATACCAAGTCGCAAGGCCTAGGGACACACGGTGCTTTGCTTAAGTTCTTTGGTGTGGTGTAAATGAAGATTGGTGCAATCTAGTCCGGATCGGATCGATAACCCTCTCGATCCACGAGGACGCCGAGAAACCGTACTTTTGCGAGTCTGAATTTACTTTTTTTGTCTATTAATAGTTAGGCCATTTTGGCGCAGAATGTGCTCGAGCTACCTGAGATATTCGTTAAAGCGCTCCGTAGCGTTGACGACATCATCAATAGCTCCATTTCAGGGCCCATCAGCTTGTCGCTTAACTGCTAAAAGGTTGAAGGCCCACCGGCGACACCATACGGCATGCAAGTCCATTCAAACAACCCCATGCCCGGGACTGTAAAGGTAGAGTGGTGCCGTGATTTCTACCAAAGAGGGACCTGGTGGTAGGCGCTGCTGAGGTACAGTGTGGAGATGTATCGCGCATTTCTCAATTTCCTTAAAATTACATCGATGTAAGAGAGTAGGTACGCACTGACCTTGGACACGCAGTTCAATTTGCGATTATCTACGCACAATCCGTATCTCCCGTCGCCCTTGCAAACCATTACGACGGGGCTAGACCACTCGTTGATTAATCTGCGATTTATGACTTGATCTAGCATTTTGCGCATTTGCGCATGCATTTTCAGCTCTATCCTTTGATAGACCGGATAACAACGCTGCTTAATCCACTTACCATCGCCTACATCGATCACGTACTGAGCCAGATGCTTGCAGCACAGAGGCTGATTAGCCGGAGGTAGTATCCGTTCGAGGATTTCCTCGAGGGCTAGACGTTGACTATCGTCAATATCAACTAAGCCTCTAGAGGCAAGCGAATATGTCGAGGTAACCGAGAAGGTGCAAAATTGTAGCGTCACGAAGTCCGCAGCACCCTCGACCGACATGGTGTTGTTGCGCAGGTGGATGACCACATTGAAAGCCCGGCAGAATCAACACCAAGCAGACAGTCATTTTCCAAGTCTGTAATTATGATGACGTCTAACTCTATTTCGACGTCTGCAATTGCAAATAGAAGAGCCATCTGACCTACTATCGACTCAATTTTTTCGAGCGGCAGATCCTGAAAAGGGTCGAACTAGACGATCCAGGGCAGATGCAATTTGCAAGCCGATTGCTCAGAGAGCTATGCAAGTACCCCTGCATTGAATAGTGCCTGCATACGAAACTCGCCTATGCCCACCTGTACTCACCATCGTGAATACCGATTAGGATTGACATTTGTGATCGAGTCAGTGATGCTCTTCTTTTATAAACAGGAGGGCGCAATCATTATTTCCCTGTGTCCTTGCAGCTGCCTGCTGATCTTCAGAGGTTTCACGGTGCGTAGGAGCGAGTTGGGCTTCAATTGATCGCTCTTTTTTACATTGGCCTAACACTCAGGATATCTGCGCAAGGTGTGGCATGGCCAACTACAGCCCCAGCACAGGAACGAAAGTGACGCGATCGCTTCGCGGTGCTTTATGCAGCTTTTGTGAAATGTTAGTCAACGTGACATGCATTTCATTCTGCATATCTCTGTTGCAGATCTTGGACAGTGCTGTTCTGTTCTCTCATCCAAATCTGTAACACATTCTGCAGGCTGTATAATGCAGGACTAATTTCCAGATTATCTTTGAGTCTAGTAGCCTGAGACTTGGCTATGGCATCTGACGCATGATGTGCGACATGCGCCTGACGTGAAATGTCATTCATGACAGACGAGTCGGAGGACGTAAGTAAGCTGGTTATGGTCATCTGAATCGGGGATTCATTGCGAGTGGTTCATGCGTGTTGATTTCTGCCAAATTAAAATCAAGTATTGGATTTACTGATTGGCGGCTGTTGTGCTACGCCTTTGACTTGTGCTTGGATTAGCTTTCCGGGCCTAATGTGTGTCAGCTGATTTATGAGTTTCTCGGAATATGTCGCTTCCATGTTTGTTAGAATACATGTTTTTGTTGCGTCGCGCCATGTCAAGGTTACGATTATTTTTAATAACTTTTTATCTCTACGCGCGCGTATCTTTGCGACATCGATCCCACTCTTACACTCAACAAACATCTCCGGTCTATAGTTTCCTGCCAGTCTGCGATATAGTCTGGCAGCCCTTTGAAATAGGGAATCATTATTTTTTAATTCCAGCTCCGTCGTAATGATGTGGAGTCAGTCATCAGAGTTATTGGGTTTGCCATTATTTATCAGTTTAATTAACGGGAAACGAAGGAGAGAAGAAAAAAAACAAAATTTTCTTTTTATTTGTAAATTAAAAAAAAGAGACGAAAAATTTGAAATTAATTAATTATAACCTGATTAATAAACTTTAAAATTAATGTAGTAACTGACTGAAAAAAAACTTCTCGCAATGGGGAAAAAAGCAAAAACAACAAAAATTAATCAAATATACTATTAATCACTTCAAAAAATGTTGAGAAGAGAGAAATTATTCATTGGTTAATTAATTAATAAATAGTAAATTAGTAATATATAATGCAAGTAAATAACCCATCGAGCAGTGCTCGTTTAACAGTTGTTACGACAAGACAGAACACATAAAAAAAAATTTCGTATGTTGTGTCATGAAAGAAGAAAAGAGAAACAAAAAAGACAAAAAAAAATTAAATTGCTATTTAATTGTTCTTTAATTAATTATTATTTAACAAAATTTAATTAATTGTTATTTAACAAAGTTTCATTGATTCTTGTTTGACAAAATTTAATTAATTATTATTTAATTAAATGATTACCATGTTATTTAATTTTATCAATTGTTACCCTTAATAACATTTGTTACCAATAATTTGTAAACTATATTGATTTTACTTATTATTTATTTTATCGATTATAAAAAAATATAATATTCGTTATTTTCATTGAGACCAAAGAATAAAAGAACACAATACATTTATTTGACAAATGACGCAACTCTGTAGTGCCAAGGAGTAATTGATAGCGAGAGCGACAGCGCAAAAATCGAAATGGTAAAAATATTAGGTGGCTTATAAATGAACAATTTAATTTTTCAAAGATTCACATTTTCGAATTTTTGTTTTTTTAAAAAAAAAGAAAGTGAAAAAAAATTTTCACTAAAAAAAACTCTTTAATTTTTCCGAAAAGGGAAAACAAAAAACAATTTTTGAAAATATAAAAAAACTTTGGTTTTTGTAGTTTTCAAAAGGGAAAACTGAAAAAGTGAAAAGAACAAAGAAAAGGAAAGCACAAAGAACAATAAATTTTTATTTTATTATATTCTAAAAAAAACAACAAGATTTGCGTGAGTCGTCGTTCGTAAATACGCCTGTGCGTAACTATAGTGTAGAGTCGCGGTGGTCTGTATGTGTCTATACACAGGTTGGGGGCTTCAGAAACTTTTATATTTGTCGTGTGGCGACTATATAGTTCAATTTGTCGCGAAATACTCTTTGTTTAAAATATTTATTGTATTTATATAAAATAGATATTACTGGTATTCACACGTATATTAATAAATGAACATACACATATATTTATGATGACAAAATACATAAATAAATAATAAAATACATTTTACAATATTATATATATATATTACATATTATACATTATATATTTATTTTAGCCTAGTATCACATCTTATTATATTAACATATGTATGTATTTATGTATTTGTGTTTATATTCGAACATACAATCTAGATTAGAATATTAGATTTATATTCAAATCTTGTTAGTGTTTATATGAAATATACTTATCAATCGAAATTAATATAATTTTTTATATCAATTTAATTAATTATATTATATATGAAATTAATATAATTATTACTAGAAAAGCCGCACAAATCTGCTATTTTCGCCTAACTGGCAGTGGCCTTGACGGCGAATGTTTACGTTACCGACTCGAAAACGGTTTCTAATAAATTATGCAATACCCAGATCGCGTTGGGTGCCAAGTAACGGTACGCGTGTACGCCTCGAGCACGCAGACGGCCGACAGGGCCGTTGAAAAAGAGTGCCCAGCTGGGCTGAGCCTCGAATCAATTCGGCGAGGGAGAGGAGCGGTCTGCGAGGGGCGAGGTATCACGATCGTGAATTGTGAAACGAATAAGATAAAATTCGTCTTCAAAAATGATTGAATTATAAGGATGACAGACGCACGGAGTCGCAAGGCTCGGTACGCAGGCCAAGGGCCGTCGGAGCGACGGCGTGCGCGCAAAGATACGGAAGAGATAGACAGAGTAGAAGGGGTTGCCATTTACAATTCGGTCGCCGGCGTGGTCGAGTTCCGTCAGTGACGGGAAAGCAGCAGTGGCAGACCCGTGCAGCGTGGTAGCAGCTGCCCCAGCGACAGAAGGAGGCGGTGTTCCCGTTAGTCCGTACCCCCGAAATGCTAGTCGATCCGCACGAGAAATGGGCCAGATGGCAGGCTCGATCTAAACTAAAAAACTATAGGAGTAAACTAAACTAGATCACCCGAGTCACGTCCGTGTGGCGAGATCGCGTGCAGCGCCCATGAGGGCGATGATGAGTGCGGAAATAAGAACGAAAAACTTCACGCGGTGGGGCGGTACCTGAACACAAGTTTATTGTTTTCTTTTTACGTCAACTCTCGTGTAGCACGGCTGTCGTCGAACTATTGTCGCGCGCAATATGCTTGTCCCACTCCTTGCCCCAGTCCTCCCCACTCTTGTTCTCTCTTACTTACACTCTCTCTCTCTCTTTGCCGGTATGTTAGTGCGTCGGCCTGTAACACACCTACACATTAAGTATATATATCTAATCAACGGATAGTATTCCCTGAATGGAAAGTTTCGTTTTCAATGTCTAACATAAGCTGTTTTAGATATTTATATAAATATTGTATTGGGCGCTCGGACTGTGGACAAAGGATAGCTAAATCATTACGATACATAATAATGGCGCGACTGTTCAGTCTATCGCGATCCGTTGTCGAATGCGAACGTCTTTTTCTATAATAATCGTGTTAAAGTCTTTTAAATTAATTAGTTTCATTTCATTTTAATTCATAGTCAGCATTCTCATCATGCATCTAATCATGCAGCACAAATTCATATATTTGAATAATCATATATATACAATTAAACGAAATAAAATACAAAATCACAACAGACACAAGGCTTTGATGAGGCAGATACAGTTCTGACCACAGGGGCTTCGTGTAAAGTGCCAGCAGCACAGCTTACCGCGTACGCATCATACACTACGTACCGAATACGTATCATACGCAGCGTACCGAGTACGAATCATATACTACGTACCGAGTACGTATCATACACTACCTACCGAGTACGTAAAATCAACATCATCATTCATTATAAAAGAACACGTACTAAAAATTGTTTAACATTTCGTGGGTTTTTATGCCTTTTCAAGACTTTTCCCCAAGAGCCAATAAACAACATCATTATCGGCTCAATCACCTTGCTTTATTTATTTGACCAAACCTAACTATAATCAATATAGGAAATAAGGAAACCTCTTCATTTGGCGAGTTTTTCAATGCAACATAAAATTTGATGCCTCCTGTGAGATCAATTCACGCGCGTAAGAAACTATTTTTACAATTAAACGAACACATTTTCTTTGTGCGCGACCATTAGCATATTCAACAAGCCAACTTCAGAGTCTATTCCACATGCTGAAACGATTCGTCCAGTGAAGCTGCCAAATGAGATACAACACGATTTCAAACTTATGCTAAGTATTTAACTTTATTCTTTAAAAAACTCTTTCGCTTGTGTTTCATATTAGTTTATCTGCTATATAGAATATTTAAAAATCATTCATTACTGTTACCTTACGTATATATAAATGGAATAGGTCAAGTTTATTCTCTCTAGTGCAAAAAATCTTGCATTTCAATTAAGTTTGTTTTTTTATATGTTATAGGATTATTTATAACTTAAGAAATTTTCTATTACATATTTTTTCAAAATTATAAGAGCTTTAAATTGAAGTACGAGTCAATTACAGCTTTAAATTCAACTACAAGTCATCAAATACTTTTATTTGAAGGGGTTCATGCCGAAGAAAATTAAAGAAGAGATGGTCTCAACACTAGGGACATCCTTCACATCATATTCAACAGTTAAGCAGTGGGTTTCCGAGTTTAAAAAGGGTCGGGTGAGCACCTCTGATGAGCCTCGCTCAGGACACCCCATTGAGGTCACAACTCCAGATATGATTGAAAAAATCCATCAAATAATGCTGAAATACTGCGAATTAAAAGTGCGTGAGATAGCTGAGACCTGTAAGATGTCATACGAATGTTTACAAAATATTTTGCACCAACATTTGTATATGGAAAGGCTCTGTGTAAGATGGGTGCCGCGTGTGCCAACAGTCGACCAAAAATTGATTCGAAAGAACATTTCTACCACCAATTTGGCGTTGTATAAGTGTAATCCAAGCGAATTTTTGCGTCGATTCGTAACCGTTGACGAAAGTTGGGTCCACCATTACACTCCTGAAACTAAATAACAGTCTAAACAGTGGATTGGACCAGGGGAACCAACTCCAAAGAATGCCAAAACAATTTTTTTGGCAAACAAGGTTATGGCTACTCTTTTTTTGGGATGCAAGAGGTATTATATACATTGATTACATTGAAGAGGGTAAAACTATCACTGGTCAATACTACGCAGACTTATTGCATGTTTGAGCCACGAAGTGAAAATTAAACGACCTCATCTGACGAAGAAAAAAATCTTGTTTCATCACGATAACGCACTAGCGCACACGTAAATCGTTATGATGGCTAACATCAACGATCTAAAGTTTAAATTGATGCCGCACCCTCCCTAATCTCCAGACCTAGTCCCGAGTGACTATTATCTGTTTCCTAACCTCAAAGAATGGTTTGGCGGTAAGAGATTTGCGAACAATGAAGAAGTAATCGAAGCTGTAAATGGATATTTTTAGGAGCTTGACGAATCAGTCTATAGAGATGGCATTACTAGACTAGAACACCTCTATGAGAAATGTGTCAGCCTTGGAGAAGATTATGTTGAGCAATAAAAAAAAATTCTTGAATACATTGTTTTTCTTTGTCAGGCCGGAAACTTATCGATCCACCCTCGCATCAAATAATAATCAAATATATCTAAACTTAGAGAAACATACAGAAGAGAAATAAAAACTACATTTTATAAGGGGAAACATCTAGAATGTTACTTACAAAACAAATAGAAGTGAACTATAAAAAACTTGTTATGAAAATCAACGTGCGTTACATTATAAGAAAATACTAAAAATAAATAGAAAATTTTTCTGGAAAACATGCGTGTCTGTATCTATTGTTTTTGCATAAACTGCAGATGATGCTTCTTCTATTTTAATAAATGTTATATATTTAGACTCAACGTCGGCTTTAGCCTTCTAAACGCTCTATTCGAAAACTTTACTCAGCTACTTGTAAAATAAGAAAAATTAATTGAACGGAACACATTAAATTGGCTCCGTTAAAAAATACTGTTTTGAAAAAAAGGTCTGTCAATATCTAGCTAACGACTAGCGAAAATCTAACTATAGTTAGGTTTAATGGATTCTTGATCGATCTATAGTATATAAATTTCCAGTCTAATAGACATCCATATATAATCCGGCTGATGATAGATGATTCAAGGTGGATTACTTTTGCTATAAATTTTTATGAAATTTTTTTAGTTTAATATTTTCTGTGACTCCTTACCCTAAAGCCAACCACGGGCGGGCAGGCACAAGTTAGATCATGGAAAATTATTAAATAACAGCGAATTTCTAAGTTTTATCATAATAGATGATGTTTTCCAAGTATCCCGTGCAGAACAGCAAAAATATATCTTTATACCTTAAGAGGCACCGTTTTCTATAATAGATAATGTAAATGAATCAGTTAAATTTCGTTGTGTAACAATAGATTTTAAATCTTCTTTTATTACTTTTGGTTTAGAGAAACTCTGTTCTCTGACGACTATAATAGGCATGATTAGCAATATTGTGAAAACATTCATATATTGCATAGAACTCCGCTGAATATGTTTTCGCATATCAAAAATTAAATGATTATTATTTGTTAATTTAATATCCATTATATATAAATCGTGTAAAAAGTTAAGTTTTTTACCCTGTTGTAAAAGTAGTATTTTACAAGATACTTTGCTTAAATCATATAAACAATTCCAAACTAGCTAAGATGCATTAAATTCGAAGAATTTTTCTTTAATTTATACTAATAAAATATGAATAAGTATATTGAACAATTCATCTAGATATAAGTGAAGAACTTTATAGTGCTGCATGCATTTCGTGACATTTTATTATTAACTAAAGGACATAGTTTCCAACATAACACACAATATATAACCATAACAGTATAAATTATTTTAGATTGAAAATAAATAATAAATATTATTATTTGTTTTTAAACGTATAATAACTAGATATATATTTATGAAAATATAAGTTTATCATTGAATTAAAAAAAATACTTACCGAAATTTATATATTATTTTTTGAAAATTCTACTTTTCTTTGAGATACGTTCTAAGAAGAAGTATTATTACTTACTTTCCACATAAATATCAAGCAAACTTTACAGCAATTAATATAAAATTGTAAATAGTCTTATATATAACATTGCTTGATAACAAATATGATATAATAATAAGCAATCAAACAGATTACGAAAATATAGAATATTATTTTATGCTTGTAAGCATGTTATCACTTCTTATCATATTTGTTGCTTTATCTATTCAATGATTCAATCAACCACTAAACTGAGAATTGCAGAACAATTTATAAAATATATTATGAAAATATAAAATTATAATACTAATTGTTACCCATTCAATTATAAAACTTTTTCAACATCTGTATTATAATAAAAAATATAAAAAAAAGTGATAGAAGCGATTCCGTTGCAATCGTTGATTCATTTATATCTTTTTTAGATACTTTTTATTAGTCCATTCTTTCATAGTGTACGTATATTTGTATGTATTTCTTTCAAATTTTGAAAATTAAATGCAACACACTTTCACATACAATAGTGAGCCATATTGCAATGCGCGACATGAAAGTTAGCTATTCCTACAATGTTCTTTGCTTTGAGTTTTATATAAACGATTTTTAGGTACCAAAGTATGCGAAAATTTACAGGTTGACTGAATAAATTATGTTGAGAAGTTAAGGAATGTACATCTGTTTATGGTACTTTTGCTGAATGTTACACTGACAGTTAGAGGAAAAAGGTAGTTTTATTCTTATTTATGTTGTTAATTTATCTTTCGGAACTGCTCAATGTGCGTAATCTATTTTTTAATATTTTTCTCGTTTATTATAGTATAATTGTCAAATTGTGAAGACAATTCCACCATACTCTTTATATTTGAAGTTATAATTATTGGAATTGCTATTTTCTAAATTTATAAATTAAACCTTGTAAAATGTCTCTAATTTCTATTTGCAGAAACTTCGACCAATCTTTTATATGCTCTTTAATATTGTATGACTTTCATAGTGTATATGCTCAAAAACTAATAATGTGTGAGGTCATGATAAGTTTCTTTTTATTTTCCTCATTGTATCTATTATATATGTTTGACATCAATGAATGATTATCTACAAGTTTCATACCTGCTCATAATTTTGTGTTTGAATCTTTCAAGGAGCTAAACCTTTATATAAGTCAAATCAAATATCATTGTCACTGTAGTAATTATACTAATTGATATGGAAACGCAGCGCAATTTACTTTAAGCGCGATGTTTAAATTTTAGCAGAAAGCTTTTATTGAATACTGTTTACCAAAATTAATAGTATAATATTAAACTCATATTTGCCATATGTTGACGTGTTCAATATTGGTAACAGGAATAAAGAATAAACACGTTGTGTTGAATAGAAATACGTATAATTAATGAGATATCTAAATTCTAAATAAATTAACAAGGATATTATTTGGAGACAAAATATAAATTATAATTTAGCGGAGACAATTATATACTATTATGACACGGTGAATTATTATTTTGTATTTTTGTGAGACTAAGTCCATCCTGTTTGTCTCAAGTATGCACGCGATCTGATCTTCTGCCACGGCGTCGCGCTCTTTGGTCCGGCACGACCTTTTCTAGGGTTATATACATGGCTGACTCTATGTAGACTTATTGCAACGTCTGAGCCACGAAGTGAAAATTAAACGACCTCATCTGGCGAAGAAAAAAATTTTGTTTCAGCACGATAACGCACCAGCGCACACGTCAATCGTTACGATGGCTAAAATCAACGATCTGAAGTTTGCATTGATGCCGTACCCTCCCTACTCTCCAGACCTAGCCCCGAGTGACGATTATCTGTTTCCTAACCTCAAAAAATGGTTTGGCGGTAAGAGATTTGCGAACAATGAAGAAGTAATCGAAGCGGTAAATGGGTATTTTGAGGAGCTTGACGAACCAGTCTATAGAGGTGGCATTACTAGACTAGAACACCGCTATGAGAAATGTATCAGCCTTGGAGGAGATAATGTATTGAAATAAAATAAAATTCTTAAAAATGTTGTTTTTCTTGGTCAGACCGGAAACTTATCACTCCACTCTCGTATGTTCTTCATTATACATTCTACGAATGGAATTATCAATATATAGTTCTCATAACAATAGTTAAAAAAATGCTAGAATAATGATGTCGATTAAATGATTTTGCTTTTAAAACTACGAAAAATCTGAATAATATTAAATTAGAAGAAATTTTAAACCTCAGTATAACATTTATATTGTTAGTATGTTATTTATCGTTAAGAGTTATTTAATTTTAAGAGTTATCGGCAGAGGCTTATCATTTGCTTCGGAAACTTATGGGGTAGATTTTATTGGTGAATCGACCTACTGCGAGTGGTTCAAACGGCTTAAAAGTGGTGATTTTTAAATTGAAATCAAAGATCGGTCTCGAAAGCCGAAAAGTTTTGAAAACGAGCAATTAGATGCTTTGCTGGCTGAAAATCCCTGCCACATACAAGAAGACTTTGCTGCATCATTTAGCAGCACACAACAAGCAATTTTCCTACGCCTGAAAGTGATTTTTGAATGCATTCTATCGGGACTCATTCGAAATGTAGCTGCAGTGGTATATTAATATATCATTTTTGCATCGCCTTGTCACTGACGTAGACACAAGGATTTATAATGATAATCTTAAACGTAGGAAATCGTCGACAAAGCTAGTCCAATCGAATGAATAAATATTAATTATAATTGATTACATAAATAGTATAAATAATATATTAAATGATGATAGTACTTATTTGAAAATTGGTAATCCACGCATCATTAAGCTACAAAATAATTTGAAAGAATTATTAAATAATTGGAAAAGAAATGAATATATAAATGATACTACATATAAATATTTAAAATGTGAAAATGGTACTGTAGCAAAATTTCATGGGATTCCCAAGATTCATAAAAAAAATCTGACATTTAGAATAATAATATCTTCTCTAAATTTCCCAACTTATAATATTGCCAATTTTTTATCTAATATATTGGTTAAGATAGTTCGAAAAACTAGTTCTTACATTAAGAATAGTTGGTGTTTTTACAATGAAATGAAAGATATTGTTATTCCGAAAAACTTCAAGATGATTTCATTGGATATAGTATCTTTGTTTACAAATGTACCTTTAGAATACCTTGCTATTATACAAGAGAAGTAGCATGAAATTAATTTACATACAAAATTAACAATGAATTTATTAAAGCAATTAATTTAGTTTTTAATAACACAATTTTTTCATTTGATAATAAATTTTATGAACAAAATTACGGATGTCCAATGGGGTCATTTGTCACCGGATATAGCTAATTTAGTTATGGAAAAATTAGAAAGTATAGCTTTGTCAAAATTGCTTTTTGAACCAATGATATTTAAGAAATATGTTGATGATATCTTTACAATTGTTCCAGAAGCTTTTTTGGATGAAATGGTAGATGTTTTTAATTTTGAACATACCAGAATTAAATTTACAAGCAAGATTGAGGTTAATAATCAGTTGAGTTTTCTGGACATTAAAGTCAATAGATGTAGTAATAATAGGGTGAAACTTAATGGGTACAGAAAGTATGTATGATAATAAAATTATCACATAAACATTTTAGACAAAATAATTTACAGATAGTAAGAGAAACTTTCAGTAATAATGGTTATCGAATTGAACTTCTTAATAGATTAATTACTGAGGGATTGTTTGACATTTATAATACCGAAAATAGACATAATGTACGAATTGATGTTAACAGGGGCAAAATTATTGTCTTACCATATGTTAGAGGATTATCTGAAAGAATTAAAAGAAATTTTCGGATACATAACATATAATAATTTAAGTATGTTGTTTAATAATTGTAATGATAGGCATGATTTACGTTTAAAATTAGGAGTTGTTTACAAAATTAATTGTATGGATTGTAATAAATACTATATTGGACAAACAGGTAGATATTTAAAAAAGAGAATTTATAAACATAAATATAGTTTACGTAGCTCACATATTCCTTGCGGTTTAAAGGAGCATTGTTACATTGTTTACATTCTTTTGAGAAGCCGTAGTGAACTCGAAACGTTAGACTGGATCTTCAATTAGTAAGGGTGTTGGGGACAGTCATATTGCACGTTACTAATAAAATTTTTTCAGCTAATATTTTATCTTCAGATTAGTCTACTGGGGTGACTGTATACAAGGACAGTCTGACTGTCATTATAATTTTAATTTAATTTTTATCTTTAATTTTATTATTTTTGTGTATTGATGTATTAATGTTAATATTGATATTTACTGATATTGTTACGTATTACTTTCGATTGATTTGATTGTACTGTAAGACCAATGAAAATATTTATTGATTTGTATATAAACAGTCGACAAAAGTATTAAGTACAATTAAAGTATCGTCCAATCGATACTGAAAGGAACATTCACGTAAATAATGTGATGTTCTGCATATGATGGAATGAAAAGGATATGGTATACTAGAAACTGCTTCCGAGTGATCAAACTATCAAAGGTTATTGTAATAAACCCAAATTATTCGTCCGAAGCGCGTTACAGGAAAAACGGACTGAATATAGAACCAGGCATAAGTCCATCATTTTTTATCACGATCACGCTCGGCCACATGTGACAAATTTGATCAAAAACTATTTGGAGAATAGTGGATGGGTCATTCTGCCCCACCCACCTTATAATTCGGACTTGGCACCATCTAATTACCGCTTGTTTCGATGAGTACAGAACGCTGTTACGGGAATACACTTCATTTCACTAAAGTAATATAGATAAAATAAAAATTAATACGTAAAAACATAAAAATATATAAATATTAGGTTGTCAAATATCTCCCTTCCGCTTTATTGCTGTTCATTCAATGCTCTATAAAAAGTGTTACAGTGGTCGTTTTAGTTCAAATATGTGCCGTTTTGTTCGATAATCTGTTTCCATCTAGACGGCAACTTCCTAATACCCCTCTCGTAGAAATCCCTCTCCTTATTTACAAAGAACTCGGACAACCACTTTCCATAAGCCTTTTTTGAGTCCAACTTTACACTACCAAGGGCATTCGACATGGATAGGAACAGGTGGTAATCACTTGCCGCTATGTCCGGGTTATATGGTGGATGCGATAAAACCTCCCATCCGAACTCCCGTAGCTTCTGACGAGTCATCAACGAAGTGTGTGCTCTGGCGTTGTCCTGGTGGAACACTACACCACAGCAGCACATTGCAGGCGTTGATTCGGTCCAGAAGGTTTTTTTGCGGCAAATCATGCGGCACCCAAACATAATTTGATGACTAACTCTGATCTCCTGGGCGATGTCACGAGATGTCACATGCCGGTCTAACTCAATAAATTCCATGATTTGATCGGTATGGATTTGAATCGTGGAAACCATTCCTCTGTGCTTCGAATTGATAGCGTGCCATCCGCCAATACACTATTAATCTCACGGAACGTTTCTCTAACGGATTTGCTTTTGACGAAGGAAAACTTTAAAATAGCGCGAATTTCGGCGTTATTGAACTCCATGTTTACACGTCTATAACTTTTGAACGCAATATCAAAACTAATCATGCATAGCATGGTTTTGTATGTTATGTTAAGACCTTTCAAATGATGTATATTATTGTCCGATACGAGCTCTGTAGCGCTTTGTACATAGCTGCGAAATTCATAAGACAAAAAGGCGGAAGGCAGATGTTTGACAACCTAATACATAAATGTAATACACAATATACATAAAAAAAAAATACATAAAATAAAAAGAGTTAACTTGCGAATCAAATTTGGAGTAATCAATATTTTTTCAATAAATAGACTATAAAAAATACATTATAAAAAATATTGATTATTCCTTTAATTTCATGTCCAATAAAGTAAGCAAGAGAGTGACTAGTAATAGTTATATGTTCCTGTGTTACGACTACATGACACTGTATCTGTGAGCAAAAGTAAAAGGGAAAGACAAGAAGCGCTTTAAATAAATCAACATAAGTATTAGACATTATTATTATAAGTCCGTGGAATGATTTGCCTGGATAGAATGCCTGATACTCGTGGATAGCCTAACTATGATGATAAGTTAAATGTAAAAATAATTTCGACCTAAACATATAAATAAAATGCATTTTTAATTATATATTAAAAGGGTTTCATATTTTATAATTACATGAATGTGAAAGAAGATCGTTGTATTATCAATTGGGATTTCTTTATATTGCGATTGAATCAAAATAAGAATATTTACTGTGTTAATACATTTTGTCAAGTAAGAACATGGTCATGTTAATTTATAAAAATTTTATTTGATGAAACTTTCATATTTATATGTATATATCAATGCTGTGGCATTTAGGATCGTTATCCTCCTGCAGAATCCATTCTTCATTTTTTCTGATGAACCATTGTTTGGCAGGTGACAGTAAAGCCTTTTTATAGATTTTTATCATTTTCTCGGCATTTAGGTAGTCAATAAAGAGGTACAAAGTGAAGAATCCCTGTTTTGAGAAGGAACCACAGAGATGCACCTTTATTCCGTATTTTACGGTCCGCTGAACAAGCCTATTAGTAGATGTTCACCAGGCTCGCATGAGGATACAACGTGCCCAATATAGAACATTCAGCAATAAAAATGACCTTTTCAAAATCTCTATCAATATTCTCATACGCCAAGGCGAGTCGCTTTCTCACATGTTTTCCAGTCAACAGAAGCTTGTTCATTATGTAGCGCAATTTCAGGCCATGGGATCGAATACTTTCGTTGGATATATCTAAGCCATTAATTTTGCTTATTCTCTCCGCAGTATTAAAGCAGGATTCCGCGAAAACAAATTTACTATTCTTTCTTTATCTTTTTGTCCACTTTTCCTATCAAGGCAGGTTCTGGTAAATCATCGACATTTTTAGCCACTTTATATCGCTGTATTCACTTCTGTACAAACGCCTTTGGCTTTCTTAAATATTTAGCAGCCGCTGATTGCGACATTTTGGGATCTTTTAGACGGATGCAAAGGAACAGAGCCTCGTAGCGCCACACGTACTTAGCACTCATGGCGTTTAACGTAATTCTCTTTCAAAATGTTAACGCAGGCCTATGATGGCTCAATCACTAAAGCGAAGGACTAGTAACTTGGTGATCCGAGATCAAATCGCGATCTCGGCCGATTTATACAAGCACAGCTGTAATAATTTACATGTCTTTATTTACAAACTCATTGTAGACCTCCGTCGCTGATGAGCATCGGTATTTGAAAGTATAAATAGAGCAATGCTAAATAACATAAAAAAAGATCACTGACAACTGAATATTTGTTGATAATGCATCAAGGACAAAGCTTCCCTCGATCGGTTCGCGAACGAATTAAAGGGAAATTTTTCATGAGCTATTAGGAAAGTCGATCACGCTCTTACTTGACCGACTGTAACTGAATATATAAATAAATTATCTAATTATCTAATATTTATCTTTCAAGTAATCGTGTAAATTTTCTGCAAGACAGGCATAATCAAAACTTGTTTGTTAAATTTTTAAAAAATATGTTCTGAAATCAAAAAATTTTTAACTTTTGCTGGAATATTGCAGAAATATCGTAGCAGTGTCGTAGGAATATTTTAAGTGTGCATTTGTCGACTACTTATATACAGATTAATAAATATTTTCATTGGTCTTATAGTACAATCAAATCAATCGAAAGCAATACGTAACAATATCAGTAAATATCAACATTAACATTAATACATCAATACACAAAAATAATAAAATTAAAGATAAAAATTAAATTAAAATTATAATGACAGTCAGACTGTCCTTGTATACAGTCACCCCCGTAGACTAATCTGAAGATAAAATATTAGCTGAAAAAATTTTATTAGTAACGTGCAATATGACTGTCCCAACACCCTTACCTAATTGAAGATCCAGTCTAACGTTTCGAGTTCACTACGCCTTCTCAAAAGAATGTAAACAATGTAACAATGCTCCTTTAAACCGCAAGGAATATGTGAGCTACGTAAACTATATTTATGTTTATAAATTCTCTTTTTTAAATATCTACCTGTTTGTCCAATATAGTATTTAGTACAATCCATACAATTAATTTTGTAAACAACTCCTGATTTTAAACATAAATCATGCCTATCATTGCAATTATTAAACAACTTACTTAAATTATTATATGTTATATATCCAAAAATTTCTTTTAATTCTTTCACCTAATCCTCTAACATACAGTAAGACAATAAGTTTGCCTCTGTTAACATCAACTCGTGCATTACGTCTATTTTCGGCATTATAAATATCAAACAATCTTTCAGCAATTAATTTATTAATAGATTCAATTGGATATCCATTATTTATAAAAGTTTCTCTTACTATCTGTAAATTATTTTGTCTAAAATCTTTATGTGACAATTTTATTGCTCCAATTTTGTTTCCGAGTTGGTGGTGCAAATTAAAATCTAAAAACATACCTGGACAAGTAGGTTTCCTATACCAATGAAGTTTCACTTTATTATTACTACATTGGACTGTAAGACCAATGAAAATATTTATTAATTCGTATGAATATTACAGAAATATAATAAACGAACACGATATCGTAAAATTCTTGTGATATGTAATTCTATATGGGATATCTCCTTATTCACTATCAGCAATGATTTTTTTAATATTTGAACTGTCCTTCTGTGTTCCTTTTTCTAAAGCAATTAAGAAGTATTTTCCGCTAAATGCATTAGACTATATTACCTAATGCAGCTCTTGTTTTTTCGTATGTCTTTTGGCGTTTATTACCACTTACTCAATCATATTCAAGCTTTCGGTTGAACCAGTAGCTGTAATTGTATGTTCTTTATTATAAATTTGAGTATTTATTTCAAACCACAAATTTATTACGATGAACCAAATTTATATATGCGTAAATAAGAAAATAATATAATTACTTCTTAGTATATTTTCGTCCAAGAATAATTAAGCACAATTTTTTCATATATAAGATTTATATAACATTATTGTAATATTTTTAACATATTAGAATTAAATAGATATTTCAAATGAATTTACATTATGTAGACTTATCAATGATTTAATATATTATAGCTTACAAGCATATTTTATTGTATAATTAAGAATTCCTCTCCGGAGAGTATCGCAGAAATCATTGGTGATATGCATTCACAATCCCGCAAAACGTTTAGCGTAGCGCGTGAGCGCCAGAAATCAATTTCGGTTACGATCATGATCGTTTTCTGATGAATCAAATCGGTTCTCTGGTGCTGTTTTTCATTTTCATCGTGCATATTATTGCGTTAATTTTAAACTTTCTTTTTTCCTTTATTTATTTGCAACGATAGGTAGATGACTCCCGGAAACGGTTACCGACTACTGAATATTTATTACAACTTCAGTTATGATGGCATGAACACTGTATGTAGACCATTATGGAGCAAAGTATGTGCTTCTTTATGAGATATCTGCGTTCGTGATGTACTGCGCATTGCCATTCTAGAGCTTTTCTCTTAACCTTGTGAGGGATTCTTCGCAAGTATGTCTTATATTGCTGTTTTCTCATGAAATTATGATACGTCTATTTATTATTACATTAGAACTTATTCTTTTTTTTAATTCTCATTAATTTATAAATGTATTATTTGGTACACATATTAAACTTTCTATAGTAAGTAAATTAGTATACTTTTCAATATTTCTTAATTCTGTAGAACAATATATTTCATTGAAATGGTCATATAAATTAGGATAACAAAATGAGAAGGCAATCAACTTATCTAAGAAATATATAAAAAATACATTTCCATTCAAATTTAAATATAGAATATCTCAAAGATTTAAATTTTCTTCCAGAAGATTTTCGTAAAACATATATACATCGAAAGTACTTTTATCGTTAAAAGTTTGGTTAGATTTTTTTGACATAATATTTACATGAATTATTTCCTTAGAAAACTTATTTCTAATAATTGAATTTGTTTTTTTCAATTCATTGCATTCTTCTGCTTGATGACGTGGCTTGGTATTTTCAAATCGCGAATATATTCTTCGTTTATTTAAATTAGAAAAATGTATTTGATATTGATTCTGTAGTAACATTTGTACAGTAGTTAAATCAATCGCTGCTGTCTTAATTTCCTTATGTTTTGATTTCATTGAAAATTTTCCATTTAAATCCATATCAATGTCGTTTTTTAAATTAGCATTTATTTTTTTATGAAAATATCTGTTGAATAGTAAAGAAACTGTTGCGGCATTAAATTGGTTAATCAAAATTAAGTTATATACTTTGGACATGAAGGCATAACATTTTTGTAGAGATGAATACATACGATTCCCTTGGGATCCATATTGTTGCTAGAAATGAAATGAATATAATTTTAATAGTATTTTGTATTTTAACTTTCTATAAAATTATTTATATCAAGAAATCTTAGCGTTAAAAATAGTTTTATGTGTTCCATATATTATTTCAAATATACTAACGTAGTATACTCGTCTAACTAAAATGAAAACAAGAGAATTAATATACAATTCTAAAGCAAAATAAATATAAATAATAAATAAAGAAAGTTTTAAATAGTACTTCTAATAATAGCTTGTGGAACAAGGATACTAAATATATTTTCCCTCACTTGGGGCGCAAAGTACGATTTTTAGCAGCTATCTAGAGGGAGAAAAATACTACTTTTCCTCCCTTGGGAGGAAAAGTGAATGAACGAAACCGTGTAGTCCGGTAGAATTCTCAGTCTAAGTTTTTCGTGCCTGCGTAACATCTAGCATTTACGATGTCTGACTTACATGCGCTACTCGACCGCGGGCTCGACCTTTTTTTTTGCACTTTGAGTTAGGTATTCGAGATTTGAAAATAAAATAAGATTTAAATTCTATGTTAAAAATTTATTGTAAAAATTCTAATAATGTTTTTTAAGTATTAAAAATTATCTATATCATTTTTGTTCATTAGTTTTCAATTTTAAATTCTAGTTATTATGCTATTAAATTTTTTAAGTTTTATTTTGAGATTAGATAATTAACAAACTCTTAATTGTTAATTGATTATTTTTATTTCTATTTAGAAAAGGGAGGGCTTCACTCCCTGCACACCGACCCCCTTCCAATATTTCTTTTTAACATACTTTACCAATTTCCAAATAAGAAGGAATCATTTAATTTAATGCTATAAAATTAAAATAAAATAAAGGAATAACCTTAAGAGAAAACCGATAATATTATATTTTTTTCAAATCAAACAAATTACATTTTAAAAGAATTTAATTGTACTTATGTCGACAGCCCATATAAAAATTAATAAATATTTTTTTATTGGTATTACAGTCCAATCAATTCAATCTAAAAATAAAATAAAAAATAAAATAAAAATAAATAAAAATAAAATAAAAATTAAAAATAAAAATTAAATTAAAAATTAAATTGAAATTATAATGACAGTTAGACTGCACTTTACTAACAAAGAATTTTTTCAGCTAATATTTTATTTTCAGATTAGCCTACGGGGGTGAATTTAAACAAGGACAATCTGACTGTCATTATAATTTTAATTTAATTTTTAATTTAATTTTTATTTTTAATTTTTATTTTTTTTTATTTATTTTTATTTTATTTTTTATTTTATTTTTAGATTGAATTGATTGAACTGTAATACCAATAAAAAAATATTTATTAATTTTTAAATTACATTTTATGTTAGGGCAAATTATTTCGGAACGAGTATCTTCTAGGCCTTTAGATATTATACTGGCTGGTTCTATATAGGAATGACTAACACCGAGGAGGGTCTACATTGTTTAATTCGGTGAGTTTGTCAATCAATTTTTTGTGCATTTCTTTGAAGAAGAAAATATGCCCTCGATGGAGAAAACAGAATATGTGCGCACGGGTGTAAAGGAAACTTATTTGTACACCTAATAATATAATGCTTGACCATGAAACATTTTACATAGCTTCTGCACGTACTCTCTTCGAAAGCGTGGAATATTTAATAGATGAATAAGATGCAAAATTTATAGAGTGCATAATTAGGCGAATACGTGTACAAGCGATCCTCTGTAATGTACATGAGAAAGTTTTTCAAAGCTTGGAGCTCTAATAGCACTTATTCTTAAGTGCGAGCCCAATAGTCAAAACAGATGAAATCGGAAAAATATGCTCTTTATGTCGGACTCTCGCATCCAAAATTTTTAGAATGATACATGATGTAGTAAAATCGTTTTTTTCAAAAATTAGATGCGTATATTGGTTCACCTTGAAAATTTTTAAAATTTAAAATTTTTTTTGAAAATAAGTATAGATACCATATGTGAACAAAAATATATCTGGGCTAATAAAGCATGAAGATAGTGAAAAAATCATATTGGTATTCATTGGTTTACAGAGCAAAATGTACAGTAAGCTAGTACCTGGAAAGGAGACAGTGAGAAAAGTCAAAGGAGCTAAATAGAGACTAGTAAATAAATCAATTACATGCGAAGATTATATAAAATTATATGGAATGAAATAGGAGAAGATCATATGGGATGAGATAGAAAAAGATAATATGATATGATACCAGATATTAAGATATGTGAAAAAATTATACAACAAGAACAATATAATATTGGTTTAAAATTATACATAGATTGTACTAAAAAAACAGACAAATAGAAAAAACTGAAAAAAATTTCTCTGAGTCCATATGATTATAAAAAGAAAGATGGAGATACTTTATAATCAGTTAAGAACAGATTGCACAATCTGTGAGCAAGGTAGGAAGGGAAGTATTCAACGGTAAAGAATAGATATTGGAGAAAATGGAAACGGAAAGGGATATGTGAATACCAATCTAAAATAGGTTGGAGTTGCATGAACTGCCAAAATGGGAAATCTAATTAACAATGAATTATGATCAAGAATTGTAAAAATACATACAGAGCTAGATAAGGGGAAACGAAATCTAATGAAAATCCAATGAGACAGAAGGTGATGACGCTTTATTTTATATGAATCTATAACTATTAAATATGATGACCTAAAAGAGCTAATGCGCGAATCTTTTGATGGGAACGGTAAGCCAATCAAAGGCATGGAAAAGAGGGTACAATAAGAGGAATTGAAATAGAAGAAGCAGTGATTGCACTTGCGTGTAGGCTATGCGAACAAGCTGATGATGATAAGAAGGTCATTCAAGCTATTGAACAAATAGAAAACTATCTGCATTTTGAAAAAACCAAAACTAAATGCAATTCATAAGGAAAGATTAATTGATAGTAAAATTAATCTTTTATACAAAAATAAAAAATAACTATGTATACGTACATGTGTATCTAAAAAAAATTTGTATTATTACCTGTATCTGTAGAATGGATCTAGCCACTCACAAAATTCCTACGAGTGATTTCTTATTTAGAAGGAAGTGTACCAAATTTCAAAAAAAATTAGTACATAATGTATACTCATAAACAGCTCAATACAACATCTAGTATGAAATTCATGACTGGTTGCGAAGTTTCAGATATTACCAAAAATATCGTCATTTACAGTAAAAGATGAAGAATTTTTCACTAGGATATCTAAATTTTAAAGGATATCTAACTTTTTAAACAAGAATAAAACGTAGAGATTGACTTATTTTCTTTTCTTAGAAGTATGAGCTAAAAATATTACATGAATAAATACTTAGGTATTACATACATAACATAAATATATTGTTCTTATGCATATATTCTACTTATTTATTATTGAAACAAAATTTTAATGCCACGGATATCAAATATAGTGAATTTCATTTTTATCTATTCAAGACCAACTTTTTCCATCATGTAAAAATGGCCAGTCCTGCGATGTTTTAACGTCCTTAATAACATACGGACTTACGTTTGTCGATTTTTTGTTCATAACAAATGTCCGAATAACAAAATATATATATATATATATATATATATATATATATATATATATATATATTATGAAGAGGCCGCAGCCGAAATGCGACTCGTCTGTCGCGGCGTGCGCTAAACGTAAACATCGCGCGACCTCGATGCGACCGGCGAAGAAGAGCAGAGCGGAGTGAGGGGGAGCGGAGTCGTCGCGGAGAGGAGAGTATTTTTTCGTTTTTCAGTCGCGTTTCGAGGTAGGAAAACGAAGCCACGTGCGTCCAAGCCGCGTACAAAAAGAAGATTTCGGTTTCGGGGCTTCGCGCACGTGCTCGAAACGAGTGTGGAGAAAGTCAGTACTCGCGCCAAAGCCCGCGCCGTGCGTAATGACACGTCCCAGGTCGGCGAGGAGCAAGTGCAGGCGAGATCGTGAGGACCGCCCGCAAGAGCCAGCGGCTGCCAGCGCCAACGACCCGAGCAGGAGGTCCTGCTACGCGTGTCGTCGTCGAGTACCGTCGGAACAAGTGTTCGCGTCCGTGCGGCATCAGCGCAGACGGTACAGGCGGACCGTTGCCGTTCTGCGCCCGCGAGTGGTTGTGTGCGTAGTCCGGCGTCGACGCCGATATTTCTGGGGGACGCCCCTTCTCAAACAGGTGAATCCGTGCGTGTGCACCTTTGCGAGGCGCCCCGCCAGCGGGCGGACGAGTGTGCGTGAGAGAGAGAGAGAGAGAGAGAGAGAGTGTGCGCGCGCATTGCGGCTCGCATTCTTCGAGTTGTTTGTTGTAAGCGCGCGAGCTTCGCGACTTTTGAGTTTGCTTACGGGTGTAGATTCCCCGCACGGCGAAACGCAAGAGCTACGTGGGTTGCGCGCCGGCCGCACGGAAACGGCCGCGCGTCCGTATTCGAACGGAAGTTCGTACAATCGAACCCACCCCGTTACAATATATAAATATATTGTGAATCACATGGCGCCTGAGCCAACTTGTCCGTGCGAACGCAACGCCAACGCCATCCGTGAGTCAAATAACATCAAGGCGCTCGCGCGCGCGCCAACATGCCTTGTGCTAGGCTCGTTTCCCATCCCTTTACCTCACAGTTCTCCACACTACTCCCTAATGCTCGTCTGTCGTTAATGAAGAAGATTATTGAAGAAAGCGATTCAAGTTTCCGAAACAGGGAATTTTACCGATTGCATCCGTGCTATCCAAAACTAAACCGAACACCTTTTGAATAGTGACAAAAATTTTGGTGTGAAATTCAAATACAAATTTCACTTCGCCTGTTAATTATAAGTATATAATTAGTTTTTACGATTTCACTGACTTCATATAGTGCTTCTACCTACATCGGCAAATACATTTAATGTAATTAATTTTATTTTATAAATTATGTTACAAAATTTCTGTGTCATAATTACATCTTCGTAGCATTGTAAATAAAGATAATTTTTGAAAGAAAAAATTAATTTTTTTTATCGATTTACTAATAATGCTTATGTAACATACTGGCTAAATATGTCCATCATTTGAAAAAAAATAAAACATGTTTATAATAAACAAGAGAGATGGTTATAAAACTAATCGAATGAAAGAACTAATTAATAGAATCAATTTATAGTATTGTTTATAACAATGTATCAATTACATGAAATGTTATAATGCTTGAATTATTAAAAAAAAATGTTAAAATTCCTAGTCGTTCCAAGAGTACGTGGTGTAGATGTCCTTTATATAAATAGTAGAAGAAAACTTTATGTAATTAGCGCAGCTGAAGGTCATATCCGACTCTGCGCAACCACCGTCGTTCTCCGCCGTGTTTTTGTACCCGCATTTTACGCGCATCACTCATCTCGATCGCCCGAGGACGTAGAGAAAGTCTGAGAAATGGAGAAAGAGTAAGAAAGAGGATGCAGTGAATGAAAAAAGGAGTGAGAGAAGATATTGTGAATAAAGTTTAGATTGAAGAGGCAACGAAGGAGAAGAATCGAGAGACTAGAGGAGTGAGAGGTAGTAAATGAGCAAAAATATAGAAAGAGAGATACGAAAGTATCTCTCCTACGATGTAAATGGATTAGGTTGCCCGGCGGCTACGGGTTCCCAGACTCATAGGGCTGGCAGTGACACTCGTGACAAGAAGGAAAAATCCTCATGAAAATTAAGTTATAAGATGGTCAGAGTTGCAACATGGCTGCCGTGCATATCTGAGTGCGGGGCACGTATGCCTCGGACATGTATCACTCGCTCTCTCTCTCTTTCTCTCTTTCTCTCTCTTCCTCTTGCTCTCTCTCTCTCTCTCCCACACAGAATCATACATTCGCGCACACATCGATCATTCGCTAAGCTAGCACTCCTACCTGAATTTGCACAGGTGTCCCCCTTTTCAAGTAAGTCGATCCGTATATAGGCTGCTATAGCACTTTCACACTCGCGCAGGTCAAACTCCGCTCAATGGTGATGACGTGTACTGCTACGAACGGCTCTTCGCAACTGCGTTCGCAATGCCTGGCAGGAATTCTCCCGTCCTCGACGAGCCCTGGCCGTAGCAACACCAGCACAGTGGACGCGATATGTGCTAACGATTGAGGCTGCAGTGAACACAGCACTTCTCGAGCATCTAAGCACGGATGTCAGTTTGGCCGACGATTATACACCCGAAGGTTTGGGTGTACACACATATGTACTTCCCGTTCACTATTTTCTAGCTGACTGCGGTTTTCCCAAGCGAAGAAAAGGTCAGCATCGGTTCCTCACAACCCTTCTCGCCCCTGGTCGAACTTGCAAAGAATGGGCGGTTTGCTTACATTCACGTCGCATTACATATCCTTTACTCAAAATGTCATCCTTCGGAAGCTAGAATTTTTTCCCATCTTTCTAACAATTTATGTATTTGGGACCAAACAATTTCTTGTCTTTCATGCCCAAAAATGTATCGAGCCAATTATTCATCTTCTCTACTGAATTGAAGCGTATTCTTAAATGATTTATTAATTTTTAATAAAATTAAAAATTCCACTAATGTCGACTACTCTGAATTAAATTAATAAATATTTTTATCTATCTTACAGTCTTCATGTTATAATATATTAACTAAAATAATGACAGTCAGACTGTCCTTGTTTACATTCACTTCTGAAGAATCTGAACTAGAATTTATTATTAAAAATAAATTAGATTAAACTTTAAAAATAATAAAAATATTAATAAAAATAAAATTAATAATAAAATATTCATATTTTGAAGAATCCCAATAATGTAAATTTAATGTTAGAGTATAGTAAATTGGATAATACTTATTATTCTTTATTCATATAAAATTTGTATTTCGCATTTAAGTCAAGAAGGTGGAGGTCTTATAAATATTAAACCAATAAATTTGGTATAGGGGATTAGGTATATAAAGTAGCATGCTGGGTTTTTCATTTTAGTTTAGTTCTTAAGGATGAACCATAGCGGTTCGAAACGGATAGCAAAGGTGTGATCTAAATTTAAGGTGGTGAGTACAGTCATCTTGTCCTAACATAGAATATTGCTTTTATTATTTTTATTTTATTTATTATTTTATTTTTTATTTTATTTTATTCTTAATTTTATTTTTATTTTAATTTTTATTTTTAATTTTTAATATAATTTATTATAGTAATAAGTTCTATTTCAGAATCTTTGGGGGTGAATATAAACAAGGATAGTCTGACTGTCATTATTTTAGTTAATATATTATATTATAAAGTCTATAAGACCGATAAAAATCGTACATTTGTAAGCAAAAATATTACATCCAATGAAAACATCTCATAGTCTTTGGCAACAATAATATCTTCTACTTTATCATAAAAACTCCAACTATGTTTAATCTAAAACTTGGTTTTAACAACTATTCCAACCAAAATATCTGATATATTGAGCGTCTTTATAAGCTTCAAAATTAGACGAAGTTTCAACGTAAAACGTACGTTTATGTGTCATATATACATCAGTAGCTTGTTAATGTGGATTCCTAAGTATCATCATGATCTATAATAATAGATTTTTATCATTATTTTTAGAATCCATTTTATCTGAAGCAACTCGTACATTTCTTTTATTGGCTTTTAGGATGATAATATTCGAAATTTGACTCAACAAATTGTTCGCGAGTATTAAATTATATAAGAAATTCCTATTTAAGTAATTATCAAATTATATTCTCTTTTAAAGTTATAAATGATTTTAAACAATGAGCTTATATACACTTTTTTAATTTCATCATTAAAATTAATGATACTATTTTTAACATCCGCGATGATTTCGTCGATAAGGAGATTCTTGCTGGAACATGATATTCCATATTTCGTAGCTTTGTATTAGATGTTTAATACTTATTTAAATATTGTCTTGTCAATCATAATAAATACAATTTATATGCTTGACATTATTTGTATGGCTGCTTTGAAAATGTGTTTTATATCTTAAATATTAAAATTTGTTTTTCAATATTTGTATTTGTTCAAATTTATTTTCGATGAAATGCTGAACAAGAAAAGATTCATGTAAATGTTTCAGTATTTGATACAAAGAATATTCTTTTTTAAGTAAACATTTATTTACGGAAGAAATCTAAAAATTTGAATTATTGATTTCAAAACTGGGTTACTTTTGAAAAAAAATTCTTTCTTAGATCATAAAAAATATCATATCCATTATTATGAATATACTAAAATTATCCTGAACAACTTGAAAATTCTTATCTATATTTTCCGGAAGAATATTTGATTTCTTGCATCTAATAAGAAAGATAAGTGGTTCTTTCAAAATAATAATTTTGAATATATTTTTTCTGTATTTTGAACAATTATCTGTAATCACAGACCGATAAAACGAAAAATAGAGAGCAGAGAAAGGAGACAATGCACTGAGTCTGAGTCCATCGACAAACAAATTTTATCTCTATTTCATTCAACTGCCTCAACTATTTGATATATCGTAACCTAGAAGTGAAATTTGACTTTTAAGTTATATTAAGGGAATTCAAGTACCTACGCTGTAAATGTTTAACGTTGAAAGTAGGTGAAAAGTTCTCCTTTACTTAAGAAAGCTTATGATTCGCAACTCTACAACCCCAGATCCCTGTAACTCGCGATGTTATAAACTCAGAATCCCCTCAATCTAATTTTCTTAACCTAGTAAACTCTAAAATGTAAATTCCTTAGTATGTTTTCTGTTTTCAGATTGAAGACCTAATAAAATATTAATAATAATTATATTGTATATTAACCACTTATGTTGGTTATAATTAATTTTTTATACAATTAGTCATATGATTCATTCATTCCCCTGGAGTCTCCAACAGGGACAGCTGCATATTTATTTTCGTTATGAACAATGACTGCCTAAAGAATTTGTAAAGAAGCTTTCTTGTACTTCATACAAACGAATTAAACCATTTATATTGTTGCAATAAACGAAGTTATTTTCGTAAGCAAAGTGCTTCCGAATATGTTATAATGCCATAATGCCAGCATAATAGACAGCATTAACCGTTTTGCCAGATAGAACAAATTCTTGGTGAATAATGCCCTTGGAATCGTAGCAAGTGATGAGCATTATTTTAATTTTCGATTTTTCCAAGTGTGATTTTTTCGGTTTGGGCTCATCGGGGGCTTTGGATAGAATAGCGATTGTTAAAAACGATAGAATAAAGATAGTTTTGGTCTCCTTTAGCTTCTTTCATAATGACTATAGGGTACTGCTCTCGCTAGCTCCGCCCTTCTGAAAGGCTTCAGGACCCTCGGGAACCAGGAGCTCATCCCTTAGTTTGGGATGAGTAGGTAATAGAGCATGGACGATACTGTCCATCACTTCCGCGCTCATAGGCATGCTTTTACGGAACATGCCTAATTTGCGGGCTATGATTTTATACCCCAATCTCCATGAATCGTTGTTCAGATCTTCTCCCAGCTTTTTCCAGCATCCGCGTTTACTAGCTTTGAAGCCTCGCGTTAAAGTCTTCTTCGCTGTTAGATGTTGGGCGATCCTAAGTGCGGTATCACGTTCGCGCCTTTGAACCTTTTGAGCTACGCGATGCAGGCTTGGCGGATCAGATGCATTGTAGCTTCCGTTACTGCTTTTGCACGCTCGCAAAGCGTTGCGCTCCTTGGTAATTCAACCAGGAGGCGCTGTCCGCGTTCTAGTGCCTGGAAAAACATCTCGTGATCCATCCTCGTGATGATACATTTAACTGGGCAATGTTCAACTGTCGTCGTGACTGGCGTAGCATCACCAACGCGGAAGGTGATGTATTGGTAACCGCTGGCTGTATAGTCTTCGATCATCCGCCAATCCCGCACTTGTGCGGCCAGAATCTCCTTCGCAAAGGATACATCAGGGATGGTCTCCCTGTGGCCAAGTGTTCGAAAGGTCGACGTAGATCCGGAGTTCAAGACAACCAGACCTGTCTGCATGCCATATCCATCATTCGTCTTCCCCTAGAGTCTGGCAAGGGTCCCCCCCCCCCTACTCGATAGCTTTGCTGTTCCAATCCAAGCCACTACCAGCTCCCCCTCCATTTCTCTTACCGCATCCTCAAGGACATGCAGTTTAGACTGGAAACACCCGATGGCCTCATTCGGGGTTAGATAGCAGCTGATGTAATTTATGTTGTTGCCCCTTACCCAGGCGAAGCCGCGGCCAGATCCGTGGCGCTCCACCCGCAAGCGGTGGGGGTTAAAAATCCAAATCGCTGCAGTACAGAGGTCGTCGCGATACCAGACCCCCCATCTCCATCTCGACATTGTCCGCTGACGATAACGATATTAGCGTCCTTCTCAAGATCTGGGCCATCACAACCCGAACCGCGGTGTCCGCAGCCGAGACATCTGTAACAGCGTTCGACCTGGACCCGCCGCCGCAAGCCGCAAAAGACCCATCCAATGGCCACCTTTTCGACTTCCAGTAGCCGCTGGCCAGCCTCTTCAGAGAGGCTCACGAGGGCTAGTCGTTTACCGACTTTATTCTCCCTCGTAAGCCTCACCTCGAGGGGGCCAGTATAGTCCCGCAAGACGCCAAGGAGGGCTATCTTCACTTCGTCGAGTATCGCGCAGCCGTTCACGTCTCTGATCTACAAGGTAATCTTGGGATCTCCGCGTAGGTCTTCCCCTCCGCGGCCTTGAGGAGCAGCGCCTCAGGCCTTGCCCTTCTCCCTATTCCACCTTTCGGTTTGGTGGGGCCCTCTTCAGATTTGGTAGCCCTCTTTGTATTGGTCTTCTTTGTTTCTTTTTCTTTTTTGGCTGCTGTCTTTTCCTGCCTGGTGGGGACATTCTTCTAACTTTGCTTAGGCTGTGGCTCGTTCTCACGGTTCGGTTTGGCAACCGCGTCTTCTTCGATTGTTGCACCTTCGTCTCTTTTTTCTTCTTCTTCTTTCTTCCCCCCGCAGGTAATTCCGTTGAAGAGGTAGAAGGATGTCTGTTTTGGCCTTCTATTATCTCGGCAACTGCGGGTGTATGTAGGCGCCGTGCTCTGAGGCGCCTTCTACTTACGAGCTCCTCGAATTGGCTTTGTAAAGCCGGAAGCCCTTACTTTATTATATTGTTAACGTTTTTTGGCTTTTCATCGACTCCATCATCATTTTAAACAAATTTTGTATGGAGTCGATGAGGGCTTTATCGTGATCATACACGAATGTGCTGCCAGGACTTGCTGCACCTGCAGCGCTGTCAGCTTTGGCGTTAGTCATCGTACGCGGGACATCTAGGCTGTTTACCCCCGTACTCTTCTGGTCCGTCTTTTTCACTTTCTCTACATCTTCTTTCTTGTTGTTGGCAATATCCATACTTTTTCTTTAGTTTTCGTCCCCCCACGAGGCGGGCCTCCATGGACCCTTCAGCGACGAGCTCGCCAAAATGACTCCCCAACACTTGCCTGTAGGAGTCATTTGGACCTTCGTGTAAGCCTCTTTTACAGAGCTGGGGGATATAGCATGCCCCGACACGCTAGACCACCTCCGCTTTCTCGAGCTTCGCACCCCAACAATAAGGTGCTCCACTCTCTGGAGAGTTTCCGGCGGACATTGCGAGTCAGGGCGCACTCGCCAATGCCGAATGACTGCTGCTGGCTAAGCGCCCAACCTCCTGGCTTGCCGTGAGCAGGAGCCAAAGATGATTCAGGTCATCTAAGCACGCAACCTGAAGACTCGCCTCCCCACCCAGGATCTCCCTTTGGCAGCTCCCAGACATGCACCGCTCGGCAAGCGCGGTGGACCGTCTTTAGGTCCGTTTGGAGTCCCTTCTACGTCCCTAACAAAGCCAAGGGGGAACGATCAGGCGAGAAGATTTGATCTGCATCAATTAATAAGCGACGCAAGCGTCGTAAGTCCCCCTTACAGATCAGAATGTAGCCTACCCCCTTGCATTCCGCTCTTGTTTAAAGAGCGGAGGCGTGGGTGGCAAAACTTATGAAGTGCGTGAGTTGGATTATGTTTGTATAAGTGTAGTTAGCAGTGGAGGGTGTCCCCAGCCAGAGCCCACGCGCATGTAGCCCCCACCCAGTACCAGAATGCCGCTCCGTGCTTCACTCTCGCAACCCGATTACCCTTATGAGAGGGCTCCTCGGGAGGCGTGGCGCCCACATCTTTATATTTGGGAAGATTTCCGTTTATAGGACCCCCCGCCAGACGATGACGCACAGCAAGCCCCTAGTTGGCCGCGCATAAGCTGGCAGTTCCAGTTGCGCCCGTGCCTTTCAGAGCCGAGACCGTCGCACGCGAGTGTGGCAATGGTTACCCCTTCCTATGCCAGTTGTCATGTTGTCTGATGTGTCAGTGTTGTGAAGTGTATACCTATAAGAGTGTGCTGTCCAGTTGTTGTAAGTGTACTCCCTCCTCCTTTCTATGGGCTTGGGACCGGCACCGCCGAAAAATAGGATCACTATGAATCCGCGGTGGCGAAGTTAATAATCATAATAATAGTAATAATAATAATAATAAAATAATAATAATGTGGGGCCCTGAGTTTAGCTACCACACGCGTCCCCGGGGTTGCGGATAGGGGAACGACCGTTCGCGGTCAGTCACGAAATAAGCACTACTAGGGGTGACGAATAAGTGGCCGTGGACAAGAACTTCGAACGAAAATAGTGGTATTCGCTCGTCTATACACCCACTCATCATTCACACACCTAGATATCTGCAAGACTGCTGTGCTCGGGCTGGAGAGTATATCCGGCTATTCATAGGAGAGTATATCGGGCTATTCGGATATTTATGCTTGTATGCGATCCCCTTCTGGAGGATACAGTTGTAAAACTAGTTGGCACTCCTGGGCCGCCACAAGTGGAGGGCCCGAAACCAGTCTAGCCAACATGGGGGGCTGCCCCATACAGTGTAGGGCGTCGTCAGACGTCAAATCCCGCTTCTCGTAGTAGTGCCGTATGGCGTACTGATGGTACCCTGCTGCGAGTCGTGGGGGGGGGCTGACAGCCGAGGCTACCGAACTGTAGGAGGGCTTGAGTAATGGGCAGATTCAGGACGCTGAACCGTCATTTCCAACAAGTAATCCTCCTGACCATCACAAATATAACCCACTCAATGCAAATTATATATATATATATATATATATATATATATATATATATATATATATATATCTTCTTTTTTTTAATTACTAAAATGAAAAGGTCAACAAAGAAAATAGCAGGCTCTCGGGTGCCGCCTGCAACTGACTCAGTAGAGTCCATGGAGCTTCCCAGCTCCCCGTACAGTACACCAGTGAGCAACCTCGCTGGTGTGCCAGAAAATGTGACAGGTACCAGTGAGAATGCGATGGTAAATGCAAACAGATCTCCAGCAACTTGGGAGGCTGCTGGGAGTAAATTGCAAGAGCAATTTTACATTATCAGTAGAGTTCTAAGTAAAATGATGGAGAGAACTGACATACAAAAAAGCGTGAGCCAAGTGATCAAGAATAGTTCGAGTGAAATTAAAGAGGCGGTGGAAGTCGGGCAGTATGAACTAAAGCGAATGAGACTGCTCCGATAAACTAACAAAAAACAAGACAAAGGACGGATCGAATGTGGGGAGGCAACTCCTCAAAAATGGAAAAGAGATCGTGTGACCCCACTCCGGAGCAGGAGACCGCACAAAAGCGGACGACTGAGGCCGAAGCTTGGGTGACGGTGGTCTCAAAATCAAAAAAACTGAAGAGGACCGAGACGGACAAATTAATGAATGAACAGACGGCAGAAAAGACCCACACGAGATCCCAAGGTCAGGGGTCTGATCGCTCTCAACTCAAAGGTAAGGGAGGAGCGATCATGATCAGGCCGGCTGAGGGACAGACGTACGTGGACGTTATACGGACAATACGTCAAAAGGTTGACCCTGACAAAAGTAACACTCGAAAGTCATGCCCACTGGGATTGTAAGAGCCGTGGGGAGTGCTTCTTGTGCACTGACAATAGAGAAGGACATCCCTCTCTTCACGCAGTTAGAGCTCTATAGGGCTTCGAATGCATTGAAGCCTAACAAGGCTCCAGATCCGGATGGAATACCTGGCGAGGTGCTTCGGGCGGTCGCTTTACGTCGCCCGGATATCCTCTTAGAGTTGTACAACGGATGCCTGGTGGAGGGAGTCTTTAGCAGACAATGGAAGGAGGCTCGACTGGTTCTCATCAGTAAATTTAAAGGAAACCCTGATTTGCCTTCTTCGTACAGGCCTCTCTGTCTATTTAATACGATAGAGAAGCCGCCTAGGCTGAAGTAATGTGCATAACACTTCCGGGCTGGTATCTGTGCAACATGGACGTATGTGTTTAGTGTGTAGTGGCATGGGATTTGTGTCGAATCGCAGATATTCCGATGACCGTTCACCAGGAATGTTCTTGGAGAACGGTCATTAGAAATACATAAATAGCATTCACAGACTCTTAAAAAATAATAATAATAATAATGATAATAATAACAACAGGGAAATTCGGAGGATTATGTGTTCTGGTGTAAGAAAATAGTAAAATAAAAAATTAAATTTACTTAGCTTTATTTTAACTCTAAAGGCTTAAAAAAACCTCCTCACGATTTGAGGAGGAAATAAGCCGAAGAAATCAAAAGATCAAGAAATTAGATCGCGCGTGTGCACCTTTTAACGAAAACTCGCTTATAATAAACAATGATTACAAGTGAGCACTCCTTACTACTGGGTAAAGTGAATTGCGGAGACTTATTCCGCAGAAACCTTTTTCTCTGTCCCGTGGCCCCAACGTCTCGGGAACGAGATATCTCTTGTACAGACGATAGCCAATGGGCACCAATGCCGATGAGAATACCCTCAGAGATTTCACGCACAGTGAAATCTCCACAAGGTGAAGTGCTTGTCCCGCGGATGCACAAGATAATACTTTACACTAAGAATACACACGATACTCACACAAACTACATTTATAGCGAATTACAAGTCAACGAAATACAAGCAAATTTGAATATAAATCTACCACTAATATTGCGATACGCCGTAGTATATAATAGTTCATAGAACATCCATCGAATTCTATAATACACCGAAATTACAATACTGTTAAATACGGAAAATCTTTCGAAACACAGAAGCTAATGCTTGACCGAACAAGAATGTTTCACTTAAGAATCTGCTAGCGTAAAATCGAAGATACGCGAGAGAGGGAGAATATACCTGGCTCCCGAGGGTTAAGTACAGTCTAAGCGGTACTGTCTCTCCCATTTATGTGTCACAGGCTACGCTACATTGGAGGCAGGGAGAGCGCAGAAAGAGCACGTGCGTACCGCATGCCTGCGCCGCCGCCTAATTCTTATTTATATTTATAGCACTTATAATATAAACAGTTTTAAGACTGCATAACTGAATGTGGACTGGACTGAACATAAGATTCTCCATATATGGCGAGGCCATCGACTACTATCGATGGTAAAACCTTTAATTCTTTTCACCTCGTCCAAATTGATCACTTATGAACGCGGACGCGTGCACATAGACGCATGCACGCACGCACGCAGGTACACACATACAGACACATACACGTGCATCAAGAAATACACACGCATACAACACGTAAATAAATATACGTACGTATATATATATATATATATATATATATATATATATATATATGGAGCGTTATGTTTCACATAGCTGTTACAAAAACAGCCTCAGTCAAACGGTATAGGTGCGAACAAACATTTCGGAGGCCGAAATTCTCGGTTAAAATGTGATGAACAAATGATCCTAATAAACTTAATTCCACTTCCATGTAACGCACCGACGATTTCGGCTAATTTTTGATGAATTGACGCACTTGCTCGACCTTCCTTTCGTTTACCGTTTGTCTTGGCCGACCCCAATATTCGTTGTCATTGAGGTCTTCCCTTCTGTCTTTGAAACACTGAAACCACTCATTAATTATTGCATGAGATAAATAAGTACTATCATAAACTTGTTGCATTTGATGTATTTCCGTAAAAGTTTTTCCGAGTTAAACACAAAACTTGATGTTTGCTCTTTGCTCAATTCTCATGGTTTGCACAACAAATAAAATATCCTGCCACTTGAAGCCCATTAATTTGGTTTCGAGTCATCCAAATGTCATCAAATTTCGGAATAATGTAACTAGAAGATGTCCCTTTTGATCACAAACAGGTGGTGCCACTTTTGGCACTCCTGTTTCAAACTTTTGGAACAGACGGTTTGCTTATAACCACCCCGGAGAAATTGGAAAGAAATTATTACTAAACGTAAAATAAAATTCATTTAAAAAATTTTAAATAATAAAAATAATAAAACAATAAAAATAAAATTAATAACTAAATAATTTAAAAATTAAAATAATAAAACAATAAAATATGTTAGCAAAGGACAACCTAACTGTTCCCACCAGCTTAAATTTCAATTTACCTTAGATGTCCGACGTTTCGAACTGCTACTGTTCATCTTCAAGGACATATCCGTTTGTCCAATGTAAAATATACTACTGTTTTTAAACAGTTAGCATCCTTATCTTTACAAATATTAAATAGTTTTTTTATATTATTATTGTTTGAATATTATGTTTTTACATGTGGTAATACTACGATATAATTGATATTGATTTTGTCTTCCGTATTCTGTTCTCTACTAGTTTATAAATCTAATCCACTTTCTCCGCAATCACTTTATCTATAAAGTCTACTGGAAAATAATTATTAATAAACATCTCTTTAAGTATTTTAAATGATTGTTTCGACGATCATTGTTTGATAATGTTATTGCTCTGTCGATGACAGAGTATTATTACAGAGTAAGAGATCTATTACAGTATCTATCGTATTTACGACTGATGCTATCAATTAAATAAAATTTGACAGCCTACCGACGATGTAGATTTTCTATACCACTTTAATTTTATTCTATTATTAGTTTAATAACATTAACCGCTGAAAAACGTAATTTATTATTTAATGTTTTTCTTTGTAAATTTATTTCTCTCATGGATGAAATTAAAAACACCCACCATTTCATCTACGCAACTTTTTGGTAGAATTGAAGACTCCATCAGCATATCATTTTTAGATAATTGGTTTAAAATTTAACTTATTTAACTACTTTACTATTTTCTATTAATATTTTGATAAGGGTTTTTTAAATAAACATGTTTGTCGAAATTACAGTGTAACGTTTCCCTTTTCCCTTCGGGAAAGCTAACGCGGTAGCGCCAGGATCATTTTGAAAGGAAATGGAATTTTAGACAGGATCGGCAAAAAATTACGTTTACTCAATTGTGTTCAATAATAAACATTTATAACAAAATATATTCTACTAAAATAATAATACAATGAATAAAAATTATATAAGAAAATATTATGAGTTTCTAGCTTCGAGCCCTCCGATCTGCAATAGACAAGACCGAAAGTTTATATTAAACCCTTATACTATACCTGATTACACTAGTTGTCGCACGCTGCTTATTTATAAACGGTATTTACAATCTTAATTTTAAACGGACTTAATATAGAAATTTCGCACACCATATTTATACACACTATTACTGGGGCTGGGAGGAGTTTGGGAAAGAACGTAGCCTGCTGGTCTATTACACCCAGGATCAGGGCTTTGTTCGTGTATAGGAGTGAGACCGCTAGTCTTTAATGGAGCGCCACGCAACTAGGATCAAGCCTTACTAAGGTACAGGAGGGATTTTTGGTGAGGCCGCTGGTCTTTAACGGAGCGCCGCGCAACCAGGATCAAGTCTCACCGGGAAAAAGAGAGGAGTTTTTAGTAAAGCCGCTGGTCTTTAATGGAGAGTCACGCAACTAGGATCAAGCTTCACTAGGATTCAGACGGGATAGTACAGCCTGCTGGTCTTTAACGGAGCGCCGCGCAACCAGGATCGCGACTCTACTATTCAGGATTTTCGGACAGGCAGGATTTACTAGAGCTCTGGAGGCAGGATAGCTCTAGAGAGCTTCTTTCGGCCGTACCGCCGAGATCATCGTCATCCATCCTATGTAAAATTCGTTGAATTGCACGCCTTCTTTCCTTTCTTTTCTTTGCACACTTTCTTTCCTTTCTTTTCTTTGCACGCCTTTCTCGTGCTGCTGGTGATCGTGCATGCAGTAGTATACGGTACCCTATTTTTGAAATAGTTCCCTTGCCAAAAATTATGTCTACAGGCTGTTCATCCATAACGGCGAAACTTTCTTCAAAATTTTTCCCTTAAATTGAAAATCTATTTTGATTGTGTGGCTGGTAAATATTTTAGGTGGTGTTTCCAAGTACAGACGAGCCCGATTTAAAATGAGTTCATATGCTCCATGTGTCACTTCACCACCCCTGGCTTGGAATATCCGGCCTATCTCGCTCGAAACTGTCGACATAAGTACTACTGTGTTTATAAAAGTATGAAATGTGTGTCCTTAACACTGAATTGCTACCCCGAGTTCTAAAAATCGCTGGCAGAGCTCCTGCTCGTTAGGGTGCTGCATGATTACTACTTTCTAACTCGGAATCTTCTTCCTTTATATTGGTTTTCAGGGCAGGAAATCATCTTTCATCAGATTATCTTTAGCCGGCTTCATGTCTTTAATTTTAATATGGCGAATTATCTTTTTGTGATTATCTATTAGATCAAACATAACCGATGATATTTGCTTATGTATTGTAAACGGTCCTTCGAATTTTGGCGCCAATTTCGCGATAAAGGCATCCGTTTTACTGGACAATTCATGTGTCCGTTTAAATATTTTCTCGCCAATCGTGGGTTTCCAAATTCGGCGGCGTATATTATAATAATGTTGCTGTTTTTGGAAACTCTTTACCTGTTGTCCTCTGACAAACTCTAAGGCATCATGTAACTTTTCTAGACGATTTTGACTTGGCGTTTTGGCATATAATCTTTTCCTCTGTATTGGAGAACCTGGAGGACGCAATTCTCTGCCAAAATTTAGATATGCTGGCGTAAATTTAGTTGCTTCACTCTGAGCCGTGTTGTAAGCAAATGCAATTTCCGTTAAATGATCGTCCTAATTTCTTTGATTTGTGGTAATATATTGTGTGATCATCGTCTTGATTACTCGGTTTGCCCTTTACACTGGGGAGTATACGGTAGTGTTTTCCGATGTTGTATCCCTGCTTTTATCAACATTTCAGTAAACTCCTTCTATACGTATTGTCGTCCATTATCGGATATTATCGTTTTTTGACAACCAAACCTTAAATTTGTTTTGTCGTTGACTACATGGGCAACAGCTTTTCCGGTAGCTTTATATAGTGCCTGTAGTTCCATCCATTTGGTAAATTTATCCTGCATTACTAATAGCCAAATATTAAGTTTTGCAGATCTTGGGAGTGGACCTACCAAATCGACAGCTGCTGTCTCCCATGGTTGATCGACGGCAGTTGCATGCAAGGTACCTGCAGGACTTTGTTGTTGTACCTTAAATTTTTGACAATTTATACAGTTTCGTACGTATAGCGCAGTTTCCCGTAACATGCCTGGCCAATAGTAGTTCTTGGCTATCCGGGACAAAGTTTTGGCGACTCCCAAATATCCTGCAACCGGATTATCATGCACTTCTTTCAGTATACTTTGCTGATCTGTTTTCGGGACACACTTTCTATTGTTGATTTTCTGCTGTGTGGTTAAAGTCTAACATGTGCAGAATGTGTTTATACAATTGTCCGTTTGTGATACAAAAATCAGGGAATTTTTCCGGTTCGTTTTGGACATTTTTCATACATCTTTCGTACCAGTCTTCATTTTTTAACTCGCTTGCAGCTACTTCTAAGGGCTGTCTAGATAAAGTATCTGCCAGCAAGATATCGGTCCCTGGCCTGTATTTTATCTCAAAATCATATTGACTCAGCTCAAGGGCCCACCGTGCTAGACGGCCGGACGGACTTTCTATTTGATTGAGCCACTTTAGTGATTGGTGGTCTGTTAATACTATAAAATGATAACCCTTTAAATAATGGCGGAATTTCCAAATGCCCCATTTTAGAGCAAGACATTCTAATTCGGTGGCAGAGTAATTCTTTTCTGGAGCAGATAGGCTCCTACTGGAGAAAGCAATCACTCGCTCGGTTTCGTCGTATGTTTGCGTTAGGGCAGCCCCTAAACCGTCTTTACTTGCATCAGTTTGCAGAGTAAATGGTCTATTCCAGTCTGGGCAAGAAAGTACTGGTGCAAGGGAGCAGCGACATTCGATATATCTTTAAAAAATCGACGATACCATGAAATTAAACCCATGAACCGCTGTATTTCTTTACTGTTTCTTGGCGGAGAAAGATTCAATACGGCGGCAACCTTGTCTGGATCGTTTCGGAGGCCGTTTTGATCAATTATGTGTCTAAGATACTTTAAACTGGAACGAGCAAATTCACATTTATCCACGTTTGGTTTCAAACATGCGGCTCGTAATGGGCGGAATACTTCTTGTAATAGGTTAATATTAATATGTTCTGGATAGCTTTCTGACACTATTACAATATCATCTAAGTAAGCAAAAGCATGTGGGGCTAATTCTGGTGTGGTAAGGCGATCTAATAGACGTTGAAACGTCGCGGAGGCTGAGTATAGTCCGAATGGCATAACGTTAAATTCGAACAATCCTTTTCCTGGTACGGTGAACGCAGTTATTGAACGACTTTCAGGTGTCAGAGCTACCTGCCAATATCCATTTTTTAAATCTATAGTAGATAAATACCTAGCTCCTCGTAGTTTATCTAACGTTGCGTTTATCTGCGGTAGTGGGTAGGCATCTTTTTTAGTTACCTGATTCACTTTTCGGAAGTCCACACAAAAACGTGCTTTGCCATCTTTCTTTGTGACAATAACTACTGGTGAAATCCGTGGACTGCTAGAAGGGCGTATTACGTTATCTCTTAGCATCTTGTCAACTTCTTAGTTGATTAAATCCTACATCGCTGGATTTCGGGGTCGATATTTTTGTTTAATCGGAATTTTATTTTCTAACACTAATTCATGTTTTATTAACGGGGTTTGCCCTTCCATTTTATCAAATTTGTTCATTTCGTCATTTATAATTGTTTTAATTTGTTTCTCTTCCTGTTTTGTTAGATTTTTCAGTCCCTTGGGCTCCTCTATGGTACACACTTGATATGTTTGAATTTGTTCTCTCTGGAGTATTTCTTGCCCATTTAATTGCAATTTTATATTAAAATTACGGCGGGCATCCATTCCTAGCAACATAGAATGATTAAGGCCTTTCATGACTAGAAAACTTTACCTAAACTTTATATAAATATAAATATATAAACTTTATATAAATATAGTGACAACATTTCCTAGTGCCATTTTGGTGCCATTGGCTAGAACCGCAATACGATTGCTTGGCTCGTAATGCCAACTAAATCGATAACATATTTTTGCTAAATTTTCACTTATGTAGGAACTTACGGATCCGGTGTCAAGCAGTGCTGTTACTTCAAAATCTCCTATCATAACTCTAATGAAGATTCTATTGTCTTTTTCTTGGTTTACTGCTCGGGCCGAGCTGGATTCGGTGTTGGCTCGGCCTGTGGACCATTTCCCGACGTATGACATTTACAGTCTCTAGTATAGATATTATCCTTCTCACAGTATGAACAGAAAATCTTTGATCTATTTGGATATTTAAATCTGTCATGCCCCTTTTCTTTGCATTTCCAACAGCATGGTTGCCTTTCATAAATCGTAGCTAACGTAAAATTTCGGTGCATATTTCGTATTTTCTGGTCTGTTATTATGTTTATAGTTACTTTCTTTATTTATCTTCGTTATATTTTCTTCTTTCTCTATTTGTTTCTTTGTCTCTAATAGTTCTTCCACTTGCTGGATTATATCAGTCGTATTTTTAACACTGTCACGGCGAATATGGAGACGGTATTCCGCTTTCATATTGTAAAACATAGTCTCTGTTTGTTGTTCGTCCGTGAAGCCATCTCGCCTTCGCATTAACGTGATGAGTGAGTGAGCAAAATTACGTATACTTTCACCTGATTCCTGTATCTTATTATGTATTTGTCTGTCCAGGTGCCTCAATTCACTCGGGGACAAATAAAATTTCCGAAGAGATTCCTCCAGTTCTGCTAACGTGTGTAAACTTGTGGCGTAATTTCGATGCCAAAGCTGAGCATCTCCTCTGAGCAACTCAGTAAAACCTCCAAGGATTTGATCGTGCGAGAGACGATATGCACGTTGCAGTTCGTGCACTCTTTCCAGAAATGAGTACAAGTCTTTACCTTCGAAATGACATCCCCATTTACTCATCTGGTCCATCACTTTTGCCGTATCTTGTGCAGGAGTCGTTTGCAAAATGACCGACGCAGGAGCGGTGTTATTAGATTTGTCGTTTAAAATCGGACTAGAGCTGGCTATATTTATTTGCTGGTGCAGGAGTTGTTGTCTTCTATATCTTTAGTTCGGTCGAACTCTTCATTATAATCTTATTTATGAACAGGTTTGTCTTTAAATAATTCGGGATGAGCGCGCAAAAAAGCAACTAAACGTTGTCTCAGTGAAATAAGAGTACCCTCAGTACTTACTCTGTGTAACTCTAATTCGCTCTCTATTTTTGCCATGTTCAATTTATAGACCCGAGATACTCGTGGTCTGGACATCTTTAATTAATTTATTTTTATTCGACGTAAAAAAAAAATTAATATGTTATATTTATATTAATTAATTGATTAATTATAAAATAAATTATCAACATAAATCAATCAACAATTAGACTAGTTAATAAAAATCGATTATTAATATGAATAAAAAAAAAATCTTTATATTAATTAATTTGTAGAAGTTTATAATTTAATAAACAAAATTTTATAACGAACACAACTGAGTAAATAATGAAGAAAAAAACGGGATTTTTAACAGAATAAACTTTTTATAATTATTATTAACAAATTATTAATAATAAACAATAAACTAATTATTTAACGGTAGTACCTGTTCGGGCGCCATGTAACGTTTCCCTTTTCCCTTCGGGAAAGCTAACGTGGTAGCGCCAGGATCATTTTGAAAGGAAATGGAATTTTAGACAGAATCGGCAAAAAATTACGTTTACTCAATTGTGTTCAAAAATAAACATTTATAACAAAATATATTCCACTAAAATAATAATACAATGAATAAAAATTATATAAGAAAATATTATGAGTTTCTGGCTTCGAGCCCTCCGATCTGCAATAGACAAGACAGAAAGTTTATATAAAACCCTTATACTATACCTGATTACACTAGTTGTCGCACGCTGCTTATTTATAAACGGTATTTACAATCTTAATTTTAAACGGACTTAATATAGAAATTTCGCACACCATATTTATACACACTATTACTGGGGCTGGGAGGAGTTTGGGAAAGAACGTAGCCTGCTGGTCTATTACACCCAGGATCAGGGCTTTGTTCGTGTATAGGAGTGAGACCGCTGGTCTTTAACGGATCGCCGCGCAACCAGGATCAAGTCTCACCGGGAAAAAGAGAGGAGTTTTTAGTAAAGCCGCTGGTCTTTAATGGAGAGTCACGCAACTAGGATCAAGCTTCACTAGGATTCAGACGGGATAGTAGAGCCTGCTGGTCTTTAACGGAGCGCCGCGCAACCAGGATCGGGACTCTACTATTCAGGATTTTCGGACAGGCAGGATTTACCAGAGCTCTGGAGGCAGGATAGCTTTAGGGAGCTTCTTTCGGCCGTATCGCCGAGAGAACTACTCTTGGGGCGGAAAACTCGCCCTTTGATACACGAAAAATTAGTCGATCGGGTGTTTACGCCACCGTTCGACTGATTTCGTACCGAGCCGCCGAAAAATAATAATAATAATAATTTTACAATATAAAAATAATAAATAATTAAAATTATATTATTTATATAGATAATTTGCTAATTTTCCCTTGAGAGAGCTTGTACTGTTATATTCTTCTCAGCGTAGTTTAGTTCTCTCGGATTATTGTTTATTCTAACAATAATAAGAATAATTATTATTATAACAAATTATAATAATAATAATTGTTAAAATAATATTATAATTAAAGTGACATTTGCGTCCTTGGCGACGCTCGTATTGAATATAAATTATATTATATTATTTCTGGCTACGTTTTCCTTAATTTAATTATCTCGTGTTATAATAATATCTAGGTATAATAATACCTTTGGTGATGATATTATTACAATAAATGAATCCATTTAATATTAATTAACGACAATAATTATTATTATTGAATAATAATAATAATTATTATAGTAATAATCATCCTAGTAAATAAACAATAAATGTGGGGCCTTGATTTCAGCTACCACACGCGTCCCCGGGGTTGCGGATAGGGGAACGACCACTCGCGGTCAGTCACGAAATAAGCACTTCTAAGAGTGACGAATAAGTGGCCGTGGACAAGAACTTCGAGCGAAAATAGTGGTATTCGCCCGTCTACACACCCACTCATCATTCACACATCTACATATCTGTAAGATAACCGTACCCGGACTGGGGAGTATATCGGGAACTCTATAAACGAGTTTCCCACGAATGGTGGAGATGGAGACCCTATAAACGGGTAACTTCCAGGCGGGTTATGAATGAATGAGAGGCCCTATAAACGGGCATCTCTCACGTATGAATGTGACCAGTTTGAGCGACGGTAATATCTTGCGGATGCAGTGATTACTTGTTGATTGGTGGGATTAGCTGTGAGGGAATCACTTCATGCTTATGTGCGTTCCCCTTCTGGAGGGTACAGTTGTAAAACCAGATGGCACTCCTGGGCCGCCACAAGTAGGGGGCCCGAACCCAGTCTAGCCAACATGGGAGGCTGCCCCACACAGTGGTAAGACGTCGTCAGACGTCAAATCTCGCTTCTCGTAGTAGTGCCGTATGGCGTACGGATGGGACCCTGCTGCGAGTCGTGGGGGAGGAACAGCCGAGGCCACCGGAATGTAGGAGGGCTTCAGTATTGGGGAGATTCAGGACGCTGAACCGTCATCTCCAACAAGTGATCCTCCTGACCATCACAAATATAAAACATTTAACACAAATTAACAATAAAATCATGAAAGGTAATAAAAAAATTATAGCAGGCTCTCGAGTGCCGCCTGCAAGCGACTCAGTAGAGTCAATGGAGCTTCCCGGCTCTCCTATCACACCAGTAGGCAACCTGGCTGGTGTGACAGAAAATGCTACAGGTAGCAGTATGAATGAAAGTGCTAATGTTTATAAATCGCCGGCAACTTGGGAAGCTGCTGAGTGTAAATTGCAGGAGCAATTTTACACAATAAACAGAGTCCTAAGTAAAATGATGGAAAGGACTTGCATACAAAAAAATGTAAGTCAAATAATAAAAAACGGTTTGAGTGAGATCAATGAAGCAGTGGAAATCGGACAGTATGAACTGAAGCGAATGAGACTGCTCCGACAAAATCAGAACGATAAAGGACGGAGTGAATGTGAGGAGGCAACTCCTCAGAAACGGAAAAGAGACCGTCAGACCCCTACTCCGGAGCAGGCGGCCGCACAACAGCGGACGATCGAGACCGAAACATGGGCGAAGGTGGTCTCAAAACATAAAAAACCGAAAACGACCGAGACAGACAACAAACCAACAAAAGAGCAGCCAAAAGCGAGACTCCAAGGTCGCGGGTCTGATCGCCGTAACCTCAAGGGCAGGGGAGGAGCGATCATGATCAAGCCGGCTGAGGGACAGACGTACGTCGACGTGGTACGTACAATACGGCAAAAGGTGGACCCTGACAAGTGTAATACTCAAGTCAGAACAATAAGAAAGACAAAAGACGGTGCGGTACTTTTACAACTCTCCAGACAGAACAACGAGACGGACTTCCGACAGGTTCTTCAAGACGCTGTAGGAGAGACTGGACGCGTAAAAGATTTGACCTCCAGGGTGACACAGGAATTCCTAGACTTGGACTGTGTCACGACCAACGAGGACATCGCGAACGCGTTAAATCGGGAAACGGGACGGACTGCAGACCGTCGGCCCCATGTTTTCGACGTTAACAGTCGAGGACAGAGAATGGCGGTCTGCGATTTTGACGTAAAAGAGGCTACCGACCTCTTAAGGAAAGGGCGTATTAAAATCAGGTGGGTTGTATCAAGAATAAGAGCAAGGATACGCGTCTCGCGATGCTATAGATGCCTCGGGTTCGGTCATGTACGGAAAGACTGTAAAGGACTGGACAGACGAAGCTGCTGCTGGCGATGCGGCCTCGAGGGTCATTCCCACAAGGACTGCAAGAGTCGTGGGGAGTGTTTCCTGTGCACTGAGGATAATATCCGAGACAGGGGACACTTACCCGGCTCGTCCTCGTGTGCCGCGTTCAGGATAGCACTAACAGAACAGAAGACAAAGACAGTCACACAATGACGACGACGATACTCCAATGCAATATGAACGGGAGTAGCGTGGCAGACGCACTGCTCCCGCAGATTGCGGAGGAGGACTGTGTCTGGGTAACGGTCGCTGACATAACCTATGTCAGTGTTTACCTGAGCCCAAACAGCAGTGCCTCCGAGTACGCGGCTAAACTTGGAAAAATCGAGGACGCGTTGCGGGAAATCCCTGGTAACGTGATCGTGGCGGGCGACTTTAACGCGCGGGCGATCGAGTGGGGAATGCCCTTGACCAACAGACGGGGAAGACTGCTGCTGGAGATGGCCGCAAGGCTGGACCTGGCAGTAGTTAACGAAGGAACGATACCGACGTACAGACGACCAGGGTATGGTAACTCCATACCAGACGTGACTCTGACCTCGAATTCGAACTAGGATAAGGGCGTGGCGGGTGATCCAGGACTATACGGCCAGTGATCACCAGTACATTGCCTTCAAACTGACAGACGCGACGAGACAGACGAGGAGACGGGGCACAACATCTACGGGGTGGAACCCCAAACGCCTAGACATAGACGAACTCGAAAGGTATCTGCAAAATGCAGAACCTCCCTTACGAGAGGTGCCTCAAGAGTTGACGAACCGGGACAGGGTGGAGGCGTTAGCGGCGGCAACGACTGGCTTTCTCCAACGCCTATGCGATGCCACCATGCCCAAGAAACGGAAAGTACTAAACAGACGACAAACATACTGGTGGACAGCCGAGATCGCGGATCTCAGAAGCAATTGTTTGAAGCTGAGACGGAAAGCTCAACGAGCCCGAAGTCGAGGCGTAGTGGGACTATACTCTACGGAGTATAGTCGCGCCAGACAGCGACTGAGATACGCGATCAATGACAGTAAGAAACGGTGTTGGACAAAACTAATCAACGAGGTAGACTCAGATCCCTGGGTCAACGGTTATAAAATTGTAACATGCGCCCTGGGAGGTCAGGGTCCACCGGAACTACGAGACGCGAAAGTGATGGAGCGGATAGTTGAGAGACTTTTCCCAACCCATCCCAACAGAACGGACGCGACAAACGAAATGACAGATATAGAGATCCCTCTCTTCACGCAGGAAGAGCTCTGCAGAGCTTCGAATGCGTTGAAGCCTAACAAGGCCCCGGGTCCCGATGGCATACCTAGTGAGGTGTTACGGGTGGTCGCTTCGCGCCGCCCGGAGATCCTTTTGTGTTTGTACAACGGGTGTCTGGTGGAGGGAGTTTTTAGCAGGCTCTGGAAGGAGGCTCGATTGGTTCTCATCCGTAAGTCTAAGGGGAACCCCGATTTGCCTTCTTCATACAGGCCTCTCTGCCTACTAAATACGACAGGGAAGCTGTTGGAGCTACTGCTGAGACTAAGACTGTCACAGGCAATTCAAAACGCCGGAGACCTATCCGAACAACAACACGGATTTAGAAAAGGACGGTCGACAATCGGAGCTATAGGTGACGTGACGAACATCTTTCACGCGGCGAACAGGGGCTGTCATGCAACCAGACCACTGGTTCTGTTGGTGACCCTGGACGTTCGTAACGCCTTTAACTCTGCAAAATGGACAGCGATACTGGGGGCGTTGGAGTTGACTTTCAAGGTTGACTCCTACCTCCTTCGTATCATACGGGACTACTTACGAGACCGAGGACTGACGTATGATACTTTGGACGGAAAGAAATGGAAACGCGTGACAGCGGGGGTGGCGCAGGGTTCCCTTTTAGGCCCCGACTTCTGGAACGTACAATACGACGGTTTGCTGAGACTAGACATGCCCTCCGACGCGCGTCTCATTGCCTATGCCGACGACGTGGCAGCCGTGATAGTCGCACGCGACTATCACTTGATTCAGTTGTAACGTTCCTATCCCCCTCGGGATAGCCTACGCGGTATCTTCCCAGGGTAGTTTTGAGAGGGGAGGAAGTTTTTCAGGATTGGACGGCGGTTTCAGGAAAATAATATTACACGAACACAGTATATAATTTTTTTATAACAAAAATATAAATTTATTTACGAAAAAATAAATCAGCTCCTCTATCTACAGGATTCTGAAACAAATCAATATAAACACAAAAAATAATTAATAAAGGTAAACTATAGCTAGATCTATATATTTATTTGTATAAATTTTGCGCTATTTTCCGCAATGCCTCTAATATTCGGCGCTAGTTTCCGCACGAATACCCGGTGTTATTTTCCACGCGGGGATTTAATGAATCGAGACAGGTTGATTTGAAAGGGAAAAAAAATAAGGAACAAACTTAACTCCGCTGGTCTTTTGAGGAGCGCCTCGCAACCAGGATCAAGAGTTAAGGGGAGAATTTCTGGTCTGGATAAGTAAACTGCTGGTCTTTTGAGGAGCGCCTCGCAACCAGGATCACGTTTACTTAAGGATAGGTAAAGTTATTAGCCGTCTGTCTTTTGAGGAGCGCCTCGCAACAGAGATCAAGCTAATAACTTCGGAGAAGTTGGTAAATGTAAGGATAAGTAAACTGCTGGTCTTTTGAGGAGCGCCTCGCAACCAGGATCACGTTTACTTCGGAAAGGTAAATTATTAACCGTCTGTCTTTTGAGGAGCGCCTCGCAACAGAGATCAAGTTAATAATTTCGGAAAGGAAAAAAGTCAGGATTAAATCGAGCTCTGGAAAAGGTATTAGCTCCGGGAGGAGTTCGTGTGAAACAACTTCGGGGCAGTTGGTTCACCGGGCGAACTGTCGATTTTGCCTTTTGCGGGCCTTTTTATAGCAAAATAATCGGATAATTCCGTCGCCGCTCGTTTAATTTCGGACGAGGCGCCGAATTATAATAATTATATTAATAATAACAATAATTATAATAATAACAATATTAATCAATAATAATTATAATATTCAATAATAATTATAACAATTATTATTTTGTATTTCGTTATTATTAGCAGCCTGTGTGCTGCGCACAATAATAATACACATATACACAAGTTTAAATATTTATATACATATATTTATACATTATGTGTACATTAAATTATTTGCTTTAGTTAATTTAATTAAATACAGCGGGTGCATTCGTTTTTGGACACCCGTTGTATATGCTGGTATTCGCGCGTTCGCTACATTGGTTGCGGCTCAGGCTGCTCAGTGAGAGCGTGTAATAGTGTGCGTGCGGCATGTATTAGAGGGGATAGCGGCCGCCGGTCTAATACATTGAACGCGCGTTCTCTTGCCGCGCGCAGTGTATCCCCTCTACGGCATACGCTGTACTTAACTTAGTGGTAGAGAGAGAGACTAGATATCGCGTTCTCTCTCTACTTGTTCGAGTTTCGGCAGTTGCGACGACTACCTTCTTCAGTAGTCGTCGCGACCTTTGCCCGGTTTTCGGTGTTTATTTGGTATATACGCGAGTCTTAATTTAATCATTATAGAAATAATATGTTTAATATATTATTTCTAATAATATTCGATATTCTTTCTTGTAAATTTATACATCTAATTCCGTGTATGTATTGTAAAATACATCCACCAAATTAGATGTAATACTATCTCAAATTTTAACGTGTAACATGAGTCCTTTGTTCGAAGTAAATTTGCGCGGCCATGTTTTTTGGCCGTCGCATCTCCCTCTTTTTTCGGGAGCGTGGCGCGTGTGCATAGTGTATAATTTTTTATCTTGTAAAATATAGAAGAGCAGGATCTCTTTACAACAAGAAAAAATATCATTATAGTTTCGCAAATACACGGTGTGCGAATTTCCTTGATAGTGTTACAATGTAATATATATACATATACATATCCATATATATATATATATATATATATATATATATACATATATATATATAGTGAAGTGCGGGATATCGAACTAATTTTATTTCGTACATATTATTATACAAAATTTATAAGTTTGTACTGTTCGTAATCATGTTAAGTGTGTATGAAAAATGTGTCAAAAAAAAAAAATAAAAAATAATGTGTGTTTTTTATTTTTTTTTTTTTTTTTTTTTTTTTTTAAATAAAAGTGTTAAACATACAAATCTTTTTCTCGGAGCATGTGACACATCTCACATGCCCTGTTTTTGCGTCCATCCGCATGTGGAACCTCCGGTTCCCGATGCGTTGACGATGCCGCACGGCTCCCAGACGGAAAAACAACGTGGCCTCTTCATCGTAGATGAACGCACGCCAAGGGCGCGTGTCGTTCGTCGGGGCCGAACCGTGAGGCTTATACTCGGGAGCCGGTAACGACGGCATCCCCAGCGGAACGGTCTGCTCAGCTGGCAGTAGTGGTGGCGCAGGTCGTGGTGGCCCAGGCGTTTGTGCATTACTCGGTAGGGCGGGCCGCTCGCCGTCGGCTGGAGGCACGTCCGCCTCGCTGACCCGTGGTGTCGTCGGGACGGCTGTAGGTTTCGGGCCGACGTGTTTTATGATGGAAGAGCATCGGCCTTCCACCTGCAGACGAGGCGGTCGTGCTGGCGGTACGACCAAACGCGGACGTACCGGAATTCTTAACCTATTATTTAACTCCTGCTCGGCGACGAGCAGGTCGCGCTGCGCCCGGGTAAGCACATATTTTGCCATAGTGTTCGCTAGTAAGTATTAACGAGTACTGAATAATAATTTTAAATTTAACTTTAAATTTAAAATTATTATTCAAAAAATTTTTATTTAACCTTCCCCGGGTTAAATTTTATTTTTCTCGAGAGGGCATCAACCCTTGTTCGTACTTAATATATAAATATTTGGTCGGTTTTACAATGTCATTATCGCAAATATAAATGATTAAATTTCTTTTGGTAACATAAAATATAATATTAATAAAATAAAAAAAAATAAAAAAATTTATTGAAACAAAAATATAAAAATTTATTTATTTTTTTTTTTTTTTTTTTTTTGAAAAAGTTATATTATTTTTTTTTTTTTTTTTTTTTTTTTTTTTTTTTCAAATTTAATCCTTTATATTAAATACTCCACACGTAGCACCAAATCATTTTCGAACATTAAAATTTAAACTTAAATGATATAATCTATAAATTTAATAAAATATTTATATATTTCTTTCCTTACAGTTTTACTCGCTGTCGATGCTAGGATTTTCGGAGTCGGTGGCGGTGTAGATTCCTTCGTCTTCCAATCTAGCGGCGACTCTTCTGGCTGCTCTACGATGCAGTCGCCTGTTTTCTCGGCGACGTTCCTGGGCTGCTGGACTTCTTTGGTTCCATAGAACGCGAAATCCAATCTTGTTGATTTCCGCCATACCAAAAATGATGTCCACGGGCTGGTCTGGGACTATGGCGAAATTACTTATTCTGGTTTTCTCTTTGCAGGTGTATTCCACCTCCAGTGTATATGTGGACACAATGTTGACAGGATCAATGGTGTATAACGGGTCCCGGTTAAGATGGAGAACCGCTTCCCCGTATACACGCCGAGCACCACGTCGCTCAAGTATCCTGCCGATTTCTGCTGACGCCGTGGTCATCAGTGTCCCAGTGTTAATTAGTGCATGGAATGGCAGTCCATAACACTTGATAGGAACACTGAGTTCCAGGAATTGACGGCAGAGTTCTTGTTCGACGGGGTGCTGCATTTTGACTATACTCTTGGGCCTCTGGTCGGCCCATATATAGTGAGTTCACGGTGGTATCTTATCTAGATTGTTATATCTTTTACGAAGATCCTTAATATGAATATGTTTAATAATTTGACCTTTATTATCTTTCAGGTCGTATATAACTGGCGATACCTTCCTGAAAATAGTATACGGACCCAGATATTTTGGAGCTAATTTTGCGTTAAACGCGTCTAATTTATTAGATAATTCGTGTGAGCGTTTATATACATAATCGCCGATTTCCGGGTTCCATTTTCGACGGTTTTGATCATAGTAATGTTTTTGTGTTTGGAAGCTCCGAGCTAATTGACTTTGTACAAGTTCTATTGTCTCTTGTATTTTTTTTATCCGATTCTCGGCTGTAATATTACAAGTTTGACCAAATTTTTGGACAAGAGACCCGGGTGCTCTTAATTCTCTTCCAAAATTTATGTAAGCGGGTGTAAATCCCGTTGTTTCGGATGTAGCGGTATTATATGCGAATTGTAGCTCGAGTAAATAGCAATCCCATGTTCGATGATTTTTCTCTATGTATTGAGAAATCATGGTTTTTATTACTTTATTTGCTCGCTCTACTGGATTACACTGCGGCGTATACGGTGGTGTTTTTCTATGAGTTATTCCAGATTTTGATAGCATTTCCGTAAATTCTTTTGACACGAATTGTCGTCCATTATCGGAAATTATAATTTTCGGGCATCCAAAACGTAGAATGACTTGCTGTTTAACTGCCAGCGTTATAGCTTCGGCAGTCGCTTTTCGTAAGGGTTTTAATTCTACCCATTTTGTTAATTTATCCTGCATGACTAACAGCCAGGTGTTCAATCTTGACGATCTTGGGAGTGGTCCTATAAGATCAACGGCCACGATATCCCAAGGCTGTTCGACTAACGTCGCATGCAATTTTCCAGCCGGTGATTGTTGTTGAGATTTAAATTGATGACAATTCTCGCAGTTTCTTACATAGTTTGTAGTCATCCGGAGCATTCCAGGCCAGTAATAACTTTTGGATATCTTCACCAGAGTTTTCGAAATTCCTAGATGACCGGCAGTAGGATCGTTATGTACTTCGTTTAGTACTCTTTGTTGCTCGGATTTCGGTACACAGATCTTCCATTGCAAATTTTCACTCGTATCATTGAAGTCTAATGTGTGTAAAATATGCTTATATAATCTGCCATTAATGATACAAAAATCGGGGTAGTTTTCAGGATCACTCTCCACATTTTTGTACATTTTTTCGTACCAATCTGCTATTTTAATTGTAGTTGCTTCGACGGCTAGCGGCTGTCGAGATAAAGTATCGGCTAATAAATTATCTTTACCAGGACGATATTTAATTTCGAAATCGTACTGGCTTAATTCAAGTGCCCAGCGGGCTAATCGACCGGAAGGATTCTCTATGTTATTAAGCCATTTCAGCGATTGATGGTCGGTGAGTACAATAAAATGATATCCTTCAAGATAATCTCGAAATTTCCACACACCCCATTTAATTGCTAGACATTCTAGCTCAGTGGCGGAATAGTTTTTTTCGGCTGGGGAGAGTGTTCGACTTGCAAAGGCGATGACTCGTTCGTTGTTCTCATATGCTTGAGTAAGCGCAGCTCCCAATCCTTCTTTACTGGCATCCGTTTGCAGGATAAACGGACGGCTCCAGTCTGGACAGGAAAGGATGGGTGCGTTTGTGAGAAGCTGCTTGATTTTGTCAAATGCATCTTGCTCGGTTTCTCCCCAGGTCCACTTAGCTTTTTTTCTAGTAAGTCGATGTAGTGGTGCGGCAACATTCGAGATATCTTTAAGAAATCGTCTGTACCATGATATTAGACCCATAAATCGCTGAATTTCTTTCATGTTTTTCGGTGGTGCTAAATTTAGTACAGCAGCCACCTTTTCCGGATCGGTTTGTAGACCGTTTTTGTCTACAATATGTCCTAAATATTTTAGACTTGAGCGAGCGAAATGGCATTTATCCGGATTAGGTTTTAATTTCGCTATTCTTAATCGGTTGAAAACTTCTTTTAATTTTTGTAGATGTTCCTCAAACGTAGACGAGACTACTACGATGTCGTCTAGATATGCGAAAGCATACGGAGCCATTTCTGGAGTAATCACTCTGTCCAAGAGTCGTTGGAAGGTAGCCGGTGCTGAGTGTAAGCCAAACGGCATTACATTGAATTCATATAGGCCTTTTCCGGCGACGGTGAAGGCAGTGACAGGACGGCTTTCCGGTGTTAGAGCTACTTGCCAATATCCATTTTTCAAATCTAATGTGGACAGATATCGGGCTCCTCTTAGCTTGTCTAGTGTCGCATTAATTTGTGGAAGAGGATAAGCGTCTTTCTTTGTAACTTTATTTACTTTTCTGAAGTCCACACAGAATCGTGCTTTTCCGTCCTTCTTTTTTACAATAACGACTGGTGAACTCCACGGACTGTTTGACGGTTGAATTACGTTTTCGTTTAGCATTTTATCAACTTCCTGATTGATGATTTCTTGCATGGCCGGATTTCTTGGCCGATATTTCTGTTTAATAGGTGTTTTTTCTTCCACGACGATTTCGTGTTGCAGGAGCGGAGTAGGACCTTTGATAAAGTTAAATTTATCCATCTCTGTTTTTAAAAATTTTTCTAATCGCTGACGTTCGGTTGGATTTAAATTCTGCAGTCCGTACGGTGTATCAATTGTACATACCTGATGTATTTGATTGTTTACTGATTTATTTATTTCACAGTTGTTTAATATTATACGGATTTCAAGTTTTTTTAGAGTATCCATACCTAAGAGCATAGGATGGCTCAATCCATTCATTACTAAAAATTTTTGTTGGAATCTTTTTCCTTGTACATATATTGGTCCATAAATATTTCTTCCAAGGCTTATTTCTGAGCCATTTGCCAAGACTGCAATTCGATTACTTGGCTCAGTATGCCATCCGAATTTCATACAGATTTCACTCAATTGTTCACTCACATAGGAACTTACTGATCCCGTATCCAAAAGGGCTGACACTTCGTAATCGCCAATCATTACTCTTACAAAATGTCTGTTGTCAGTTTCTATTTCTAATTGTTGTTGTTGGGCCGAGCTAGGTTCGGTGTGGGCTCGGCCCTCCTGGCGTTTCCCGACGGGTGACACTTGCAATCACGAGTGTATACATTATCACGACCACAATATGAACAAAAGATCTTTTGCTGGTTTGTGCACTTAAAACGATCGTGGCCCGTTTGTTTGCACTTCCAGCAACACTTAGTTCGGTCGTATACTGAAGCAATTTTATTGTTAAAATTATTTACTCGGATCTCCGGCTTTCTTGTTTTATATTCAGGTGTGGAGGTGTGATTTTTCGTAATTTTCTGTCTTTCACACTGTTTTTTGGTTTCCAGATACTCTTCTACTTGTTGAACGATATCTGACGTTGTTTTGACGTCATCACGACGAATATGTAATCTATATTCGGCGAGCATATTGTAGTACATTGTTTCGGTTTTCTGTTCCTCCGAAAAACCTCCTCGACGTCTCATTAGTGTAATTAATGAATTATCGAATGCACGGATGTCTTCATTAGGTTCTTGTACACGATTATGGATCTGTCGATCAAGATTTCGACGTTCGCTAGGTGACAAGTAGAATTTTCTCAACCCTTCTTCTAATTCCGAGAACGTTTTAAAATTTGAGGCATAATTTCTATGCCATAATTGTGCATCACCTCGCAATAGTTCCGGGAATCCATTCAAAATTTGTTGTTCGGATAAATTATATGCTCTTTTCAACTCATGGATCCTTTCGAGGAAAGAGTGTAGGTTTTTGCCATCAAAGTGACAATTCCACTTTCTCATTTGGTCCATCACTTTGGCGTTTTCTTGTGCAGCCGACGGTTGTTGCACGTATACAGTAGCAGGCGGAGTGCTAAAAGGTGTGTTCGCAGCTTGGTGTGCCACGACTGGACTGGACGTTGATGCAACTGCTTGTTGGTTTAATAGTTGTATACGTAATTGACGAAATTCTTCCTCAATTTCTTCAAGATCTTGAGTTCGATTTACATCTTCGTTGAAGTCTTTTTCGTCTTCTGGTTTGTCGAAAAAGAGCTCCGGGTGAGCTCGTACATATGAAATTAAATTTTGTCGCAAATACGCTTTTGTACCTTCTATTGGTAAATTGTTTTTAACGAGTTCTCTTTCAATTTGCTCTTTTGTTAGTTTATAGATCCAGCTTACGCGTGGTTTTGCCATTTTAGCAAGATTTGAAATTTATATATTTGTAAAAAAAATATACTGTGTAATATTTTAATTCTTTCTGAGATGGAAAAAATAATTCCTTTTTATTTTATTTATAAGAAAACTATTATCTTAGTTTTCTATTTTCAAAACGATAAAATTTTTAAATAAATTTCGATTTGTATTACTTCGTGCTTCGGCTCAGCCCGCCTTAGCACCTAGTCGCTCAACCCGCCACTAGGCTCTTTTCACACAAATCGAAATACGGTTTTTTATAAACAATTAAAAAAAATTCCGCTTAAAGAAATTATTCTGTAATTTCAGAAATAATAAACTTTATTCAAATTAAATTTTTTTTTTTTTTTTTTCGGATTTATACTAGTCCCTGTTCGGGCGCCATGTAATGTTCCTATCCCCCTCGGGATAGCCTACGCGGTATCTTCCCAGGGTAGTTTTGAGAGGGGAGGAAGTTTTTCAGGATTGGACGGCGGTTTCAGGAAAATAATATTACACGATCACAGTATATAATTTTTTTATAACAAAAATATAAATTTATTTACGAAAAAATAAATCAGCTCCTCTATCTACAGGATTCTGAAACAAATCAATATAAACACAAAAAATAATTAATAAAGGTAAACTATAGCTAGATCTATATATTTATTTGTATAAATTTTGCGCTATTTTCCGCAATGCCTCTAATATTCGGCGCTAGTTTCCGCACGAATACCCGGTGTTATTTTCCACGCGGGGATTTAATGAATCGAGACAGGTTGATTTGAAAGGGAAAAAAAATAAGGAACAAACTTAACTCCGCTGGTCTTTTGAGGAGCGCCTCGCAACCAGGATCAAGAGTTAAGGGGAGAATTTCTGGTCTGGATAAGTAAACTGCTGGTCTTTTGAGGAGCGCCTCGCAACCAGGATCACGTTTACTTAAGGATAGGTAAAGTTATTAGCCGTCTGTCTTTTGAGGAGCGCCTCGCAACAGAGATCAAGCTAATAACTTCGGAGAAGTTGGTAAATGTAAGGATAAGTAAACTGCTGGTCTTTTGAGGAGCGCCTCGCAACCAGGATCACGTTTACTTCGGAAAGGTAAATTATTAACCGTCTGTCTTTTGAGGAGCGCCTCGCAACAGAGATCAAGTTAATAATTTCGGAAAGGAAAAAAGTCAGGATTAAATCGAGCTCTGGAAAAGGTATTAGCTCCGGGAGGAGTTCGTGTGAAACAACTTCGGGGCAGTTGGTTCACCGGGCGAACTGTCGATTTTGCCTTTTGCGGGCCTTTTTATAGCAAAATAATCGGATAATTCCGTCGCCGCTCGTTTAATTTCGGACGAGGCGCCGAATTATAATAATTATATTAATAATAACAATAATTATAATAATAACAATAGTAATCAATAATAATTATAATATTCAATAATAATTATAACAATTATTATTTTGTATTTCGTTATTATTAGCAGCCTGTGTGCTGCGCACAATAATAATACACATATACACAAGTTTAAATATTTATATACATATATTTATACATTATGTGTACATTAAATTATTTGCTTTAGTTAATTTAATTAAATACAGCGGGTGCATTCGTTTTTGGACACCCGTTGTATATGCTGGTATTCGCGCGTTCGCTACATTGGTTGCGGCTCAGGCTGCTCAGTGAGAGCGTGTAATAGTGTGCGTGCGGCATGTATTAGAGGGGATAGCGGCCGCCGGTCTAATACATTGAACACGCGTTCTCTTGCCGCGCGCAGTGTATCCCCTCTACGGCATACGCTGTACTTAACTTAGTGGTAGAGAGAGAGACTAGATATCGCGTTCTCTCTCTACTTGTTCGAGTTTCGGCAGTTGCGACGACTACCTTCTTCAGTAGTCGTCGCGACCTTTGCCCGGTTTTCGGTGTTTATTTGGTATATACGCGAGTCTTAATTTAATCATTATAGAAATAATATGTTTAATATATTATTTCTAATAATATTCGATATTCTTTCTTGTAAATTTATACATCTAATTCCGTGTATGTATTGTAAAATACATCCACCAAATTAGATGTAATACTATCTCAAATTTTAACGTGTAACATGAGTCCTTTGTTCGAAGTAAATTTGCGCGGCCATGTTTTTTGGCCGTCGCACAGTTAAAGCTGAATCAGGTCATGAGACGCGTGAACGAATGGATGACAGATCACGCAGCTCGCGCTGCAAAAGACTGAGTTGTTGCTGCTGACTCGAAGACGTATACAGACGGTGTTTCCGATGACGTTAGGGACGGAAAGACTGGAAACCAAGAGTGAAGTCAAGTACCTTGGCGTTACCTTGGATACGAAGCTGAGCTTCTGGCCCCACCTACGAAACGCGGCGACAAAGGCAGCAGAAAAGACCAAGGCTCTAAGTAGACTGATGGCCAATACCAACGGACCGAAACAGAACGTTCGGAGACTGCTGATGAGCGTTACCCACTCGATTTTGCTTTACGGGGCGGAGGTTTGGGCTGACGTGATGAATATCAGGAAACGCGCGAACGCCATGAAAAGCGTACAAAGGGTGGGCGCGTTAAAAATCGCGTGCGCGTATCGTACCGTGTCTGAGAGCGCCGTTTTCGTGATTGCTGGGGTCATTCCCATCGATCTGCTCGCGGCCGAACGGAAGCGAATTTACGAGCGGAGCTCGAACGTTGGAAGGGAAGACGCTGTAACTGAAGAACGGACGAAGACCATCGAGACATGGCAGAGACGGTGGACGACGGACGAAAGAGGACGGTGGACGAAAAGACTAATACCCGAAATCGGTCCGTGGAAAGAGAGGAAATACGGAGAGGTGAACTTCTACCTTACCCAATTTCTGTCCGGACACGGATACTTCCGTAAGTACCTCTGCAAGATGAAGAGGGTCGCCTCTTCAGAATGCAAGTACTGCGGATGGGCTTGGGACGATGCGGAGCACACATTTTTTGTGTGCGAACATTGGACTGAGCCACGACTAGAGTTACAGACGAGGACAGGAGTGATCACGCCAGAAAACGTGACGAAAATTATGATGACGGACGCGGACAGCTGGCGGTTGATCGCAAAATACGTTATGAAAGTGCTTCAGAACAAAAGAGCAGATGGATGTTTGGACGATTGAAAGTCTATGAAGAGTGAATGTAATATCGAGTATGCATGAGAATCTGAAATGAAAGATATGAACGTGAAATGACCACGCAAGGACTGCCGCCCAGGCTGAAGTAATGTGTATAACAGTTCCGGGCTGGTGTCGGTGCAACACGGAGATATGTGTTTAGTGCGTAGTGACATGGGTTTTCTGTCGAGTCGCACATACTCAGGTGGCCGTTTTTCAGGACCATTCTTGCTGAACGACCATCGGAGATGCATAAACAGCATTTACAGACTCCGAAAAAAAAAAAAAAAAAAAAAAAAAGTAAATAAACAATAATAATTCTTTTAATATTAGGCAATAATTGATTTATTATTTGTCGATTATGAACATTCAAATATAAAGCTTAAAATAATTAAATTTAATCATTATGCATTATAATTATTTTACAAAAAATATAATTAATTATATTTTTTGTCCTTTAAGACGTTCTATATATTCGATTATATTCGTATTCTAATAATAGATTTAAAAATAAACTATTTTTAAATGCGGCGACAAGTGTATTTGCTGCCTCCCGAGTTCGTAGGCGCGGGAAACGTGGGGGCGCGGGACATCTTTTCGACGCTGTCTGCCGCACGGCTGCGGCTCTCTCGCGACGCGCGCGAGTTCCCCTCCACTCTCTCCTGTCCTGCGTTCGCGAGGCAGGTATATTTCATACGCGCAATAGTCTTGTTTTGATTATTGCGCGTTTGGCCGCTAATCGGGAGCATTGCCCGATTATTTCAATTTCGGAAACTTTATTAAATTTGAAATTAAAATTTTGCGCGTATTAGGCTGTATGGAGAATATAGCCTGATCATCGCAACAATGAAAAAGTTTTTTCAGGTTTTAGAAAGAAATGTTTTCTTTTTTAAAAATAAATTAATCGCTTTAGAAATTAGATCTAAAAATTTTGAAATAAATCAATTATTAAAATATTTATTAAAGACAGAAGAATATTTATATAGATCTACAGAAAATAATAGTTTTTAAAAAATTCTTGCTAGATCAGAATAGACATTTTAATAATGCAATACCAAAAAAGAAGTAAATTAAAAAGTAAATTTGAATATTTGACAAATATAAAACACTCTCGAACAAACAATATTTACAATAATAATACGAATTAGTTTAATAATTTAACATATGCGAAGAGTGTTCAAATAATAAAATGACTTTGCAAATATCGAGGGCTTCTTCCGCTCAATTATCATTTTTTTTATTTTGTGTTGGTACAGGTGTACCGAGCCTACATTCAGGGCTTTAGCTCTATAGCACTATTTGTTTGTTTGTAACAGGTGTACAAAGTATTAAATGGTATAATGGTAAATGGTATAATAAGTGTTTCACGTGCTGTGCGATTGTCTTTTACCAAACAAATGGAGCAATGAGTTTACATTCAATTTTATGTCAAAAATGGAATTCATTGCTCTAAAACTCTTAAAATATTTACAGTTGCATAGGGTGATTCTATATAGAATAAAAAGAATGTGTATAAGTGGTACAGGCCATTCCAAGAAGGCCGAGAGGGACAAAATGACGACGATGAACCTCGCCCTGGACATATTAGCACATCAAGAAAAGATGAAAACGTCCAAACAGGGAAAGATATTGAATTAAAAAATCATCAGATCACTATCAGAGAAGTTGCTGAAGATGTTGGCATATCAGTTGGCTCATACCATGTTATTTTTTCAGATGTTTTGGGCATGAAACATGTGTGAGCGTAATCTGTTCCACAACTGCTTAATTTTGATCAAAACCACCATCGCATGATCATAGCTCAGGAGATGCAGATTGAAGTCAATAATGATGCTGAATTTCTCAAAAGGATTATAACGGGTGATGAATCTTGGATATGGGGTTATGACGTCGAAACTAAAGCCTAATCGTCCCAATGGAAGAGCCCAGAAGAACCAATACTGAAGAAAGCACGTAAAGTTCGATCAAATGTCTAGGTTTTGTTCACTTTATTTTTTGATTACCGTAGCATAGTACATCAGGAATTCTTAACACAAGGTTGTACGACCAATGACTGAAAGGGGACAACATAAGTATTAATTGATAAATAAATATTTTTTAAGAAAACCAACAAGTCACCTTATTATTTTAACACATCTCGTATTACCATTCCAATATTTATTCGGAAAACTATTATCTTTAACTGTTTGATAAAAACTCCAAATATCTTTAACATAAGCGTTTTTACTAATTACAATTTTTCTTTCAGCTATAATTGTTGGAATAGGTGGAGGATTAATAAATAAATAAATAAAGCAGAGCTACTAAACTTATCTAACACCACGTCTTTATTATGCGTCTTACTTAGCAGATCAAAAGGGAATGCTTGACCGCGAGGCTGCGTGCAGCGGCCGAGCGGCGCATACTCATACATATACATATGCACACATTGTGTGCTTAGGCAGCACGAAGGGCGTTGCGCATAACGCCTTAATTATATCACTCTCTCTCTCGATATATTCATACCTTATTAATACAATTACAATTATGTAATAAATCTAAATTATAATAACTACAATATAATATCAAATGGTTAATAGTAACAATAGTTATAATATTACTTCTTATCTTCCAGTGTAAACTTTTACTTTCTCAAATTTATTCTAATATATATATATATATATATATATATATATATATATATATATATATATATATATATTTCTGATTGTGATTTGTGTAGTTATTTTCTCTTATTTTATATGGCATAACTGGCATGAATGTACTAATTTCCGGCATCGCTCCAGTTGCTTTCGCATTCATCTGAAACCATATATCATTTTAATCATTTAATATTAAGTTTGTCAGCCTACGGTGAGGGTCCTGCCTGAGACTTTTGGTAAATATATCCGCGAGTTGGTCTGACGATTTGACCCATTCTATGTTGACTAGCTTTTTACTAACGCACTCCTTAATATAATGTTCTTTCATATCTGTCATGTGGCGCAAACGGTTGCTGCCATCAGTTTTAGTGCACGTTTGAGTGGCTAAGTTATCGCGTAAATTTTACGTTCCAGCGCTTCAGGCTGATTTTGAGCCCGTAGAGCGATTTTTCTAGTTTCAAGATGTTTCTATTTTCCCTCACTTGATCGGATGTTAGTCCCTCTGGGAATTTCAAATAAATATTTTCTTCGATGTCCCCGTATAGAAATGCAGTTTCTACGTCTAGGTGTTTAATCAATAAGCCAAATTTATTAGCTATCGCTAAAAACGATCTCACTAGAATTAGCCTAGAGACTGGCGCGTATGTCTCTCTAATGTCGTAAATGTTTCTTACCTTAAAGCCGCGAATAACTAACCTGGCTTTATGATTGATTTTACCCTGATTGTCTACTTTTCTCTTAAATACCCACATAGAGTCTAATATGTTCGGTTTAGTTTCTTGCTTGTACATTTCTGTTTTGTTTATTTCTGAGAAAACTCCCTTTTCTATTAAAGATTTAATTTCTGTTTGAATAGCTTTCTCCCACAACATATATAATCAGTAGAACTAATAGCTTCCTTGTATGTTTTCGGATCACCATTAATTTTCGCTAGCATTACATGATATTTAATGTCGTCTTGTAGACTAACTTCATTCGAAGTTAACGTGTACAAAACCGTTTCCCCTTTTGCTTCATTCTGACTTCTTAGTCGGGCGCTTATTGGTGAATTCGTAGTTTTTTCGGTGCTTTCTTCCACGATTTGACCTCCGTTTTCTGACTCATTTAATTTGAACCCGGATTTCACTTCGTCACCGTAATAGTCTTTATAGACTAAGTTTTCTATGAACCTTACATCTGTAGATTCGAATATCTTGTTCTTTTCAGGTACGTAAATATTGTATCCCGTATTAGCGTATCCTACCAAATAATCTCTTATGCCTGTAGCGCTAAATTTAGAGTCTGCTCCTCTCTGTTTCCTGAATACAGATAAGCATCCGAATCTCCTCCATTTATCATGATCTGTTTTAATATTTTTAGATAATTTCTTAAGCGGTATTTCGAAGTCTAATATCTTATGTGGCGTTCTATTATAAAGATATACTACGGCTTTTACGGCTAAATCCAAAGTTCCTTCTGGAAGCCCTGAGTCGAACATTAGTGACCTGACTTTATTTTCAATAGTCCTATTGAAACGCTCACCTACTCCATTGTGCTGAAGCGTGTCGGGGCTAGCTAACTGCAATTCTGCTCCTAGCTTATTTAGCACGTTTACAGTGTCGGCGCCTGTAAATTCAGTACCTTTATCGCACCTAAGGAAACACACCTTTTCGTCTGTCCCTAATATATTTCTAATGCTCCTAATACCACTTTCTAGGTACTCATAAGTTTCATTTTTGTGTTTCATAGGGTAGGTTAAACCTACTCTAGAAAAATCATCTACTAAGACTAATATAAACTTATATCCTTTTGAACAAGCAACAGGACTGATAGGTTCCATGTGTCAGCATGTAAAATTTTAAGTGGTCTGTCTGCTCGCTGTCTAATCGTACTGAACGGTAATCTAACGCTCTTTGTAATCAGGCACGTCTGGCACTGTTCTACTTCTATCAGATTTGACAGATCTGCTTGGTTTAGTAAATTTGCATTACATTTCACGTATTCTACTAAATATTTACTCGATACATGGCCCAGTCCACGGTGCCACATTATTAACTTACTAACTTTTTGCTTATTTTTATTTTCATGTCTACGGTGCCACATCATTAACTTATTAACTTTTTGCTTATTTTTATTTTCATGTTCCTTTATTAACTTTTGATATTCTAACTCTTTGGATTCAGGTATTGCATTAATTGTATTAATAACCCTATGGTTAATCGTCGTCAAGAGATCAGAGTCACTCTTGACGTTTTCTTTCGTTTCAGCTTTCTCTGGTTCACGTGGTTTTGATTCTAACGTTTTCACTGCGCTACTCTTGCTTCTAGTTTCGTATCTATGTTCAACCGACGGTTTTTCTACTTCATTCGCTTCGAAATCGTTTGATTTAACTTTTATATCAAATATGCAAAACGGAGACGCGTATTTCCCTGACAGAATCTTACCGTTTTGTTGCTGTTCTTCATGAATAGTTGACAAGCTGAAGGGATTCTTTAAAATCCCTTCCTTTCGACTTTCTGGGTTCTTTACCGGGAATTTACCCCTCTTTTGATAAAAACGAGCCTTCTGACTATGGCTCTGCTCCTGTCTCTTTTCTTTTGGTTCGAACGGATTGTCTCTTTTGTTACGACAGTCTCGAGACACGTGAGTACCTGACTTTCGGCATCTGTAACAAAATATTTGTCCTGGCGTGGGGCAGTTCGCACTTATGTGCCTATTCTGGCCATAGGTGAAATACCTTCTAGGTCTGTTTCCATCACGTCTTTTTCTGTAACTGTTCTCGCGTCTCTCAAATGGTCTCCTCCGTGTAAAGGGAGGAGGTGACCGTTTATTCACGGCGATCAGTGAGCTGACCGATGCGTCTCGTACTGATCTTGCTGCTTCGATCTGTAAGATCAAGTGTTTCAGCTTTTCAAGCTGCATTTCAACGCCCATAGTGCCAACATATAGGCAATCAGCCAAGACAGTCTCTGGCAGTGCTCCCGATACGGCATTATAGAAAATATCTCTTTTCTCATCATCGGACAACTTATTTGATCGCGGCGCATTTTCAAAATATCTAATCCTATCCTCGAATTTTATCCAAAAATCCGCGGCCTTTTCCTTTCCCGGTATATATTTTAATTTGTATAACTCTTTTCTCAGAAACTCTCGTGACTCTACATTCCATTTGTATAACTCTTTTATCAGAAACTCTCGTGACTCTACATTCCAATCTTTTGTATTCTTCCAATTTTTCTAATATTTTTCTCGGCGATTTAATTTCAACGATGTTTTGGTAGTAGCAAATATCTATGTGATTAATTATTATTTCGCGTACTCTGTGCTTGTCTTCGTCTATTTTTCTTTCGCAATAATTATCTAATTCGGTTGACTCTAAGCTTAAAACATAAATTATTTTCTTAGTTTTCAATTCAGTTAACAAATAGTCATTAAAAATATTGAATCTCATATCTACGGTAAGTTTGTATTTTCGCGTAATGTCGCTGTCTTTGCTGATCACGACATCTAATTTTTCAGCCAGCTGATCGAATCGACCATTTTTCAATTTTTCTTTCAATCTCTTTTCTACAATTGAATCTACTGTTCTCTCAATCATTTCATCCAGTTTTGCCTTATCAATATTGTTTTCTTTGCTGATCTCGTTTAAATTTCGTCTATTTTCGTTTCTTTTCTCTTTAGTTACATCTCTTTTAATCGAATCAATTATCTCAGGATCAATCGTTTCAACATATCTATAATTATTTTATTAATTTTATCATTTAAATTATCATCAATGTTTATATGTTTACCATTTTCATCTATGTTATTTAGCTCGTTATCAATCTTTTCATTCGCGAAATTATCATTATTTAATATTTTTTCAATGTTATTATTGTTATATATTTTATTAATATTTTCATTATTATATGTTTTGTCAATAATATGCAAAATTATTTCATTCATTTTCGACCATGCCCTGTGAAAACACAATATTCAATATTTTGATCTATGGAATTCTTTATTTCGTATGCTCTGTGCATTACATCTGTTACGCTTTTGCGTATTTCGTCACATTGACGTTCATGATCCTTATCAATTACAACTTCCACGCTTTTAATCTTTGGCAGTGGTTTAGTATCATTTTCCTTAATTGCAGCCAGATTCACTGCATGCCAACGCATTGACTCATTAAGATTAGCAACCATATGATTTATAAGCTCCTTATTGGCTTCCTTTTGCTGTCTGAAAAATTCAGACCTTTCTCTGGCCGCATCAACCCTGGCCTCAGTTGCTCTGGCATAAATCTTTCTTTCTAAATCTTCAAGGGCTCGTCGCAACTCTTCTCTCGTTATAGGTTCTTTACCTGACGACTCAGTTATTTCTAACCTAAGCGTCTTTACCCCTCTCGGCCATTCTCTAATCAATACATCCTTCTCGGTTTCTGACAACATGTTGCCGACCTGTATTATCTTTTCATCGGAAAACTAAAGATACACGCTCGATGTGTCCGCACTTGCCAGCGAAATATAGACTTTATTTACGCTGGGGATAAGGTAGAGGCGCTTTTCTCCCCATATCCGCGTGAAAGCATCCGCTATTGTCGGATGAGTCTGCTCTCCTAAACCTGTCAAAACATTCAAATAAATATTATTTCATTTATTGCCTACACTCTATGCGTCGGTGGCTGGTGTTCTCAAGGGGCTCTAATAGGAACTCCTCTGATCTAGCTATCAATTGCCTCGCGTTTACTGGCATTTACGGCAGCGCTATTAGAAGCGTAAATGGCATCGCGCAGATGCATTGCAACGCGACTGAACAAACATTACGGAACGATCAATGCCCATTCTAGCTCGCGGCACCGTCTAACTACCCCACTCTATCTCGACCTCAAATGCATTTATTTGTTTGATGTGCGCACATCGATTCGCATGGTGTCGCTTAAAACCAGTCCGTACAGGCCCGTACATATCATTTCACTGTCGTCCCACGCGCGATCCTCAATGTGGTTATTCAACTCGATTGTCTGCATGAACTAATGAAGTATTAGCCCCCACAGACAAGAGGACCACCGTAGTTGCGATTTAAACGACACTTAAATAAGTTCGCTTACTGCTCTAGTCCTAGCTACTTGCAATCCACTCTTCGCTACCAGCCACCACCTAGTCACAACGAATCTAGCTTATCGTGGCGTGTTATCCGCAAACTGATCCCGCTTCGCACACTTCTCGCAATTGCTAGGTAAAGACGCACGCGTAACGTGCTCTAAATTGCCTGATCCGCTCAGCAACTTACGAGCACTAGATAGAATCGGCGGGGAAGCGCACGCGGCATCGGTATAATTACATACAATGATTGAACTATACTGCACGCACTGCATCATTATCAACTGCGCTGTACGTAATCAAAATCTACTTTAGACGCGCATAAACATCACTTTTATTCGAAATTTCTATTACATATTAACAATTCCATCTATTAAAATTATTGTAACAAATCGCATGGAATCCAGCTGGACTTCGACATACGTAAGCCAGTGCTTAGCACTAGGCGCATGCCAGAATTTCCGAGCGAAAGATTCAGTGGTGATTTTAAAACGGTTGGACACGATTCACCTCGGCTCTGGTTGCTGAGCATTACACCTAATGGCGTGCGCGGAGCTCTCTCCCCTTCACTCACTCTACGGGAGCGGTACAGTCTCTCGCCTCGCGCTCTTATTGGCTCGCGCCCCACTAGCGCAACGCACGCGCTGCTCATTTTTCTTTCGATTTCGTACGGTGCGGATGGATCTCTTAACACGTAGGTCGCTGCGGCGCGCTCCTGTCTCGCTCACTCAATCGGACCTCTCTCTCTCGAGCGCGCCCCACTCTTCCGACGCGCCTCTCTCTCGCGCAGTACACGGACGCAGCCCGCCGCGCGCATGTTAGTGCACACACACACACACACACACATCGATTCGCTCTTACGCATATACTTAGTTTTCGGTTCAGCAAGTATACATTTACTGTATACCCGCGCGCATTAACACTATCGTTTCGCATGCAAGCTGTCTGTTCGTACACACACACACATGTAGGTGTGTGTGCGCATTACTTTTCATGCATTAATGAACACACTGACATATATATATCGGTATTCATATATATATATATGTGTTTAATCACTTTTACACTTTAATTATATAATTTGTTTAAATTCATTGTTTAAACATTCACTCTTAATTATTGCATACGATTAGTTTATTTAAACTTTATATATAAATCTTTTATATATATATATATATATATATATATATATATATATATATATATATGTATATCAATACTTCTATTTCTCTCTCTCTCTTTCTCTTATGTTATATATATATATATATATATATATATATATATATATATATATATATATATACGTGTATATATACATATATATTTATATATGTATATCTTTAATTATTATTAAATTGTTAAAAACGTTATATATTAGTATATATACGCGTATAACTGTATCTCTCTCCACTCTCTCTCTCTCTCTCTCTCTCTCTCTCTCTCTCTCTCTCTCTTACTTTATACGGATAAGTATATATATATATATATATATATATATATATAGCTATCTATATATATATATATAGCTCTCTCTCTCACTCGCACGCTATATACCGGTAAGTATATATGTATATAGCTAACTATCTATCTCTCTCTCTCTATATCACCCGTGCGCGCGCACATGTATGCAGCACGTAGCTGTCAGTTTCGACCTCTCACTCACTCTTACGCGCGCTCGCATCCTCCACTCATTCTTTCGTGTTTTTCTTCTTCATACTTTTTCGCGCGGTATTTTCTGCCGCGCACGTGTTCGTATTCCTCGAACTACCACCCCTTCTTTTAACGGTTTTCTTTATTCACTTTCACTTTTTGGGTTTCTACGAAATGTTTTGATTTTGAATTCAACCTTTTCCGATTTCTACGAATTTCAGCGCGCCACCCCTCTTCTTTACGTGATTTTCGTTTTTATATTGAAATTTATAATTTCGCGATTTTAGGAATTTTTGTTCTCATGGAATTCGCGCGCTTTTAGATTTCACGGTTTTCTTTTCCTTTGTATTTTTGACATTTTGACTTACACGTTTTCTCTATTCTAATTCTTTCTTATCTTCTTCTTAATTTTACTTTTAACTATTAATTTTCTACTAAGCTAATTTTAACTTCTCGAACATTTTCACCTTCAATTTCTTTTTTGTTACTTTCAAATTTCTACACTTTATCATTTTTGTAAATCATTTTTAACTTCTTTTAATTTCTATTATTTTTAAATTTATGCTTTTCAGAATTTTCAAATCTAATATTTAACATCTTTAATTTCTATTATTTTCAAATTTATGCTTTTCACAATTTTCAAATCTAATATTTAATATTCTAACTACTATACTTTTCAACTTTACTTTTGTCAACATTTTATACTTCAAAACTTCTATTCATATATATATATATATATATATATATATATATATATATATAAGTAGTTTTCTTTTATATCTCAAATTTTAATTGTTTGTTGTTATTTCACTGTTAAATTCAAAATCCATCACATGCATCTAAGTTAGTTTATTTTGTAATTGTAATTTCTGTAGTTACCTCGTTTTTCGACTTGGGTGTTTGACCCTTGAGTCATCTTTTATTTTGATTTTAGTAAAAATATATTTAATATCAAACGAGACTTCCTACTATGTCTCTTTGTCTTTGCAATCTTATCTCAGCTTAATCACAAAGCTTATCTCTATAATTTCACAAATTAATGCAAACAGGCCTTAGCGCGCACTGAATTTACGTTTTACACTATTCACTTTTCTCAAAATCAAAGCTTATACAAGAAGCTTTTCAGGTCGCTATTCTAAAGACAAAGGGTCGCGAACACGCGGTGTCGAAGAATCTAAAATTTTCTAAAACTTTGTTAATATTTAATTTTTAATTAATTAATAACTAAAATTCGCACAGGGGAAGCTGCGAGGCCCAATAACCTATTGGAATAGGTGGAGATTTAATAAATAAATAAATAAAGCAAAGTTATTAAACATATCAAACACCACGTCTTTATTATGCGTCTTACTTATCAGATCAAAAGGGAATGCTTGACCGCGAGGCTGCGTGCAGCGGCCGAGCGGCGCATACTAATACATATGCAAATGCACATATTGTGTGCTTAGGCAGCATGGAGGGCGCTGCGCATAACGCCTTAATTCTATCAATAATAATATTTTTTAATTTTAAATTTGTATTGGAGGGTAATGACAAGGAAGACAGTGACTGTCATTATTAAAACAGTGTTAATAATCTTATTGTTTGCTTTTTGAAACATACTTTAAATATATTTTACGATGTTTAGAATTTGAAAATGTTGACAACAGAATCTGCGTTTGACAAACAAGTTTGAGGTCAATGAATTAAAAGTATTTTTCAATAAAGATCTGTATTTACTACAAAAGGAATATGCTGCATTTTTGGAAATAACATTCAAAGCAGATTTTGATTGTTGAAAATCATTATCCTTCATCGAAAAGTTTCTTTTTTTAAAAATTTTTAAAAATTATCTTTTAAATATCATTATCTGTCAAACTCGGAACTTTTTCTTCAGCGTCACAAAAACAAACTCATTGTTGAATCTAATTATTACTCAAAATGAATCTATTACCATAGCAGTGAAAAATATGTTCAATAATGTACTTTTTTTTGGCTATTGAAATAAATACCTATTTTTTTGGAAAGTATTAACTTTGTAAACAATTCAAATATATAAGATCTATATTTAATTGTATATCCGCCAATTACGCTCATCGTTGTAGAAGAAGATATTCAGTAAGTAGGAACTATTTACCTAGAGTATTTTGAAATAAATTTGAGAAATACCAAAGAAAACTTGCATGTCCATCTTTTAGAAAAGACGGTTTCCAAGAACGTGGTCAAGAAATTAGAGCAGAACGAAAGCAAAAGCAATGTGATATTATTTTAGGGGAGCAATAAATGTTGTCAAAAGTGGAAGGAGAAAGACATTATTATTTTTAAGTCATCCCTTGTTCGAACTTCACAGAATATATAGACATATTTAACACAATACTGTGACCATGATCAAACACATTTACATGCGTTTTTAATTTCAATAATGTAGATTTGATCAAGCCAAGAGTCAATTATGTAAGAAATCGCCTCAAAAAAAATATTGTTGATCAAGAAAAAAAATATAAATAACATTTCTGTTTATTCTTTTAAGAAGCTTTCAGAAAAAATGAACTCTGTAACGTGTCCTTTTGCTGTACCAGTTTGAATTATGGGAACATATAGTTTTTGATAATGAATGAGACAGAGAGAGAGAGAGAGAACGGTAAAAGATGACTGCTGATTTAAATTTGCCGCTTCTATGTTACATTACATAGATATAACGGTTTATCGAATACATATTATGATATCAACAGTTCCTCAAGTCTACTCGAAAAAAAACAAAGTAGATTGAGAGAGAAAATAAACAAAATAAAATCGCAAAATGCTTTTCACAAGTGCAGCAGTTGTCTCTTATTCAGAGGCATCAGCTGTTTATAGTTACGAACTAGTCATTACACTAAAACTAAATAGAGGCTTACAAACTACTTAATTCTTAAAAATATGGATGCGCTTTTCCTCTGCGTATTCGAGCACAGTAGCGTCCATTCGTCAACCTGGTTCTATTGAACTCATTCAGGTTCACTATGCAATTCGTGATCTGTATATTGCATTTCCTGTTATTCCTGCATAGCTTAACCAATATCCTTTGGTCGATGGCTAAATTCCATCTTCGATCCAGTGTGTTTACGACGCAACGGAAGCACCTCACGAAAGAATACAAAGCGGCCAGAAAGGAGTATATCCGTAGACATACTAAAGAGACTAAATGGCAAGACTTTGTCACAGTTAAGGTTAAGCTCTAGGATGATAGCAACTGCACGACGGACTGGGTGAGCACTGCTACGGCAGTACTAAACGCCCTGTTCACTCCAGACAATATACAGGATGAAACGCAAGAGCAGATATGAGATACAAGAAAGATATGAGGTACTTGACCAACACCCTCCCGCCTGGAGGGGCAGAGGGTGAATTTAACCTTGCTGAGTTGGATCAGGTCTCGACCAAAATGAAGCTGGGTAAGGCCCCTGGCCCAGACAGCTTCGACTTGCCCATCATTCGAACAGCACTATTGACCATCAGGCTGGACTTGATCAACATATATAACTTGTGCTTGAGATTTTCGGTCTTCTTCAACGAGTGTAAAGAATGGCCAGTTAGTTACAATCCATAAGGGGGAATACAAGGAGCTTGATGACCCCCCGTCCGACAGGTCCATTTGTCTTTTATCAATACTTGGTAAAGCGCTTAAAGCTCTCATACTGAACAGACTAAACAGGATCATTGAGACAGAACTACCTCCAAGATAATATAGCTTTAAGAGAGGGCGATCCACTGAGGACGCCATAGTTCAGTTGCATAGGTCTGTGTGTGATCGAGCAGAAAATATGTTGTGGCAATTTTTCTGGAAATAAAGGGCGCCTTTAACTGGTGGCCACTGTTTTAACAGCATTGAAAAGCAAAGAGTATTCCAGAGGTCTCTATAAACTAATAAGAGATTACTTGAAAGGTCGTCAAATCCTCATACGAGATGGCTTTGAGGAAGTACAGCTTGGGATCGGTAAGAGATGCCCGCAGGGATCCGTACTGGGCCAACTCTGAGGAACCTTGTTCTTGAACTTTTTTTGGTAGCTCTCAAGACTCGCGTGTGAAATCATTACCTATGCTGACGACATCGCGTTTTTAGTCGAGGGAGACTTGCGTAAAGAGCTCGATAGGATAGGCCGGAGTTAGATTGAAGAAGTGAAATTCTGATGTCGCCTCAATTAAATGAGGCTGGCCTCTCATAACTGTAGAATTTTGATCTTGAGTGATCATTTTCACCCGAAAGTTCCCCCTTTAATTAAGATCTGTAACTTGAGGGTGAAGAGATTAGAAAGCGTACGATACCTTGGAATCCACTTCGGCGAGGATCACAAAATCGGTTGCCATTTGAAAGCGGTGCAATCCAAATGTATGGATTTGTTTAACAGTACTATATATACGCTTAGTACTATCTATACCGGGCTGTTCACACCAATCGTTGTTTAACAGCAGGTTGACACGGTTATGTGATGAACATAATAAGTATTGAACAGCAGCGCAAGTTGGCAAGTACTCAAAGGCATGCGCTCATTAGAGTGACATGCAGGACCACCTCGATAGACGCCCTAGCAGTGCTTGCGGGAAAACTTCGCATCCTGCTGGAATACAGACTAGAGCGGAACTGTATGCAAAACGTAAAAATGCAGCATTACTCGAGGATTAACGTCGAGCTGCGCGAGAGATATCGGAAAGATATCTCAGTGAGTGGCGAGAAATCTGGGATAGCTCGACAAGAGGTAGGCTGACACATTCTTACCTACCTAGTGTTAGAGATAGAATTGGGGCGGACTGGATTGGGCCGTTGTGATGATAAATCCAATTCCTCACTGGACATGAAGACTTCGTTTCTTATCTTTCTCGCTTCCATCTGACATAGAATGATAGGTACTCATGTGAGGAGGCGGACACACCAAAGTACCTACTGTCCGTCTGTACCAAATATTATAAAATTAGAATCAGGTTCGGAAGAGATAATAATACCTCTATTGAAATGCGAGCTCTATTGGGCCAATAAAAGTATAAAGCGCTCTGAAAAACTAGTCAAAGAACTCCTCCAGACCAAGGAGTCCATAGAAGCGATTGAGAATCTACTTGAAGCAGATACTACAGAGGAACCTGAATAGATAGGTAGGGAACAAATAGCAGTCTGCAATTTGTCGGTAAATATATATGTACTCTAATCATATATTCCATGGAATTATGTTCGGAAAATATTCATTCGAACACAAACGAGAAGTGTGTCTCATGGTCGATGAAAACACAATCTCTGAGCGTCAGAGCCTCTAACAGTCGGTTGACGTTCTGGAAGTTGTATAGATCGTAGGCTCGCAATCGTTTGCAATTTAGGAGGCTAAGTGTGTGCAGATTCGTGCCTGTGATGGTGTTCAAAACACGAAGAAGAAATAATTATTGTTGGATATTTCGACGCCTTCCAAGCCCTGGATATTCAGGTGCTTGTCAAGAATGTCTTGAGTTGTACCATGTTTGATGAGCGGAGTCACAAAGTGCTTGGACAAGAGGTCCACTTTAGCTGGAGATAGATCGATCGGAGTTAGGTCTCTTAACGACAGACGGATTGGTTTCGGTGGCGCAATTGTGAGTTGCACGTATAAGATTCGCGAAATTATGTCTGTAGTTAACTTCACTCACGGTGTATCGAACCGTTATTCATCGAATTTAAAAAACTGCGTGTCTGCGATTAATCGGATAATTGCATCAGCAGCGTAGTAGCGCGTAATCCCGTTATGAAGCTGGGTAACAATGCACTTGAAGCAATTTGGGCTCCCCAAGGCTTCAAAAAGACTGAAAATGTCGCGCGGTTGTAGCTGCTTGTTGATAAGTTCAATAATTTCAAAGCAACTTATCGCGATGGCTATGTTGGTGATGTCGGGGCAACGCAAAACCATTGTTATTGTTGACCTCTAACACCTCTATGTTTTCAAGGTGGGCCTCTAGAAATTCGTGGCGCGTTTATTGCTAACCCGAATTCTAATATTATACAAAAATAGATCTAAGACCGGCGCATTTTTTAAGAACGGGGGATATTGTAAATACGGTCGCTCCGTTCTCGCGCCATACTGTTCCTCAGCGACCTCATTACGCGCATAGATTCTGACTGGTATTACTTTTCAAAATATTGTTTGAAATCAGCAAGATACAATTTAGCAACTTCAGCGCTCGCACGCATCCTGTCATGCGGTAGTAGCAGCTCCCAATCCTCCAGAATAATAAGCTCCTCATTGATTCTTCATATTGGTGTGATTCGCAGCTCATGTACCTAATAATCAAATCAGTATTTCCGTTGATTAGTCGTCCACGTGGTCCCTAATTTACTGAGTGTGAAATTAGCCTAACTTCGACTTCTGCATTGCCGCAAGATGTCAGATCTATGTTTTCTCCTCCTGGGTGCAGTGATAGAACTTGGTATGACATCACGGTGAAGGGGGGATACCCGTCTCGGCGGACATGGGTCGGGGCTACTAGTCGTGCGCTTTTCTACGCATTCGTTTTCCGATGCGCTCCAGTACTCCGTAAGCTCGTCCACTTCTTCAAGTTCGTCGTCCTGGTCGATTTCGTCTCCTAATGTCGAGAGGCTATCGTCCCGTGGACGTATATTTGTCGGGGTGCAGGAGCTGGTTAGCAATAAGCGTTCGATTTCCTCCTGGAAGGTGATGTCGCGCAGTGTATGCGGCGGACACAACCCGTTCGCTTTGCCCCTTTACGACCTCGTCAATATTTATAAAAAACGCGGTTTGTACGCGATCCGCAGACACGGTGCACGTATTTCCGTCGATCTCGATAAAGTCGTTACCGTCGTAAGCCCGATCTATGACATTGTGCGGCCCTGAGTACGGACGGTAAAGGGGGGTTTTCTTTGCCACATGTTATAAAAAGACGCTGAGGTCTTTGAAAACAAAGCACTTAGAGAATTTTTTATGTAAAACGGGAACCGGTCTAATCTTGTTAATATATGCTTTCAACTCGGTTAAAAATATGCTCTCCTCGGGCTTATATTCCTGGCCGCTGTAAACGGCGCCATTCCGGAATTCTGCCTGACTCGCGCCTGCACTTGTATGAATAGTAAATACGCAGCAGTACGGTCGGCAGGAGACGTGGCCACTCAGGGTCGTCGCCGTGGCATGTAAAAGCCGCTTTGAGGTCCCGGTGCTAGCGCTCAACCATGCCATTCGCGGCGGAACGATACGCGGACGTACGAGTTCATTCGCACCCTGTAAAATCTAGCAATTCCTCAAATAGTTGTACCTCAAACTGCGTATCCTGATTGGTAGTGATACGCAGTGGCGCGTCGAATCTCGCTATCCACGTGTTATAAAACGCGAACGGGACGGATCGGCCGGTTATGTCACGAAGAGGTACAGCGTCCGGCCACCAGTTATATCTGTCCACCATGGTGAGTAGTTTGGTGTCCTTCATCATGGTATGTTTCATAGTTCGGCAACGGGCTCACAATATCAAGGTGCACGTGCTCGAACGTAGAGTCAGGCGCGATAAAATGCGACGGTACTGGACGATTATGCCGTGTAATCTTCGATGCTTGACACGGAATGCATTTTTTTCAAAAACGTGTTATATCGCGCGACCTGTCCGGCCACACATATTGTTGGCGTAATAACCTATTGATTACCTTGGGAGTCGAATGCGAGCTGTTATGAAAGAGGGCAATAAGCTCCTTTCACATCTCGCTTGGGATATAAGGACTCATAATGCTCCCTTTTATATCACAGTAAAACGGTTATGGTCCAGATCACTAAAAAGCACTTGTTTTAAATTAAAGGGATGGGTTCTATCTGCTAAAATTCTGTAAAGCTCACTGTCCTACTCATGTCTTTGTGTCAGTTCTTTCACGTCGAATAACGTAGGTAAACGAAACGTGTTAATATGTGCTCTTACGAGTCGGATCTCGGAATCCACGTTGTTCTATTTATCCGCCCACTTGAGCATGGATGGCACACAATAAGTATCTCAATACCTGATAGCGCGTAGGAAATACGTGCTCGAACGGTACGTTATTCGTAGATTAAACTGCCCGAGCTAGTTTATTTGGTGGCATCGGATCGCGGGGACTTCATCCTGCGATTTTGCGAGCACGTAAACTAACGGTTGATGATCCGTTACTACCCCGAAGGATCGTCCTTCTAAATAGTAGAAAATTTTTTTGATTACGTAATAAATCGGGATTAGGTCCTGGTCGCAAGTGCTATACTTTTGATGCATGGGGTTAAATTTTTTCCATAGAAAATTTTGGGTGGCCATTGGTCGCCGGCTTTCTGTTCGAGCGCGGCTCCCATGGCTATGTCGAAAGCGTCCGTTACTAGGCGAATCCCCGCTTTTTTCGACGGAAAGGCGATCTCAGTGACGTTTGCAAGATCGGACTTGCATCTTTCGAACGCGATGCTACCGGCCACGTCCCAATGGATCGGTCGCCTATCTTTTTTTGTCGTGCCGTTCAAATATTTCAGGAACGGATCCTGAGTTTCCGCGGCTAGCCGGATGCATGCGCGATAAAAATTTACCATGCATAGAAAACGACACTATTCAGTTGTGTTTCTCGGCCTAAGGAACTCGCGTATTTCATTCACTTTCTCCGGAGTAGGCTTAAACCTTGAAGCGTTTACTGTGTCCTAATAATTCGAGCTCCGGTTCTCCTAAATTAGATTTTTCCATGTTAAGTCGTAACCCGAACGTGTCCAGGCGAATTAACACAGTCTGTATATCTTGTTTGTACAGTTGTTCTGTCGGGGACGCGATGAGAATGTCATCGACGATAACGAGGGACAGCGTAAGTCTCCTAAAGCATTTTCGATGTATGTATTAAGTGCAATAAAAATAATTATTAATTTATCAAAGAATGTTTAATGATTTTGGCTCCATTAATTTTATATAAAATTCTAGATAACAAATCTATCTGCAATAATAATTGCATATCCCAACTTGCACATGAAATTGAATAGTTATACTATCAATATGCAATATGCATAGGCCAATCCGGATTTCAGAATCTTATACGAATACTCAAAAGGTATTTTTATGAGAATTATTAGTTATACAATAAATATATAATATTAGAAATAGTATGGTATATTATTTATATAAGATCAAACCACAAATTTTATAGTCATAAAAGATAAATATTATTTGTATATTACTTGAATTTGTCACTCGTACATGTTTATATAAACATATTTTGAACTGTATATTATTATCAATTTTTATATACCGATACGTTACAAAGTTTACCTGACAGTTTCTTTTACCTTCGAATAAATTCTCTTTGCTGCTTCAGTAATTGATGAAACTGTCAAATAATTTTATATACTATACATAAAAGAATCTACCTGTTTCATTGGTAATAGTTTCTGAAGAATTTTTTCAGCGTACTTGTAAATTGATGGAGGATAGTGACACAATTTAGCAAGAGCCAACCCATAATGGCTTACTGCTGTTACTCCAATTTTAAGTTGATAAGTGTAGATTAATGTAGAGTTGTATAAATGCCTCTGATGACAAGCAAAATGTAAGCTGTGAATATATCAAGATTTATAAAAAATGAAAGCAATATTTATATTGTAATTTTTTATTTAATTGGTCTAGTGCATTGCCTCTTTTAGTCAAATTAAATTTAGATCTCGAATCAAATATTTCTTATCCTAAATAAATTGAATTAATACAAAATAATGTACATCTTCCAATGATATAATTTATTTTTAGAATGCGTTGTCGCCAAGAGAATGAATAAGCAGATAATATGCTCTGTTATTAGAAAAAATGGGAAAAAATATTGCTGCATTTTAATCAATTCAATCGGTCTTTTGTGTGTCTGCTACAAGTTAGTTAAAGCAACTCTTTAAGAATCATTTAAGTGTTATACGAGAAAAAATGCACGGTCATACTAAGAGTACTACTTTGAATATTACGTACGGATAATTGAAGCATATACATTTTTTTACAATTTGATGAAGGAAAGAATGCTAATTGTACTATTACTAGACTATCAACGATTAAGGAAAATTATTTTTACTTATATAAATATGATGTAGGAAGGTGGATTGATAAGTTTCCGGCCTGACCAAGAAAAACAACATTTTTAAGCATTTTTTTTATTTCTCAACATAATCTCCTCCAATACTGATTCATTTCTCATAGAGGTGTTCTAGTCTAGAAATGCCATCTCTATAGATTGATTCGTCAAGCTCCTCAAAATCCCCATTTACAGCTTCGATTACTATTTCATTGTCCGCAAATCTCTTACCGCCAAGCCAATTTTTGAGGTTAGAAAACAGATAATAGTCACCAGGAGCTAGGTCTGGAGAGTAGGGAGGGTGTGGCATCAATTCCAACTTCAGATCTTTGATTTTAGCCATCGCAATGATTGACGTGTGCGCTGGTGCATTATCGTGATGAAACAAAATTTTTTACTTCGCCAGATGCGGTCGTTTAATTTTCATTCGTGGCTCAAACGTTGCAATAAGTCTGGGTAATATCTACCAGTGATATTTTTACCCTTTTCAAGGTAATCCATGCATATAATACCTCTTGCATCCCAAAAAACAGTAGCTATAATCTTGACCGCCGAAAAAATTATTTTCTCCTTCTTTGGAGATGGTTCCCTGGTCCAATCCACTGTTTAGACTGTTATTTGGTCTCAGGAGTGTAGTGATGCAACCAAATTTCGTCAACGGTTACGAATCGACGCAAAAATCCCCTTGTATTACGCTTATACAACGCCAAATGGCGGTAGAAATGTTCTTTCGAATCAATTTTTGGTCGACTGTTAACAAACGTGGCACCCATCTTGCACAGAGCTTTTCCATATACAAATATTTGTGTAAAATATTTTGTACATGTTCATATGACATCATCAAGGTCTCAGCTATCTCAGGCACTTTTAATCTACGGTCTTTCAGCACTATTTGATGGATTTTTTCGATCATATCTGGAGTTGTGACCTCAATGGGGCATCCTCAGCGAGGCTGATCAGAGGTGCTCACACGACACTTTTTAAACTCGGAAACCCACTGCTTACCAGTTGAATATGATGGGGAGGACGTCCCCAGTGTTGAGTCCATCTCTTGTTTAATTTCGTTCGGCATTCACCCCTTCAAATAAAAGTATTTGATGACAGCACGATTTTTCAGCTTTTCCATTTTTACGAAAAACACAGAGGCGTCTTGTTCTGCGTGCTCTCAAACCTAAACTAACATGGCGATCGGACTGAAATTATAGCTGCCAGCTATTTCAGGATAGTACTATAGAACGTCAAGGTAGGCCTAGTGACGCCATCTTTTGGTCAGGCCGAGAACTTATCAATCCACTCTCGTATTAGCGCTCATATATTCCACCTCATATTATATGATGATCATATTCGCGCAATATTCTCCAAAGAGTTTTTAACCAAAGTTGTAACACGTAGCCAAGAGTGAAAAATTAGAGTAGGAGGAGTGAAAAATGACGGACTATATATATATATATATATATATATATATATATATATATATATACTTATTCGTTTGCAGGAAACGATCAAAATATGAAATCAGGCATGAGTCCGTCATTTTTCATCACGATCTCTCTTGGCTACATGTTACGATGTCGGTTAAAAACTATTTGTGTATTAAATTATTCTATTAAATCTTCTCCTAAATTAATAGGTGACGATTCCTGATTGTCCTTTATAAACTAAATCGATAAATCCTTTTATAAACCTGCTATAGAAAAAGTTAGAAAGGCGTTGAAACGATTGTAAAACTCTAAAAGAAGATTAAATTGATGAATAAAAATCATTTTGGCAAAAAAAGTTATTTTCGTTGTTAGTTTAGATAAGTCGAGACTTATTGAACGACGTGTTATTATAGGTACAGGAGTGATAAGATACATGACAACTATGGGGATAGCCATAACCTATACTCGTACCATATATGTAATTTTTTTCATAGTCATGTTAGCAACAGCCACCTAGACTATTAATTAACAATAGTTAATTGACAGCAATAAAATAATTAACAATAAGTAAATAATGAATCAATTTTAACAAGTCAGCAATATCGAATGCAAAACATTGATACTGATAACAATATAGATAATCATTAAAAATAAATAAAAAAATAATGCTAATGACATTCTGAAATAAAAATTGTTTTTATTATTTAAATAATAAACGAGTAGTAGTAATAATTTTTCTTTTCTTTCTTGTTACAAAATAAAGAGAAAGACAAATAATAAATTAATGCTCGGCATTTTAAAATACTTAATAATAATTTTCTTTTATAGAAAAGAAAAAAAACAATAAACGATTAGTTAATTAAGAATTTTTTTAAGACGTCTAACAATATTCAAGGAATAGTCATCGAATCAAGACACATATAGAATAAGTTCAGCGTGTAAATAATAAACATAGAGATTATATAATCATATTATGCAATAAATCAAATATAATTATAACAATAATAAAATAATTTGTAAATAAATAAATTAAAAAATATAACTAAACTATAAATTATGAATAAATAAATAATTAGAAATTTTTCCAAAAGAATAGATTTCTGGAAAATTCACTAAATTTAAATTTTATTTTATTTTATAAAATTTCATTTAAATAAAAATTATATATATATATATATATATATATATATATATATATATTATAACGGGGTGTTTATCTAATAAATGCCCGGTAAAAGCAACCGTTAACAGAGGTGTAAAGAACCCCAAACGGATTAATAATAAATGTTAAAAATAAATTTTAACATTTATCAAATTATATAAAATTATAATAAATAATATACTACCGCTACCTAATAGGCACCCGCGCTATATTTGTTATATGCCGACGCATAGACTCCCTAGAGTCTTGCGTAAGCGCTTTCGCTGGAATGCGGAAAGCATTCCCGAACCTCTCTCCACCGCGGCGATTCCGCGCGAATCAGGGCTTGCGATCACCGGCAGAGCCTTTCGGCGCCACCGGAGTCGCAAGCGTAGTAGAAATAAAAGAGAGGGTTTTTGGGATGGAAAGGCAGAAAGGAAGCGGGAGAGATTGAGATCCGGGATCTCCAACGGCCCATCCAAAGAGAAATAAATAGATTTAACCTTTATCCAACGCCTTGTTATTACCTTTCAAAGCCCATCCCAGGCTCCATAACAACGGAAGAGCGGAGCTCCTCCGCGCCGCACCCAGCTCCAACAAGAGAGAGGACTAGCGCGGGCGTGCGCCGCCGCAGTAGTAGTGGCAGAGAGAGAGGAGGAACTGCTGCGTCGCCGCGCGCCGCCGCTCCAATAACAGCTGAGCGGGCCGCCCCCGTCGCGCAACGCCTGCGGCGGCTCGAGAGAGCGTTGACCGAGCCGCCGCAGCTGGTCAAGTGCAAGGCAGGCGGAGGGCAGTACAGCTTGGGCCTTTGGCCCAAGCTGACCTTACCCCTTCCCCCCTTTCCTCTTTTCCCGGTGGCCTCTATCTCATCGGACCTTTTCAGGAACGTCTCGTGCGTAGGAGACGAGGTGAGCCACCCACTCCTCCTTCTCCCCCCCCACCTGCGGGTCGTGTCTCGCCCCGAAGGCCCTTCTCAGAGCCGTCCAATCGTAGGGGACAGGGCAAGCCACCCACCCCCCCTTCCTCCCCCAGCTGCGGGTAGGGGACAGGGCGAGCCACCCACTCCCCACTTCTCTCCCCCCTGGACGTCCCGTCCACGGGCAGCGTCTTGGTCCGATCCGGAAACCCGGATCAGACGGACGTTGTTCACGGTGTTGACTCTGGGTAGGGCACCCCTCCGAAAGGAGTTACGGGCATGGCGCTAGTAGCTCCTATTAGTAGTCGTGCCCAAGGTCTCCGGAGACCAACCGACGCGACGGGACAGGGCGATCCTTCCCCAGCCCCTCACCCACGGGTTCTTCCGTGTCCGATCCGGATATCCGGATCAGACCGACACCCTCCGCAGTGCGGACTCCGGGAAAGGCACCTGTTCGAAAGGAGTTACGGGTGAATACCCAGTAGCTCCGACTAAGAGCGGTGACCAAGGCCTCTGGAGACCCACCGGTGTGTTGAGAGACGCGCCTGGGGATCGTCGGAGGACGAGTCCTTCGGGGGGAAGTCTCCAGATCTGTCAGATCTAGACCTCTCAGAGGCCAATTCGGAGGACGAGGGACCACGGAAGGCCGTACGGAGCGCGGTGGAAATTCCAGTCGCTCCCGAGGCCCTCGACGTACGGGCCGAGATCGACATCCGCCGTCCCACTCGGCTGTCTCTCGTTGTCCCCCCTCCTCGGCCTCCCCTGGCAGAACTCCCGGGGGCCCCGGCCACCTTCAGACTCCGCGACCGAAGTCTTTCTTCGATCCGGCGGCGTCTGAAGGGGAAGGGCCTCCCTACGGCCCAGCGCATCGGCCTAGTAGGGGAAGCAGTCCCGCATCGCAGCCGAAGCGCAAGCCGGAGACGGGCAGCACGCACGCTCCGACCGCCTCCGTTCGTCTGCCCTTACCGGACCCCTCCCCGACCGGTACCACCCGCGTTGATCAACGGGAGGCAGCGAACTAAACGGCCCTTTTTAAGGCCACCAAAAACAAATCAAACGAGGCCAAATCATTTAATTAACCGTCTACACCATTATTTAAATACCATTATCTAAATACTATCCGTTATAACATGTTAATGCACGATTCCGTTCACACAGGGTGTGAGAGAGAAAAATTTATATAATAAGTATAACAGTGAGATAACGCAAGAAGAGCGCGACCTTACGAGGAACAAGAGGAACTACTACTGAAAGCTGCATGCATGCTTATTGCTCTTATGATTTCTATTCTATGTAGAGATAAAAACTCTATCTCTCTCACACTTTCTTTCGCTAAACCAATTTTCTACGATAATTAGATATATATTCTAATTACGTTATATTGAATAAATTCAAACAATAAATAACTATTATCCAACGAGACCTAATTGGATATATATTAATAAGATCCACCAATCTTATGATACAAAGCTGAAACTTTTCCACGCAACGTTATATGGATAGGAAAAAGGAAATAATTTTATAATTATATATATAAAATAATATATTTTATTTATTAATACCACAATAGCAAAAAAAATATAACATTAAACAAAAACAAGACTTCTTCGCTGTTGGGTGCCATAGAGAGAGAGTTCAGGGAACCTCAACCGCCCTTAAGGAATAAAGGTGTTTTGCTTACGAATTTGTGGACGCCGCGATTAGGGCACATTTTCTCTTTCGTGATGCCCTGGTATCCGCAAAAGAATCACCGGTGTTGTCGGCTGTACCGTCCACTGGGGTCGTGCTCGCACTCCCTCGCAACTCTTCCCAGAGATCGATGACTCTGGATTGAGCTCTCTTGGTTATTTCTGCCTTGGCTTTAAAATCAGCCAAAGCTTCCAGGAGGCATCGCTCCATATATTGGAGTGGATTCATACATGGAGGAGGCATCTTAACTTCTCCGGTACCCGAAGCTCCTACTTCGGGAGGGATGGTCTTCGTCCGAGACGGGCCAGTTCGTGGCTCAGATCTCACCTCCTCTGGACCCGAAGCTCCTTCCTCCCGCGGTTCCAAGGAGGCTCCCTTCCTCCTCCGTTGCCCTTCGACGAGAAGGTCTTGACGTCGACCTAGGACGTCGAAGAGGGACGTTGTCAAATAGAATCAAATTAAAGAAGGGCCAACTATATTAATAGGAAGGGGAGAACTATTCCTCCCTCCGCGGCCTCCCATGCGGTACCCGGGACGGAATCTAATGCCTCGCGAGAATATTCGGGGTTATCCTGCGCAAAGGACCTTGCTTTAGAAACCTCACCCGATGGTGAAATTTGTCGCATAACAGGTGGGTCGTTTATCACCTGCTCGTGATCCAACGGCGGTTGCGGATTAATCTCTTCTTCTAGTTCCAGCAGTGGTTATGATAAAGTCTCATCCACTGGTGCCAGCGTAGTACTGCTGTCCAAGAGATCGTTTTCCTCGGATTGGGCGTAAGGTTTGATTTCAGCATGAACTAATAAACACGACCTTCCAGCTCATACGCATTTAGGTAGCTCCTAGGTATTTAGGAGCTCATTTGAACATTACAGCATACACTTGACGAGCTTCTTGTCCCACATATGAGGGGGCCCTTTTAGGAACGCTACAATGCCGGTTTTCAACGTCCTGTTGACCCGCTCTACCGGATTAGACTGTGAATGCTACGGTGGAGTAAGGCCATGAAGTATACCGGTTGCCACTAAGTATTTATCAATTGTATGATTTTTAAATTCGGTACCGTTATTCGACAGGAAGAGCTCTGGCACGCCGAATTAGAGTGCGGTCCTCTCTTTAAATTCTTTGAGCATCGTCCTGGCATTAGTTTTACGGATGGGGATATATTCGTGCAACCGAGTAAACAAGTCTTGAAACACCAGGATATACTAAAATCCATAGCGACTTTTTACAAATGGTCCGGTAAAATCACCGGTAACCATTGACACCGGCAGCCAAGGACTATCTAAGATTCTCCGACCCATTAATTCGGCAGGTGGTCTTTGGCCCACCTTGGACTGCTGGCATATAAGAAAGTTTTTTACATATTCTTTTTATTATAAAATCGATAAATCCATAAAAACACCTAAATATTTCACTTCGGTGTGCCCGAAGACACTCTTTTCTCGATTTATCGTGAGTCCCGCTTCATGTACTCGAGTAAGAACACGACGTATGCAGTCTAAGTCTTCTTCAAATGTCTCTGTGGCGATGATAATATCGTTAAGATATGAGAAGGCATTCGGCTCAAGGTCTGGTCCTTTAATTCGGTCTATACGTCATAGAAACGACGCTCCAGCGTTAAATAGACCGAAGGACATCGTGATAAACTGGAACAATCCCAGTCCAGGTAGCATAAATGTCGTTATCAATTTGGATTCCGGTTGAAGTGGTATTTAATGATACGCATTACTCAGGTCTAAGGTAGAAATATATCTAGCTGGTTGTAGCTTCCTTAGAATCTGATCCATGTTAGGTAACGAGTATGTATCAGGTTTCGAACTTAACTTTTCGAAAGTCGATGCAAAATCTATATTTTCCGTTGCTCTTATGTACCATCACCAGTGGGCTTGACCAACCACTTCTAGATGGTTCGACTACTCCAGTCTACAGAATTTCTCTAACTTGAGAATGCATACCTTCTTGTATTTTCATAGAGACAGGATATGCTTTTTGACATATCGAGTGAGCATCTCCTACATCTATAATATGTTCCACCCATGTTATGTACGTCCCAGTGGTACTTCACCCGCCGGCAGGATTTTATTCAAGAGCTTCTTCATACGTTCTTGTTTCTACCGTGATATATCCGCGAGATAAATGGATGCTAACCTCGAAAACTCCATAGCGAGATCAAAACCAGTATTTTCTTCTGAGTTTATCTTGCCTACTCGAATAATTTCAGAAGATAAGCCGTCAGTAAATCGCCACGGTGCCAAACGTTGGATTTCATTATGTGTGACTGCGGCTACTTCCATCCTCACTCGTTTATTAGATACGTTAACCCACAAAGAATTATCAATCGGATTATGGATGGTTCCGAACGCTCGTGCGAAATTGGCCCCTACGTGGAAATCTACATCTAGGTTTGGGATCACAGCGACTAGCATATCGCGCGTGATTCCTGCCCATTCGAACGGCAGTTCGGCGAGATCCGTGACGTAAAGCGTTCCCTGGGCCTCTAGCACCAACTCCAGACGCTGGGTAGAACTGTCGCTGGCAAGGCCTCCTTATTCATTATAAGAAAAGAAAAATTTCCATAAAAATACAAAAAAAAAAATTTCCTTCGTGGGCTCTAAATTGGCGTATTCACCAAGTGCTTTTGACGAAAAGGATGAATCACAAAGAGAGAAAAAAAGAAAAAAAAATATTTCCTCTAGAATGTCTAAAGCACTTTGGGCGCCATTTCTGTAACAGGGTGCTTATCTAATAAACGCTCACTAAAAGCAACCGTTAACAGAGGTGTAAAGAACCCCAAACGGATTAAATTGTTTTAAAAACAATTTTGGTAGACCGTAGGTTCTTTACTATGGTTTTTCTTCGGACTTACCTCTTATCCTGAAATTTATTTATTTTTAATATATATTAATAATAAATTATATTAATAGATAATTAATGATCAAGGAAAAGACGGATTAATTATCAGGTATAGAGGGGGGATATTATTATATTTTCTATTACTAATAAAATGAAAAAGATAATCTTTATTGAGTTAAATAAAAAAAGAAATTTAAGATTTATTAAATGGTATAAAATTATAATAAGTAATATACTACCTTACCTAATATGCACCCGCGCCATGTTAATGCACGATTCCGTTCACACAGGGTGTAAGAGAACAAAATTTATAAGTGTAACAGAGAGAAAACGCAAGAAGAGCGCCACCTTACAGGGAATAAGAGGAACTACTACTGATAGCTGCGTGCGCAGTTGTTGCTCTTATGATTTGTATTCTACGCTTTTATCTCTCTATCTCTCTCACACTTTCTGTCGCTAAACCAATTTTTTACGATAATTAGATATTTATTCTAATTACGTTATATTGAATAAAATCAAATAATAAATAACTATTATCCAACGAGACCTAATTAAATATATATATATTAATAAGATCCACCAAACTTATAATACAACGCTGAAACTTTTTCACATAACGTTAGTCCAGGAATTTTTAACTTTGTTCAAAAATGCTTTCTTTATAAAAAGAAAACAACTGGCCGATCGCCCAATCAATATGTTTAGAAATCAACAAATCTCTAATGATCTTCTCCAAGAAAATATTGAAAATTGATTTATAAACACAGGTACCTCTTTAATTATTAATATTTTTATAGACGATTTAACACTCGACTTTTTCAGAAAAACTATTAAACTATATTATCTTAATAAATTATTTTCCTTCTCTCTCTCTTTTTCGCTTTTTCCCTCCTTTTTTCATCCATAGTATTAGTAATTAACATGTATAGGGTAAGGTAACCTATACATGTTACAATATATATATATATATATATATATATATATATATATACATGGTTATGGAACTGTTGGGAAAGTAACGAGTAGCTCCTTCTTTTCTCATGTTATCTATTTGCTTAAATTTAATCTGTACAAACAAAAAACCCTTTATCTTTATAAACGATAATGTTATGGTATAATTATATGATATTATATGATATGATAAGATATGATAATATGGTATCATATAATGATATTGCTTTATTTTCAGTTGACAGCATTAACTAAATATTCACGGTATTTAATTTAGAATACGACAACGCATGATATTTATACTGTTTTCATAAAGCCTCTATGGAGAAATATTGTAGTTTCTTGTACGGGCGGCTGAATACGATATCCAGTTGCCTCAAGACGACTTCAACGAGGAGTTTCATATTTGGTCCATATGATACGATATTCGTGGGACGGGAAAAATGACCCGTCGAAGCCTTGATTATATATAATATATATATATATATATATTATATTGTATAAAATAGACTGCAAAATGTCATTTTCTTGAAGCGTACACTGCTTTGAAGTAGTTTTTATATGAAAACGAGAATAGGTAAATTATCTATAGCAATATAGATTTATACATAAAGATATTATTAAATTGTTAAGAAATCTGTAAAATTATGATCTCGCGCGAAGCCCAGGCTGGTGATACTACTTATTGTATTAAGAATGCAACACCGATAAAAATATTCATGAATTTAATTCACAATGCTCGATATAAGTGCAAATTATAATACTGATTCTATTACTATTTTGCCTGGGTTTTTATCTCCTCTGAGTATCACAGGTCAATGAAATTAGTTGATACGTGTAACATAGTTGCGAGGTAATATCAATATCGTTTCGAGTTTATATAATTGTATTTTGGTTTATAATGTTATAGTAGACCAATTTTTTTCATAGCCGTCTTTAATCGTAATAATTGTAGATTTTTTTAGTCTACTTGCAAGGTGAATCTACAGAAACCAGGTAGCAAATTGTTTTCATGTGGATTATATACATCATACATCATGAAAACATGAATCCTTTACTTTTCTTATATCCAAAGACATCTTCTTCATATTTATTTTTAATTAAACACTATATGAAATGTTATTTTTATTTTTATTTTTTTTGACACAATAATTGATTAGTTGACCGTCTTCCGATACTTTCAATGCTTTCAATAGTACCTATATTTCAGACTATACAGAAGTAATTATAAAAAAATAGATAATGAATAAGACTATAATACTGATACAATTATTTGATTTATATTTGAATTTTTAAGCGTCAATATAAGAACAATTTCAAGAGTAATTGTTTTTCAGTGCTTACACCGATATCACAGGCTAGAATTTGTTGGACAAAGGAAGATATATCTACAGAAAATTATACATGAATAAGTAGATTGTCTAATACAGAATATAATACTTTTTATTTCTTTCTCTATAATTCACAATTAATTACATATTCATGGCTCGCGCTGGAGGCAGCTTGATTCCTAGCGGGTTCAACCGGGTAATTCATATTTTATAGGCGCGTGCTCACGAAGGAAGATGTGAATGGCTGATAGGTCCGTGTAAGACGTTAGAAAACATATGAAAATCAGCTAATGGTATGTGAAATTGTTGCTTATGAAAATCTGGACACTCACTGGTAGGCTTCGATGATGTCGGGGACTAGAAGACGTTACGCTCAGTTCTATTTCTACGGCATCGCGCACTCGCGACTCTATGGCATCGATATATTGATATCGAACGATCATTTAATGGATAGAAATTCTTCTCTCCAAAATCAAAATAGGAGAAAATCCCCACTGCGCCAATACGCAGAGATACTTAAACTGAATTATCAGAGACATTACAGAGGTGTAAAACCTAGAAGATTACATGTGTTATGTACTTTATTCTTCGGTCGTAAGGTATTCTTAGAGTTATCAACGATTGTTTGCCTACATATGGTATTATAACTAAAAATGTCCTTACAACTATTCGTGCCGTTGCCTATAAAAATGTTCTCATACCTACTAATTTTTTTATATATAAAATATATTTATGACTATGAATAGGAATCTTAATCTTAAATTGCAACACAATAGCTAAAAATATTTTGACACCTATGAATGTTCTACACTCTAAGAATTGTTCTTACGGCTACGTATTATGTATCTTCCTACTGTTATTCTATTAACCTAGAACTTAAACGAAACTACTTAAACCTAGCTCTTAAACTAAACGTAATTTACAACATAAAATTATATCTTCTGATCTTGTTTGCAAGGTGGCTATCGGAGAATCTCTCTGATGTATTTCTGCTTCTCCTGTCAACGTCGATTTTAGCGTGGATTTTCTCGTGTAGAGCATCGTACACTAATAGTGACCGTTGTTCGTTTACTTTCCTTGCTTCAGTTTCCTTGCGCTCGACTTAATCGACACTTATAACATCGCGAGCGCGTAAATACGTAAGTAGACTATTTTCATAAGGATCTGAGTCGGCAAATCGTAAACCTCTGTAATACAGTATGGTGGATTCGAATATTCCTTTATACGTGGTCAGCAGGAATATCGGTTTCGATGTAGCTAGTTTAGATGTATTTAATGAGCGGCACTTGTAAGTGTGGAGAGGGGTAGTACTCAGTAGAGGTACTTATAATCAGCGCCAGTTATATCAGCTATCAGCGAGTATATGTTTCTATCTAAGCGATAGGGGGTATATATATATATATATATATATATATATATATATATATATATAGATTTCTATAATGATGGTAAAACTGTTGTACGGTTAGGTGACCTACCTTGAGCTGCGAAAGTCTGCTTCCACTTACTTGTTGAGGTAGACTAATGCCTCTAATATTAAGACGTGAACAACTAGCTATATAAGTCTACTATGATCGATAGCTCCCCCATGGTTTGTGTAAAAATCAGCTACGGAAAATGTCTATGTGTCGCCTCATTACCAATCACGTTCCACGTCTCCTTTCAGTCAGTGATCAGAATTGCTATTATCAATATCGCTTCTGACTTCAGTAGGTGCTTTCGGCATGAACTGGGTCTGACTATTCCGAATATTTGATTCATTGTTATCTTGACTACTAAAACCTCCGAAAACAATGGTTGTCCATTTATTTGGAAAATTTTGTTTGAGAGAGATACATCTTTCCGTGTACTTTTCTTACTCTCGATCATACCTTTACTTCATATATTAACGGAGAACTTTTCGGACAATTTGACAATGGTCCATGAATTTCAGAGTTATTTTAATCAACAATTGAGGGATTTCACACGATAGGATATGGTTTCTTCGACATGCGCTGTCCAGTATCACAAACCTTGTGTATTTTCTGTTCTTGTTTTAATAGCGAACTTGTTTATCATTAAACTGAAATAGTTTCTTTTTGACCGAGTTGTGTATAGTTCGCACACCTTCTATTTATTTGATCTATCTATATTCTAGTTTATTTGATCAATCTCCTGGTGTCTCTGCAGGAATGATTGTATAGGGCTCTCTTATGTAACGACTTTTTCTATAGATAAGAAGAGCTGCCGATACCTGTGTACTCGCATGTACCGAAACGTTGTACGAAGATTGATATCATGGTTTTAATTTTTCTATTAACAGTTGCAACGATGGTAGCATGAGCGCGATATGGGGCTTAAAATCGAATGATGAATGATTTCCAGTTCGAGTATCGCGCTAACTTCTGCTTAGTTTCTGAAAATTTGTAAATATTCGTGTAAATTAATTTTTTATTTTAATTTTTAAACTAATTTTATTTTTTTATTTGTAGTATCTAGTTCTATTTAAAATTCTTCGGAGATGACTATAAACAGACAGTCTGACTAGCATCATATTAGTATTAAATCAATTTGATACTGGTATTTTCTGTTATTGATGTAAACTTTTATATATGATAATTTTTCAGTCTTGGGCGTTTGAGCACAGTCAGTCTATAGTTTAGGTTAGCCGATATTTCTAATAAATACTATTTTCCATCTTCCAGTCTATATGTTTTTCGTATCTATAATTAATTGCTGTTGCTGAACGATTGTAAAAATCGTCATTTTCTACTATCTTGAGTATTGTTGTTTAAATGTTGGAACACTTGATAGCTTCAAGCAGCTGTACTCCGTGACTGCCGTAACTTCTTGATCCTGTAAATGTTCCTCTTCTTCTATTTTCTGAATCAACACTGCACTAACAGTATATTTGCTCTCATATATCGAATGTGACTTATTGTTTTTGTCCCCATTTGACCTAATTTTTGAGTAGGTTAATCAGGAGTGGCATTGATTAATGAATTGAGAATAGTTTAATTTAATATTACATAGTTGGTTTTTATTTAGCATAGCGTATTTTTTCATTTATTATTTCAGAGTCCGTGCATGTGTGGAAATAGGTACCTGCTTTTCTTTAGCATGGGTATTCGATTGTACGTTGTCTAATAATATACAGAGCTTGTATGCTTGTAATTAGCAGCATCTTATTTTCAGATTAAATATTTTATTTTTCAGAGCAATGGATTATGCCAATTTTCAGGTATCAATTGCACGAGGCATCCGGCCGCGAAGTAAACAAAACCTTCGAGAAGAAGGTAGACGTAAATGAGAAAATGCAGCGTGACCTCTACTACAGAAAACGAAAAACAAAGAATCTCCTAAAGTCTTGCTCACTTGAAGTCCGAATTGAGGAAAGTTTTCGCTCTAAGTTGATGAATCCTAAACCAGCGATTGTTCTCCAGAGTGTCCTTGTCATTGCAAATGATGCAACCGCGTACGCGGGGAAAAAGAGGAGAAGGTAAGAGGAAAAAAAACAATGACGGAATAAATAAGTAACCCTAGTCACCCACTTTATTGGCGGATCACAATAGCTCCATTTTTACACACACAGTTCATCACACGATTTTCACGCCCGACGCGTCTCAATCACCGCAACCGCCGACATGACCGTTTTCCGAGGAATGCCGACCCAACGGACAGACACCTACAGCACGCGACGCGCACTCACCTCCTCGCTGATCGGGGGCCGGTGACGGTGACGGGCCCGTGGCTGCAAAGACGTGCGGCACCACCGCCACAGGAGTCCGAAGATGCGTCGTCGCCTTCGTCGGTGCGTCCTCCGCTACCTGCTTCGTCTCCACTCTCGTCTTTACTTTGGGCTCCTTTTCCTTCCTTTCGTACCTCTCTTCTTATCGTGCCTTTCGCTTCTGCCTCCTCTCCCTCGCTCGAGTCATCTCTCTCGTTCTACTTTCTTTCTTTCTGCCACCCGAAACACTCTCCCTTTACGCACGACTCACTTTCTCGCCTTTTTTCACAACACCGTGCGTCGGCGCTCCCTTTACTCTCTCTCTCTCTCTCTCTCTCTCTATGACCCTCCAAATACTATCCTCCCTTTATCTATTTCATTCAGTCCTCTCTACCCGCTGTTATTCCCATTTTTGCTTCTCACTCGCGCCGCGCGTCTCTCCCAAAAGTACGGGTCATGAAATCCGAGAACAAAAAGGGGGGCCTAGGATCCCCGACTTAACTTAAATGCAAAATACAAATTTCATATTAATACGGAATGATAAGTGTTGTCCAATTTAGTTGACTCTAACATTAAATTTACATTATTGGGATTTTTCAAAATATGAATATTTTTAAGAGTTTCTCTTTTATATTTATTCTTAATACCATGTTTCAAAATATTTACATTTTCAAAGTCGAAAGATTGTAACAAGTTTAAACTATGTTCTTTTAGCCCGGATGTAGCATTCATGCTTCGTAAGCTATATTGATGTTCGTACGAAGATGGATTGATAAGTTTCCAATTTGACCAAGAAAAACAACGTTTTTGACAATTTTTTTTATTTCTCAACATAATATAGTCCAAGGCTGATACATTTCTCATAGTGTTCTAGTCTCGTAATGCCATCTCTATAGACTGATTCGTCAAGCTCCTCAAAATACCCATTTACAACTTCGATTACTTCTTCATTGTCCGCAAATCTCTTACCGCCAAGTCATTTCTTGAGGTTATGAAACAGATAAGAGTCACTCGGGGCTAGGTGTGGAGAATAGGGAGAGTGCGGCACCAATTCAAACTTCAGATTCTTGATTTTAGCCATCGCAACGATTGACGTGTGCGCTGGTGCGTTATCGCGGTGAAACAAGATTTTTTTCTTCGCCAGATGAGGTCGTTTAATTTTCACTTCATGGCTCAAACGTTGAAATAAGTCTGCGTAATATTAACCAGTGATAGTTTTAGCTTTTCCAAGGTAATCAATGTATATAATACCTCTTGCATCCCAAAAAACACTAGCCATAATCTTGTTTACCAAATAAATGATTTTCTCCTTCTTTGGAGTTGGTTCCCTTGGTCAAATCCACTGTTTAGACTGTTGTTTGGTTTCAGGAGTGTAGTGGTGGACCCATCTTGTACAGAGCTTTTCCATATGCAAATGTTGGGGCAAAATATTTTGTACACGTTCATATGACATCTTACAGGTCTCAGCTATCTCACGCTTTTTTAATCTGCGGTCTTTCAGCACTATTTGATGGATTTTTTTCGACTATATCTGGAGTTGTGACCTCAATGGTGCATCCTGAGCGAGGCTTATCAGAGGTGCTCACACGACCCTTTTTAAACTCGGAAAGCCACTGCCTAACGGTTGAATATGATGGAGAGGACGTCCCCAATGTTGAATCCATCTCTTCTTTAATTTCCTTTGGCGTTAACCCTTTCAAATAAAAGTATTTGATGACACCACGATTTTCCAGCTTTCCCATTTTTACGAAAAACACAGAGGCGTCTAGTTCAGCGTGCTCCCAAATCTAAACTAACATGGCGATCGGATTGAAACTACAAGCTATCTAAAACTGGTACTATAGAACACCACCTCAAAGTAGGCCTACTAGCGTCATCTCTTGGTCAGACCGGAAACTAATCAATCCACGTCGTATATTCTTTGTTTCAGGTAGCTTCCCGTTTGTCCAATCTAATATTTGTCACAATCTTTACAATTTATTTTATATAGTACTCCTGTTTTCAGACATTTATCATCCTTATCTTTACAATTTTTAAATAGCTTTCTAATATTATTATTGCTTCTTAAGTAAACTTGAATCTTATGTTTTTTAAATGCACTTCTAATTCTTTCGGATAATCCTCTTACATATGGTAATAACACGATTTTATTATTATTATCGCTCTTTTCCATATTACGTTCTCTAGTGTTATTATAAATTTGATCTACTCTCTCTGCAATCATTTTATCCACAAAATCTATTGAATATGGTCATTGTTAATGAATATCCTTTAACTAATTTTAAATTATCTCTTTTAAAATCTCTGTGTGATAATTTGATTGCTCTGTCGATGACTCCCTTTACAGTACCTATCTTATTTCGAATAGGTGGTGTGAGTTAAAATTTGACAACCTACCTGACCATGTAGGTTTTCTGTACCAATTTAATTTTACTCTGTTATTACTAACTATAATAACATTGACGTCCAAGAAACTTAATTTATTATCTGATTCTAACTCCTTTGTATAATTAATTCTATCATGGATGGAATTAACAACATCCGCCATTTCCTCTACACGCCTTTCTGGCACAATTGTCAAGATATCATCGACATAACTTTTATAGATAATTGGTTCAAAATTCAACTTATTTAAAGCAATATATTCTAATTTTTCCATTTATAAATTCATCTTTTGTTAATTTTGTGTGTTAGTTGATTTCTGACCATGTGTCTTATATAGAAATAACAAGGGGTCCTATAATTGTTATACCAACAAATCTGGAGTGCGGATGGTATATATAAAGTTGTATGCTGGGGTTTTCAATTTAGTTTAGTTCCTGAGGATGAACCGTAGCGGTTCGAAACGTCGGGCAAGAAGGTGATCTTAACTTTAATGTGGAGGGGGCAGTCTATTCCAGTCTACTCCATCGATCTTTCTCTTTTCACTTCTCATCAACTGTATCTAACCTATTTTCTCTTGCTTGCTTTTCATCTATTACTGCTCCCGCTTTTCTGTTACATTGTTTGACACCTTTCATTTTATTTTATACTCCTCGTCTTTTTTCCGTTTTCTGTCTTTTTTTTCTATCGCTCTCTAACTATCCACTAAACGAATATCATCATATGATTTACTAGAATTATGTCGTATATATATTTTAGAAATTCAATCAAAGTGCTTATGAATAGGAACAAGCTTTTTTTCATGCATTATATTGCATTTATATAATTTTTTGCATGACTATATATTTGCAACAAGCTTTTTTTCATGCATTATATTGCATTTATATAATTTTTTGCATGACTATATATTTGCAACAAGCTTTTTTTCATACAAGTATTAAACTTTTAACTACTTTTAGAAAAAAGATCATTCCTTGAGTCTGAATTCTTTCATTTTTCTTTTTGTTTGCTTGAACATAATTTTATATTAATAATCATTATAAAATATATTTTATCAATTTAAGCTTTTAAATAAATCTAACTATTATACACTTGATACATTAATTACAAACTAAAAATAACGATGTTTAATAATATTAATGAATTAAATTCACTTAGTTTTAAGTTTAATGATTATCAACAACGCAAGCAACTAGCTATAACGATCACTGTCCACTTTACAACTATGAGACAACATAATATTACATGTTTTTGCTAACTATATATATTGGGTGTACAAATAAGTTTCCAGCATTCTTTTGTTTTAAATATAAGGCTTTATTATGAAAATATGGTGATCATCCATTGGAAGATCTAACATTTTCTCATGTTTCTATCAATTTATGAATTTCATATCAAAAAGTTTTTTCGCCTAAGAACATTCTGCTTTGATCGAAATAAGTGGTAGTCAGATGGTGCCAAGATTATAAGGCGGCTGAGGTAGTATTTCCCATTCACTATTCTCGAAATAACAAATTTTCATGAAATATACTGCGCAATAATCGCATAGATAATTTATATACCTAATAGTAATCGAAGAAAATCCAGGCTAATAAGCCATAATTGCATAGATATAGAATGTGTCTTTGCTGTAGCATTTCGTAGTTATACACGTTTAACAGTTTTGAGCTTTGTATTAATAAATTTTCAATTATCAGCAGAAATTATTACAAACAACTCTACCATTTTCATCAACTGATCGCAAGCGGCCGAGTGAGTGAGGCAAATTGGGCACGGACGGTGAGAGAAGGGGCCGGGAGACAAGGCCAAGTACAAGTGGCGCCGGCGCGCGTGAGCGGCAACTCGACACACATGCCTTCTTATATAGATATATATATATATATATCATCCTTAATACTTGCTAGATAATGAGACTCCCTATAATCCAGTTTCCAGAGTCTAAGAGGGCTGGTATCGTCCGAGAGAGAGAGAGAGAGAGAGAGAGAAAACGTAGTGTGCGAGGCGAAAAAACTTGCTTCCTGCGGAAAAATAAATTATAGAGTGCACGTAGAGAGACACGAAGCTAGTATATATAGCCTCGAGTTGCCAAACACACGCATTAATATATCTCTTGCTTTGTTTTCTGGACCGAATTAAAGTTTTGGCATGAGCTTTTGTTTTGAATCTCGATAGAAATTTCTAGATGATCGTAATGAGTGAGTGGACAGCATATCACATCCACTCCGTTTCCAAATATATTTTTCAATGAAAAGGGAGTGAGACCAAAACATACCAGGCACCTTCCATCTTTAGTGACTGATACTAAAATATTAAATACGCCTTGCGCAAAAGATTCAGTTCCATGCATTTATTGTGTATTACGACAGATATTTTCTATTTTATAAATGTTCGTAGCGTCTTTATGGAAAAGAATATTTAATACTATATGAGCAGATGCATATTAAACGAAATGTGAACTTATGCGTTTATCCGAGGGTGAAAAATATACCATGTGTACCTAAAAGCTAATCTGAATGTTAAAGTGAAACGAATTTTATTCAAAGTACGGGCTATTGTTTTCTATACATTTGGATGTTTCTGGTGATTTGATACCACATCAATAGAATTGTTTGTCTTGAATCGGATCAATCAAGAGCAATCAAACACCCAATTTTCGACTTCCTCGTGAGAATCGAAGTGCTGCTCAGCTAATGCGTGCTACATCAATAAAAGTAAATGGTGATCGGGATGAGCCAAATCTGGTGAATACGAGACGTGTAGTAGTAGCTCCTAGCCAGGTGCTATCATTGCATCATAAATCGGGTTTTCTTTGCATACAGGTGCATTCTCATAGATGAATATTATCCTAGTGTATCTTTAGGCTTATTCTTGTCATTTTTTGATTGATTGGAACAGTAGTAATTGTATCATCGAATTTTAACAACTCGTAATTCACCATGCCATTCTGGTCCCACCAAACACACAGCACTCTCCTTTTGCCAAATCGATCTGGTTTTGTAGTCGATATTGAAGGTTATCCGGAATTGATTCATGATTTATTTCGTGTAAGATTTTTGAAATATATCCACTGTTCATCGTCAATAATAATTCAATAAAACATAGATTTTCTATTAATGTTTTTAAACCAAATTATACAAATAATTTTTCAGTTTTCCATATGCCTTTCATTAAATTCATTTTTCACACTTTTGAATCTTTCCCATAGATTTTGAACGACCAGAAATCGTTTTTTGTGCATCATCTAACATTTCAACCATTTTCTTTTGACGCAAAGTGTCATCTTCATCCAATATCGTTCTGTAATTCGGCGTCTTCAAACTTTTTAGTGGTCTTTCACGTTCTTCATATCTCACATCAACATTATTATTTCTCAACCATTGAAATCTTCTTGTTTATGAAGAATAATTACATATAGATGATCCTTACAATAAATTTAAAAATAAGATAAGATATTTAGATATAGATATAGATTCGTTTAATATTCTGTAGACTCATTTTGAATACAAATATGTAATAATGTAGCTGAATGTATATTAGATAGATACTTTCGGCTATCGAATAGCATAGCATTAGTCTTTTTAGAAATATATTTTAAGCTAATTAAGAATGCCCAAGTGCAGATACTATTCACGTCTATGCTTATGTCATCAAGATCTTGTAATATATCATTCGGGTGGAAAGTTAGATATATTTGTAAATAATCTGCATAAATCATATATTTACACTTAGAAATATAATTTGGTAAATCATTAATGAAAATTTGAAATAGAGGCTCGAGAACGTTTCTTTGTGGAATACCAGAGTTAGTAATAATCTATCCCGAGGAAATACCATTAACACCCATAGTAGCATGGCTGCGATTCATTAGATAACTAGCAAACCTCATAATAGGAGAATTCTCTATCTATTATTTCTAATAGCCTTTTTGTATTGTATTTTTAGGTTTTATTTTGAATTTTTTGTAAATTTGTATTTCATATAACCTATTTGTCGAAATTTTCATAGTAATAAATGATGTGGCACAGATCAAATGTCTTAGAAAAATCCAATAGAGTGAGAAGGGTAAAGCATTTGCTCTCAATTCCTATCCATGTCTTCGGTAACAGCAAGGAATGTACTCTCGGTACTGTATCATGCACTGTAGATCGAGAGAGAACATACTCTCTTGAACGAAATGTACGATATTTAAAATCAGATATAATGAATATTCGGTAACAAATCAAATTTGTACTATAATGTAAAATTAACTTATTTTAACGTTGCATTGATTTACATGAATTATTGTGAGTTATATTATTGTATTCTATGGTATAGATAATTTTATATAACTTCTCCAACCACTTATGATAGCATGCTCAGTATTGTTTCAATAGTGAGACGATAATTGACTATATTTCAATTATTTAATATATATTGTTTATAATTGTATTAGGAGTGTGAATAAGTCTTTCCCGTTTTTTGTAAGAGATGGCGCCACCAATACTGTGCGAGTATTCAATGGTTACATATGTCATAATCAAAGCTTATTCATATTTCAACAATTCCATACTAACACATTAGTTAAAATTTTTTCGCATCATAAATTTTTCATATCGTGAAAATGTCGAAATTTGAGCCGAGTCGACGCCATTTGCGGGAAGTTTCACTTTATTGGTTCAATTTGAAGAAATCTGCTGCCGAGACGCATCGATTGCTTCAGGAGACTTATGGAGAAGGTTGTGTCGATGATTCAAGTGTTCGCGGATGGTTTCGACGCTTCAAAAGCGGTGATTTCGACGTGGAAGACAAGGAGCGTTCCGGGCGGCCGCAAATCTTTGAAGATCGAGAATTGGCAACTTTGCTTGATGAAGATTCTTGTCAAACGCAAGAAGAACTTGCTGAAGCATTGGGAGTTGACCGAACAACCATTTCCAAGCGTTTGAAAGCCATGGGAATGATCCAAAAGCAAGGAAATTGGGTGCCGTACGAACTGAAGCTGAGAGACGTCGAACGGCGTTTTTTCACTTGCGAACAGCTGCTTCAGCGATATAAAAGAAAGGGTTTTCTGCATCGTATCGTGACTGGCGATGAAAAGTGGATACGTTACGATAATCCGAAGCGAAGAAAATCATGGGGACTACCCGGCCATGCATCATCATCGACGGCCAAGCCAAATATTCATGGCGCCAAGCTCATGCTCTGTATATGGTGGGACCAGCTAGGTGTGGTTTACTATGAGCTTCTGAAACCGAATGAAAGGATCACAGGCGAGGTCTATCGACGACAATTGATGCGTTTGAGCCGCGCACTGCGAGAAAAACGGCCACAATACTCCGACAGGCACGACAAAGTTATTTTGCAACATGACAATGTTCGCCCAGATGTTGCACCGCCGGTGAAAACATACTTAGAAACTCTCAAATGGGAAGTCCTACCCCACCCACCGTATAGTCCAGACGTTGCTCCGTCTGATTACCATCTCTTCAGATCGATGACGCATGGCCTGGCTGACCAGCACTTCCATTCCTACGAGGAAGCCAAAAAATGGGTGGATGACTGGATAGAGGCCAAACCGGTCGAATTTTTTCGCAACGGGATTCGTATGTTGCCAGAAAGATGGGAAAAAGTTGTAGCTAGCGATGGCCAATACTTTCAATAATTCATTTGTAACCATTTTTTCACAATAAAGGCTCAAAATTTGAAAAAAAACGGGAAAGACTTATTCACATACCTGATAATTTTATTAAATTAGCTTTTTAAATTTGTTATTCTGTATGTACACTCATGAGATTATTCTTTCTTATTATTTTAAGTCCTCTTAGCAATATTGAATACTGAAGACATTTTACATCGCAAAATTTGTGAAATTATTCAAGTGTTTGAAATATAATAGATTCCGAGAAACATACTTTAATTATTTAATTAAATTCCACCGAGTGACATAGAGCATCTGAATTTATCTTTTAACTGAAATCTTGTTGTAGAATCAAACCTGTATTTGTATTCTTTACTTATTTATTATAAAATAAATCACTATTGAATTAACTGAGTATTGCGTTGATTGAAAATAAGTTTATCATAGTCTCAGAATCTTAAATTATTCAATTTATTGGATTATACAACGAAAACTAATAAATCGTTCGCCACGATGGGCATTTTATTTGAATGTCAGTCTCATTATTTAGTGGTATCATATATTATATATTATGTTTTCTAAATCGAAACATATTTCTTTCTTATATAAACGTATCAATCAATGGATCAAGATATCTGACATCTCCACTGTTCCTGACGTTTCAAGTGTTTTTTAATATTCGATTATAGTGAATTTATTTTCATCTTATAAATGTGATTTATAAAATATATTACATTATTTTATTACTGTGAAAGGAGAGATGTTTCGAAATTTCCTACACAATAAAAATATAAAAAAAAGAAGTTATAAGTTTTATTATAATTATTTAATAATTAAGTCTTAACTAGCTAAGTCTTGTGGCTAGTAAATGCACTAACATTATGGACTGCAGAACACGCCTCTCACGCCCGTACGAATTAATTTTCTGAACATCTTCAACGTTTTCGCCGCCATCTTTGAAACACTTATACCACTCGTCAATCCTTACTTTATTCATAGGACACTCACCATATGCCTTTGTTAACATTTTAGAAACTTGAATATACTTTATTTCATTTTTTACGTAAAATTGAATACGAATTCTTTACTCTATTTTTGTTCACAAACGAAAATCGCCGAGCTCGAAAAAACACGTCTATCGTTAGCGGCTGCCACTTAAAAAGTAAGCAATGAGTATTGCTGAAAATTTTATCGTACTTCAGGGGTATGTATACCAAGACAATCAAAAAATTGTTATGCAGGTGGACTCTCCAAACGCGCGAAATTTAAAAATTCTCGTTACTTTTTGAACACACCTCGTATATACATATATAATTGAGGATATCTATATACCTAATAATGAATATAATTACTAGTGTATACCTTATATATTAATAATTAACACATAAATTAACAGTATTTTTTTCAATAAACGGAACGATTATAATAATTTAACAGGTGAACGTGTGCAAATAGGATTGATGGATAACATGAAGTAACAAAGTTCTAATTGCACGTCTGTCGATTACAGAATAATTGATCTAGTAATGCATCCAAATGAATATTATCGATACGCCATAACTTTGATTATCATTAAGTTGAAAATTATTATCCTTGGAAGTGTAAGAATCATTGTCTGCACTCCTTATCAAAAAAATCATCGTCGCCACAAATCTCATCAAGAATTTTATGCGCACCAACTGCAAATTTGTTTTGAAAAAATAATTTCAGACAATTCCCGGCAAATACACTTTAATTGGCACAAAAGTAGGGATTTTTAAAACTAATAAAAAACCACAGTATGTATACTAAAATGGACTAGCATATACTCGAATTTAAAATCAGATATAGTAGTTTCCTACATATTCTTTACTATTCAAAATTTTATATATAATGTACTACTGACTACAATCTTTGAAAAAACAGCAAGAACAAATTCAATGTCCCAATATAATATTTACTATTTTATCAACTATAAATCAGAAACATACGTAATGAATATATAGCCAAATATAATTTTTTTTGTATTTTAAACAATAGGAATTACTTACTTAGTAACATTTAAAAAAGTTTCGGAAAGACGTGTCAAATACAGATGATGTGTTGTACAGAAGCTGAAGGCTTTTGTATCTAGAATCATCATACATATTGATACTGCAAGGCTAATTCCATCATCGGTAGTTACATTCATACATGGTTCATCAAGAGCAATTATGGAATAATTTGTTGCAAAGTTTAAGATGCAAATCAAACCTTTAATCTAAAATATTTGAATAATTAATACATAGATTTCAAATAACTTTGTGAATAATGATAAAATATATTGATATCAGTGTATATAAATGGATTTAATTGACTATTCAGTATGGTACATTTGTCGTCATATTGAACATTCAATTGAAATTATATTCCAGATACGCGAATTAAGCCAAAAAATGGGTGGATGACTGGATAGAGGCCAAACCAGTCGAATTTTTTCGCAACGGGATTCGCATGTTGCCAGAAAGATGGGAAAAAGTTGTAGCTAGCGATGACCAATACTTTCAATAATTCATTTGTAACCATTTTTTCACAATAAAGGCTCAAAATTTGAAAAAAAAAAAAAACGGGAAAGACTTATTCACATACCTGATACCTGAGAAAGAATAAGAAGAGGTGCTTCTTTTCTTTGCATTATTCTAATAATCCTACTGAATTTATGCCAGACAAACCATTAATACTACAAATGGTGTAAGTATGTATATATACTACAAAATAATTTATTTAATTCAATTTATATAAGAAACGCTTGAATACAGAAAGTTTGCTGGAAATTATTTTACTTGTTTTTACCAAAATTCCGATCTTTTTATATAAAGCGCACCATAGAGTGATAGAAAAATAAGAAAGCATTCTTTTAACGTACACTGTAAATTCACTCGATTTCGCGTAAATAGATGAACCGAGCCGTGTGAATCAATAGAAGAAAATATATCGCGCTTCGCCCGAGATAATAATTTAGCGGATTTTATAAGCAATTCAATAATATCTAAATAAAAAGTACTCTATATATAAAAATCTATATTACTACAAATAATTGACCGTAATTTACCTATCGTCGCTTTTGAATATACAGTATGTATATACAGAATGTACAACCGAATTTAATACACACATATATGCATATTACATACGGCTTCTATGGGGAAAATTGTACTTTCGAGTTCGAGCGATAGAAAAAGCTGTCCAAGTGTATCGGGACGACGTTTATAGAGAGTATCATCTTCGGAATATAGAACATGTCTCGGGACAACTGTATTAGAGAGTTTTTTTCTGGGGAGGTAGAATACGACGTCCAGATATCCCGGGAGGACTTTTACTGAGAGTGTGCGTGTTCAAATGATTGAAAATAAATCTCTTTATAGAAGTTTCTTAAAAACTACTCGTGGAAGTCGTTCCAAAAGATCCCGACATCGTATTCGACTTCCCAACATAAGTCTCCCCATAGAAGTCATCTTGTCATACCTGGACATTCTCTACAACCGTCCGAACACGAAATTCCCCGTAGATGTCGTCCCATCATACCCAGACATCGTCTTCTACCGTCCGAAAATGAAATTTCACGTAGAAGTTGTCCCGACAACCTGAACATCGTTTTCTACCAACTAAACACTAAACATAGTATTTTACCGTCCCACCACGAATCTTCCTATAGTAGTTGTTTTGCTTGTACTTGGACGTGGTTTTCTATAAAATAAATAGAATATTCCCCCTAGAAATCGCCCCGAGATACCTAGACATCACATTTTATCATCCGAACACACAATTGCCTATAGAAATCGTCTTGAGGCAACGGAATATCGTAATCAACCGCTCGTACACGCCAATACAATATTTCTCAATAGAAACCGTATTTAAAATATGTATATATAATATGTACAATATAATATACTATATATATATATATATATATACTATATATATATATATATATATATATATATATATATATATATATATATATATATATATATATATATGTATACAGAAGTGACGATATATATATATATATATATATAGTTTCGAGGTTGTTGGTAAAGAACCCTATTTTGCCATTATTTCTTTTGTTCAAACTAAAAAAAACATAGGCTCTTGTCACAATTCTGAACTGAATATATTGTATTGTGACGTCCCGCACTATATATACATACTCATATATAATGACGAGTGCCCACCCGGTTCTATGCGCGACGATTTACTTCCGCGAAAGACCGTTCAGTAATTTGCCCCTCTTTTTGGCCTAGTTTCTCGACTACTAGCCAGGAATGTGGGGCCGGTGAGCCGAGGTGTACGCGTTTTTAGATGGATACCGAACCTAGGCAGTCTTAGCTGATCTGTATATCGCGAGTTACTACCTAATTCGTAATTTGACTTCGTTTATATGCTCCCGTACTAAGATTCTTTTCCCCAGTCTTATCTACTACGACGAAAGGAGTGGCTTCCGTGTACAGGACTGCTAAAGTCCCACCCGTTTAGCCTACTTAGAGAAGATACAGGTAACAGATATATATATATATATAGCGTGATTAAGTTTAGTGGAGATTACGGACAAATAATGTTAATAAGAATAAACGATAAATATTGTTGATTACTTACTATTTATTTACTTTTTTGAAGTACTTCTTATACAACCGTATAATATATAAAAATAAACTAGATATAAGTCGGGTATACAAAGTTAGTTAACACGTACAAGATGAAGTTCGAGAAACACGAAAATTTCAAAGTCTGAAAAATACGAAATGTTTTAAAAGTTAAAAATCGCAAGAAAAAAATCTAGGTCAAAATAATCCTAAGTCCGAAAAAGCTGAAAAAATTCTAAGTTCGAAAATCCCAAAAAAATTTTAAGTCCGAAAATCACGAAAAAAATTCTAAGTCCGAAAATTACGAAAAATTCTAAGTCCGAAAAAGTTGGAAAAATTCTAAGCCCAAAAAAGTTGGAGAAATTCTAAGTCCGAAAATCCCGAACAAAATTATAAGTCCGAAAATCACGAAAAAAATCTAAGTCCGAAAAATGCCGAAAAATTCTAAGGGTTATAACTACCGGATCGATCTGACCTAGTTGAAGTTCGGGCCGGCAGTGGTCTGGACAAAGTAAAAAAGGCTGTTCAAAATTTTCGTGGAAATTCATCTGAGCGGTCGTAGGGAAAGCCAATGAAGGGATCAAATTTCGTTTATAATATAAACTCCTTCGTTCGCTTTCTTACAATATTTAATTCTTAAATATAACGCATCTGCTATGATCATGAACAACAACTTATAGCGACATTATAAAATACGATCTTTAATTAATACCTTAACCGTTTGTTACGTTTATAATTATTAATTTTACTTAATCTCTTATTTTATTAGCTAAACTAATCTTTATACTATAAGTTAGAACTCTTACTTTATTATTTAATTTATTTTACGTATTTTATAAAGTATATAATTACTAACATTCTGAACTAATATTATTAATCTTAATGTTTCGGTTTTGCTCTACGTTATAATTATTTACGTAATCTTTTATTATTAACCAAACTAATTTTTATACTATAAGTTAAAAATCACTTAGTCTATTATTCGATTTATTTTATATATTTTTCAAGTATATTGTTATTAACATTCTATTAACTTAGTATATTGTTATTAACATTCTGTTAACTTAGTATATTGTTATTAACATTCTGTTAACTTAGTATATTGTTATTAACATTCTATTAGCATAATATCGTAATTGGACTAACATTATTAATCTAAATTATTTGGTTTGTTCTACATTTTACAATTATTAAACTGATCTTTATATCATACTCTAATATATATTTAAAAGTTTGTTAATCCATCATTCTACTCATAATAATTAATATTTTATTAATCATACTTAACATAGTAATTAATCTATCAAAACAAAAGTACGTGCACATGCAAATGTATCCATGGCATACCATCCTTCAGTTTATGATTTAGTCTCTACGTTCTTTTTCAATTTTAAAAATTACAAATTTAATATTAACGTCGATCGTAATGAGAAATTTCAACAGTTAATATTCGGCGTTGATTCGGGAACTTTCCTCCGAGGTCAGCGTCGACGCTCAGTTTCCGAGGGTGTCCGTCGCAGGACGCGACAGTATAAAAATAAAAACGTAATTTGTCGTCGCAAACTCTATTCAGTATTATTTGGCATAGAGAACCTTTTTATAAGAGAAGGAGAAAGAAATACAGAAAGAGAGACAGAGACAGAGAGAGAGAGAGAGAGAGAGAGAGAGAGAGAGAGAGAGAGAGAGAGAGAGAGAGAGATTTTCTTTCCCACGTAAGAGAAAATAAAATTTACAAAAATCAAACGATATCCATAAGATGTAGAGTAGTGTCCGATTCACCTGAAGAACAGAAAGGGTTATACCGACTAACGTCACACCTCCTTTAGGATATGAATCCTAAAGTTTGATATGATCATTTGTCTGAGCTGGCCGAGTATTAATACTTTATGCGGACTACTTTAAGTTCATATTCGTGATTCAAGACGTCACCTAGTGGCCGCTGGTGAAACTGATTGATAACACCATTAACTTAATTTATCAATGAAAGTAAAATGATTTTCTATAAAAAAAACATAGCCTATGTCTTTCCCAAGATAATATAGAATCTATATGTCAAATTTCAGAACATTCGGTTCAGTAGTTTTTTCGGTTATCGTGTATAAACAAAAACGCGCTTTGTCTTTCTAAATTAGTATGCTATGATATGATGATATGATATGATATGATGTGATATGATATGATATGATATGATATGATAGAAAGAGACAGAATATAGGAAGACCGCGCGAAATCTCAGAAATTTTCGTAATACGATTAGTTCACGACGCTTATTGTTTTATTTTTTATGTAAGAATTTTGAAGACTACATCGTTTTTATAACAGTTCAAACAGCACCAGCCGAGTTAAGGGTGATTATCCCCAAATTCCATTTATCAGTTCAGATACGTTCCTCCATCACCAAGAACCCTAATTATAAGCCCTCATAATATAATAGCTAAAATAATGAGTCAAACCCTCCTTGTTTATATTCATGCCCGATGAATCTGAAATAGAACTTATTATTACAAGAAATTACATTCAAAATGAAAAATTAAAATATGAATAAAATAATAAATAAAATAATAAAAATAAAAACAATATTCTAGGTTAGCAAAAGAAAACCTGACTGCCCCCAGCACCTTAAATTTAGATTCACCTTTGGTGTTCGACGATTCGACTAGGGTTCTTCCTCAAGAACTAAACTAAATTGAAAAACTCAGTATGCTACTTTATGTACCCCATCCCCACTCCAGATTTGTTGGTATAGCATTTATAGGACCCCCACCTTCTTAACTTAAATGTAAAATACAAATTTTACATTAATGAGGAATGATAAGTGTTGTTCAATCTACTCAATTCTAATATTAAATTTACATTATTGGGATTCGTCCAAATATGAATATTTTCAAGAGTTTTTCTTTTTTATTTATTTTTAATACCTTGTTCTAAAATATTTACATTTTCAAAATAGAAAGAACGTAACAAGTGTAAACTATCAGGTATGTATATTATAATAATAAGTCTTTCCCGTTTTTTTTCAAATTTTGAGCCTTTATTGTGAAAAAATGGTTACAAATGAATTATTGAAAGTATTGGCCATCGCTAGCTACAACTTTTTCCCATCTTTCTGGCAACATACGAATCCCGTTGCGAAAAAATTCGACCGGTTTGGCCTCTATCCAGTCATCCACCCATTTTTTGGCTTCCTCGTAGGAATGGAAGTGCTGGTCAGCCAGGCCATGCGTCATCGATCTGAAGAGATGGTAATCAGACGGAGCAACGTCTGGACTATACGGTGGGTGGGGTAGGACTTCCCATTTGAGAGTTTCTAAGTATGTTTTCACCGGCGGTGCAACATCTGGGCGAACATTGTCATGTTGCAAAATAACTTTGTCGTGCCTGTCGGAGTATTGTGGCCGTTTTTCTCGCAGTGCGCGGCTCAAACGCATCAATTGTCGTCGATAGACCTCGCCTGTGATCCTTTCATTCGGTTTCAGAAGCTCATAGTAAACCACACCTAGCTGGTCCCACCATATACAGAGCATGAGCTTGGCGCCATGAATATTTGGCTTGGCCGTCGATGATGATGCATGGCCGGGTAGTCCCCATGATTTTCTTCGCTTCGGATTATCGTAACGTATCCACTTTTCATCGCCAGTCACGATACGATGCAGAAAACCCTTTCTTTTATATCGCTGAAGCAGCTGTTCGCAAGTGAAAAAACGCCGTTCGACGTCTCTCAGCTTCAGTTCGTACGGCACCCAATTTCCTTGCTTTTGGATCATTCCCATGGCTTTCAAACGCTTGGAAATGGTTGTTCGGTCAACTCCCAATGCTTCAGCAAGTTCTTCTTGCGTTTGACAAGAATCTTCAACAAGCAAAGTTGCCAATTCTCGATCTTCAAAGATTTGCGGCCGCCCGGAACGCTCCTTGTCTTCCACGTCGAAATCACCGCTTTTGAAGCGTCGAAACCATCCTCGAACACTTGAATCATCGACAGAACCTTCTCCATAAGCCTCCTGAAGCAATCGATGCGTCTCGGCAGCAGATTTCTTCAAATTGAACCAATAAAGTGAAACTTCCCGCAAATGACGTCTAGCACAGAGTAATTGATTTACTTATATATTTTGACTTTGTTGAACAAGTGTTCGTATTTTATTTTTTGGTGATGCCAATGTCTTTTTAAATTAATAAATATTTTTATCGGTCTTACAGTCTTTATAATATAATATATTACCTAAAAATCAGTTAAGTTCCTGAGGAATAACCGTAGCGGTTCCAAACGTCGGAAACAAAGGTGAATTTAAATTTAAGATGGTGGGGGCAGTCAGGTTGTCCTTTGCTAACATAGAAAATTGTTTTTATTATTTTGATTATATTTATTATTTTATGTTTACTTTATTATATTATTAATTTTGTTTAATTTAATTTTATTTTTATTTTCAATTTTTAATTTTTAATATAATTTATTGTAGTAATTAGAACTTTTATTCTAGATTCTTCGGAGGTCAATATAAACAAGGACAGTCTGACTGTCATATATTATATTATAAAGTCTGTAAGAGATTATAAAGTCTGTACGATAAAAATATTTATTAAGTTAATGCAGAACAGTCGACATTAGCACACTTTTTAATTTTAACCATAATAAAATAGTAGAAGAAAGCCTGATCAACCATAAAAAAGAGAGGAGACACATGGCGATCAAACAGGGACCTTTAAAATTAAATAGACTCATTCATTTTGAAATTACTCGTGAATAATTCAAACTCAATCGTAAAAAATAAAATTTAAATTTAAACTTAAAAATACAAATTTAAGGCCGATAATTATTTATAAAATTAATTTTTCTTTTATTGATTAAGAAAAAAGAAAAAAAATTTCTGAAAAAATGTCTTGGATTTATGAAAGACTATCTTGGATTTACCGTTTAACGAAAGAGGTATTATTTAAAGAGTTACAAAAAGTATACGTATATTGTGAAGAGTGTTAACTACCGGGTAAATAATTTCAGATATTTTCAAAAATCATAATTTATTTACGGAATATTGATTTACACTTCGAGCTCTCTGTAAGGCGATTCAAAAGATACTGAATGACTATCGCTTGTGCATTCCTTTTTATATTCACGTAGGGTCCGTCTTTCCCCTACTTCAGTAAATTTTAAACATCAAATAAAAATCCCTGTACTATATCATAGGAGAAAGGCTAATAGAAGTCGGAAAAACAAAGGCAGCGATAAAACCAATGAAATTACTCTAATATTATCGCACTAAAATTGCGTATTTATCATTGAGTCTGAGGGAATGCGCGTTCTTCTGCGTTTTCAGCGCAAAAAGGCGCGTATTACCCCATTGACTGCTCAATAAAGCGCGCTTTTCTATACTGGCTGCAAAAAAATGCGCTATTCCGCGTTTGTGGATTAAAATCTGATGTGCGACTTTTACGAAGCACGTTTCTTTATTTTTCTGCTTCTTTCGTTTATTTTCTCTTGTTACGCACACGCCCGTTGCTTTCCAGGATTGGAATAAGTGCCGCCCCAGGTAACCATTTCCGTATTTCTGTGCACGCGGGACTCGTATATTCAGCGTAGATAGATTCTTCCAGGTAGAGTCTAAGTGCAACCTCAGATCGACGGTAGCGTCGACTCTAGACGCGGTGCCTAAGAGGACCTCAGGTTCATTCAACTCATCCCTAGTCCGAGGTAAAGCAACTTACAGATCATCGAAATTTACTCCTTTTATAACTTTAAATTCCCTTTTGAATGTTTACATAAAGTTCTTACATTTTTATGTATAAATATTTTCGCTTTACAAAATTTTTTTGATTTAATAGAAAAACAAAATATATTTCATTCTTTTCACCTTTCTAAGGAAATAAGTCGTTCTAATCATATATTTTAATGATTAAAAATTTATTTTTAACTTTTAATTTATTTAATGTCCTTATATATATAACAAATTTGACATGTACATACTATAAAAAGAAACATATTTCGCATTTAATTAACTAATTAAATAATAATAAAAAATTAACAGCGAAGTCGCAAAATCAAACTCTATTCCCAACAAAGAGAATGTACCTTTATTAAAGTTTCGTTCAGTGTCATATCTTCGGGCGCATCCTGAAGGATATACGGATAAATGAGTTGATGTATCAAAATCTAAAGAAGATCTTACTAGTACTCACGAATTAAAAAGTTAGAAGCAGTATTAAAACTGTTCCAAAATCAAAAAAATAATCCAGGTACTTTGTGGCCTATAAATATTGCATTATCTTTAATAAATATAATTACAGGTTAAAACAATTAACTTTTCAAAACGGCAATCCCTACAGCAGAAATAACGAATCCCAGTACAAAAGTACACGATCAAATTAAAACATGGAATTACCATTTGGATGGAAAAAATCTATATGCATTTATAGAACGAGTAAGAGAATTCCAAAAAGCTTATAGATATATACCGACGAAGAAATTTTATGATGGTATCCTTAACTGCTGCACAGAGATGCACAAATATGATGTCGTAAATATACATCAAATATAACTAACTTGAATGAACTTGATACGTAATTAAGACATTTTCATATGGCAGCTGGAAAGTTAAAAAAACTTCCTCTACAAATTAGCAATCAAAAAAAAGAAATAAATGGAAATATACAATCATTTGTCAATACAGTTATAACACTAACGCGTCGCAGAGGAGATTTGCTGAAGCGAAACAAATAAAAACAATTTCTACGAATTCCGAATGTCGAATTTCTATTCCGAAAAATGCAATTACAAAAACAGTAGATATAATTAAAGTAATATATAATAATCTTAATATAATTATATATTACTTTAATTTTATATTTATATAACTTTATATATAATTAATAATAATAATATAATATAATTAATATAATTAATATAATTAATAAATAATATAATATAATTAATATAACTTTAATTTTTAATAATATATAATAATAATAGAAAGTCGGAGAGTGTTTGAAAACTGAACACAAGTTCGACGACGAGGAAGAATTAAATGCCAATACATTCTTCAAATCCACACACCCAAACAAAGCGAACAGAGCAGACGGACAAAATATAATATATCCATAATATAAAATAGAGCTTCCCGTCCACAAACAAAACTGCGAACTAGATAAAAGATTGTTTAATGAAGTAATGATAGGAAATTATAAAGTAAATGTACTAATCGATACGGGATCCGTGGGTTCCTATGATAATAAAGACTTATCCAAAATCGTTATTATAAAGACTTATCCAAAATGGATTTTAAAATACAAATTTAATAAAAAAGCTATATTAGTCAACGGATTCAGTATTTTCTTATATTCGAAATTCGAATAAATAATAAAATTATTTCTCAATTTAAAAAATGCACCAATCAATCACATTTTAAAATAGAAGATATTGGATTAACGCGTTTAAAATCAAATGAAAAAAATTGTGTAAGATGACTTTATTGCTGAAGAAAAGAAAAAATTAGATAAAATAAAACAATTAACGCCGTTCTTTTATTATTATAATATATCATTATTTTGAAAGAAGATAGTCCAATTAAATAAAAACATTGACCAAAAAATCCAATCATGCAATACATCATTAATTCTGAATTCAATAAAATATTGCAAGAAGACGTTATACTATCATCTCGTCTCCTATAATGGTAAACAAAAATGGTGTGGAACGTATTTGCATCGACTTTAGGAAAATTAATTATATCCGTTATTATATATCTACTATTAGTATAAAGATTTTATATTAATAAAGATTTACTATTAGTAATAAAGATTAGTAATAAAGAAAGAAACTATAATAATAAAGATTTACTATTAGTATAAAGATTGCTACTAACAATTGGCAATCATTCCAGAAAGCCGATCCACCAGTCACCATTACTGACAAAGTGTTATTTGAATTCACCGTCATGCCCTTTGGATTACACTTCGCACCTGCAACATTTCAGCAATTATTAGACCAGATTACTATCTAAATGGCCCTAAACGTTTTTGCATTTCTGAATAATGTTTTCATTATTTCAAAAACATTTAAGGACCATTTAAAACTTTTAAAAGAAGTAAATGAGAAATGAACACACATTTCGTAAAATGTAATTTTGTCCATCAATAATGAAAATATCCAGGTTGGAAATTCAAAAGAAATACAACGATCTATGTAAGTAATATCATGGCTTAGTCGTTTTTTAAAAGCCATTTCCAATGTTACTGCTCCTCTACATAAGCTGATAAAGAAAAGTTAAATGAGAATGTTCAGAAACACAACAAAAACAATTTAATGGATGGACTTGAAACCGCCCTTACGCAATCATATGAAAAATCTAAGCGTATTATATATACTTATGAAAAATCTCACTTTCACGACAACAGAACAAAATTATTCTGCAATCGAGCTTTAGTGTTTAGCCATAAAATGGGTCATTTGGAAATTTCGGGAATATCTAAAACTATAACATTTTATTGTACTAACTAGTCTTTAAAATGGTTTAAAATTACCAGACTATAAAATGGTTAAATAAGGTAGAAAATCTGTCTAGACATTTGGGTAATGGACTCCCGAACTTAGGCAATGATAATCTTTTCGCCAATACACTGACTCGCCAGTACGTAAAACTTAAAATATTAATAAGTTAAGCAACCTTAAGAAATGATATCTATCGACTTAGTTTGATTTTTGTACAGTTAGACAAAATTAAATACATGGTTCTTAGTTGTGCAAGACAAAATGACATAGTGAATGAAACTATGACCTCGGCGTAAAGCCACTAGCGAAGCCATTATAAATGCAGTGTGAGAGTCAATTATCCTACGCTATGGATGTTGCTCATGAATTTTATTGTACCACAATATTAGATTCAATATCCGTATTAAGATACTAGCAAGTAGATATCATAACTATTGGGTAATAGGTCCGCCTGCTCTGGAAATATAACTGAAGTTTGTAGGCAGTTTTTAATGTCTTGAGAGATAATTAGATTTCAGACGTATTCTAATCGAAGCTTCCTGTACAGAGTTGGTTTGGAATCCTTGGCTGGCTATGTAAAAGTAGTCGACCAGTTTAGAATTGCTTAATGTTGGGTGGTGCTGACGTATTAAATATGTAGCGGCATGTAGTCTTGGACACAGAATGTCATACAGAAAGAAGAAGAAACTCTAGAAGAACGCCTCTCTGGGCCTTCTTGATGATGCCTTAAATCTTTCTAGTTTCATAATCGAATATGAATAGAACCCGAAGACTTCTAGTATAAATCAGGAGCCTTTTCATGCCCTCTCACAGGAAGTAGCTGTGGCCTGTGTGAGGCATTACTCTGAAGTTTCTCAATGTACTGCTTGATTGAGTTCAATATGATCTGATGTCTGATATCTCGCTGCCTCTTGATCGGTGTCAGTGATCGTTTGGAAAAAATTTCAAGTAAGGCCAGGTTTATAAAGAGTACTGTGCTAATTATGGATAACTCATGCATTTTTCTGGCAAATGTTTGAGTGTTTTTCAAAGCCGTCCATCATGCAAGCTTCATTTTTGAACCTATGATTACACCAAGTCGTATGAGCGTCCCGTTGATGAAACTCTTTGGTGATGGTATTGTTAAGCATCTTCTCACAGCCAGAAATGTAGCAGATATACAATTATTGGATAGTTAATTGGACAAATTCAGTGGAAGCGCCAATTGGAGTATAGAAATCTTGATTTGGTATACTGTGACTAACTAATATAGTTGGCAGGAGCTGCAACCTCTGACGACCATCGCTGCAGTATCATTAATGGAGCATGATTGTATACGCACAGATAATCATGTAAACGAATAAAGATTTTATTGACCTTATATACTAATTCACCGGATTTTCAACCGCTTATGGACTACGAAGAAACACAGATATATCTCGATCGATGGAGAACAAAAACATTCTAAAAGATCGTGGCAGCCTTGCAGCGAAAATGGGTTACAATAATCGCATCACATTTTTGTAGTAGATGCATCATACGAGCTAATTTTCTGTGATGATGCGCAGTGGCTGTATTCTCTCTGTGACAAGGCATGATCAAAAATGCTATGAGTCTTAGGCACAAAAAGGATTAAAAATTTAAAGAAAGGAAATAAAAGTATTGATTTCCATATATATTAAGAACTTTGTTCAACAAATCATAATATTTGATTCTTTATTGATGTGAACTTTTTTTGTTCAATTTAAATTCACAATACAAAAACGAACGAAAATTTATGAAATACGTAAAAATCAAATTCAATATCAAAAAAGAATAGAATATCACTACTGATATATAACTGTTGGAGTTTAACGATATGAGAATGCATGTCTGCAGAGAGAGAGAGAGAGAGAGAGAGAGAGAGAGAGAGAGAGAGAGAGAGAGAGTGAGAGACAGTGGAAGTAACCGTAAGTATATAGAATGGAATGAACCGTGTAAGTTAGCTAAGAAAAGCAGAAAATACGGAAAATAGATATAAGTGAAGCATATTGTAAAATATAGAAAAGTGGGGATTTATGCTATTACAAACAGAGGTTTATGCTATTACCTGCATTTTTGGATTAGATGCAGGTAGCGCCAGTTTAGAAAGGAGAGCTAGACAAGAAAGATCGTTACGTTGTCCTAGTTTATGTAGCATTAACATTTTTCTTTTTTATGTATAATTATGAATAAACTATATGGTTTTTTAACACAAAATTTATGCAGTCTGTTTCGGCAATATCAAGCGAACGTAGCAATAACGTCTAACGAGCGAAAAACCCCGTCCGCACCTGGTTGCTGGTACGTGCCGAATAAGGGTTTTCAGGTATAGGCGTAGAGAGAGAGAGTGAGAGAGAGCAGATGGACATCTAGGTATAGAGGGAGAGAGAAAGACAGATGGGTAGATACGTAGATAGGTAGGTAGGAAGGTAGAGCGAGAGAGAGAGAGAGCGAGAGAGAGAGAGAGAGAGAGAGAGGGAGGGAGATGCTCCGTATGTACAAAATATTAGCGCCTCTTGTAAATTAAGAAAAGATTGTTCGAGCAGTGAAAAACTGCGTTCGGTCGAGTGCACTTCGTGAATAATATCGAGACACTGCGATCGTTGCTGCATCGTTCGGTTGTGATTTGCGCCGTCGCCAATTTGTATTTGCCAATTGTGTATTATTCGTCGCCGTTGTTGTGCTGTTGCATTGCGTGATTTATCGAGTGCTGTGTGTGTGCGCGATCGAGAATAGCTCGAGATAATTTTCCGTTGTTTTGGAACGAGTTTACGGCCGAATTGTCGACGTGAACCATTGCTGGGCGAGAGTCCGCGTCGGCTTGCGCGAAGCTGTCCAGTGCGGCTGTGTGTCGCTTCACAGGACGTTGAGTCCCACTGTAGATCAATTCGGACTTGAACTCTCCCCGTACCCATCGTCCACGTACGGTGCGTCGTTGCGGAGAAAAGGTTGCAGGGATTTGTGCGGCCGCCAGGCCCCGACCAACGACCTTACAAGTATCGTTTCCCCAGGTAAATTGTAACGCGCGCGTCTAAAATTCGCATTGTGCGTACGCATAAGTTTGTAATAAGAAAATCATATTACGTACACGTGTACGTGTGTTTGTGTCTGTGCGCGCGCGGCGTTAGTGTGATATGGGTGTGTGAGTGCTAGCTAGCGCACGCGAATTGTATAGTTTATACTGCCTAGTGGAACGTCGTTATTATTATTATTATTATTATTATTATCATTATCATCATTAGTATTATTATTATTACTATAACTAGCATTAATATTTGTATTAGAAGTCAAATTTACTGCTGATAAATAAAAATAAATTATACACTTGTTTCGGCTTTTCCCTCTAAACCGTGAGGGTTTTTACGCCGAAACAAGTGCTTAATATTTGCTCGCGAAATTATTGGTCTTTATTTATTGTTCAACCCTTCCCTCACTCATCCCGAATATATATACAAAATCTGAACGTTTTTTTTCTTTATTTTATCATATTCAATTCAAAACAGAGTCATTTATTTGAGGTTCGAACAATAACAACTAAATTTTATAGTTTATATTAATGTGACATCCAGCTACATTATGAGTCACTGGAAACATTAATTGATTGGAATCACATTTGAAATAACAAATAATCTGAAATCATTATTCTATTTCATAAATTCGTATTAATATTTATAGATGCATACAAAATGCATTCTCTTTTACGACAGACGTTTCACTCATGTTAAACGCCTGAGTAAAAGGATAAGGAAACTCCTAGATAGTGTAACGTTCAACGTCAAAGAATCTTAAATTAAAATAATCAACAGTACCTTAGTAAATTCTATAATATATAAGGATTGCAAAATGCCACGATTACGATCGTATTTCTTGTCAAAAATGAATCAATAGTCAATTCCTCGCCGAGATAGTACGGCTGGCCGGAGATCAGATCCACATCGATGCGGTCATGCGAGTCGGGCACACACGTCTTCCCGCACATATACAGATGCAAATCGTGAACGCACCAAACGATGTAGCGCTTGCGTACGCAGACAACATGTTCGAAATAGTACAGAGATGCGACGACGCGAGCATACCAGGCAGCACCGAGAGCAAGCAAGCACGTGGCATCATGCAAGAGTTAGAGAGAGTCTACGAGAAAACAGAGGCTTTCACACGCCAAATACACGCGAGGAATACAGAGAGCCACGGTTCGCGAGCGTTCAGAGTCGCGAACCCACACCCCGCGAAAGACACGTCTTCTAGTACAAGCAGTAGCACCAACGGCTGTAATGCAGGAAAGGCTAGGCACATGCGCGCAGCTGCAGCATTGCCTGATAAGAGCCGAACACGCAGCTCGAGAAAGGAAAAAACCAGGTTAAGATGCGCAACGGTATGTGTAGCGAGCATTACAATCTAGGTGGCCAGGCGCGAACGTAAATTGCGACGGCTTCGTGCCGACTCCGAGCGGCCATAGAACAAAAGAGAGACGGGGAATTGTGCCTGCCACCTTTCTTGTCGAAAAAGTTCAACAACGCGCAACCGAAGTATGCGACCATGGATAGGGAACTTACCGCGATCTATTACGCCGCGCAGAAGTTTTTCTACTATTTAGAAGGCCGCGAGTTCGAGATAATAACGGAGCATAAGTCATTGATTTATATCATGGCACAGAATCTGGATAAAGTACTCGCGATGCGGTACATACAGATGAATTACATAGCGCAATTCAGCGCGAAATAGTATACCGCGCCGGAGACGAGAACGTAGTAGCGGACGTGCTGTCTCGGATAGAGTCATTCAGGATCCCGCGTATGTTTAATTGGGATGACTCGTGGAGCTAATACGAAGAAGATGTAGGTAGGTTTAAGAAGAACGTGTACGCGTTCCGGTTACGGAACGAGCAAGACTCGGACACCGAGCTATACCGCATCCTCAGAGACTGCGATCATCTGCTTAATCTGCCTCAGCTAACGTTCAACGACGATGAAAGGACGCTATTTTATTGCGATATCATCAAGAACACGATACGATCATACATTCCCGAATCGATGCGCGAGGAAGTCTTCAGATTATTCCACAATAATTCACATTCCAGCGGGAAAGTAGCACACCGACTCGTACGGCAAAAATATGTTTGGCAGAGTCGGGACATTCGCTATTATTATATATTAGTATATATTAACAATGATCGACCGGTACTCGCGATGGTCAGAGGTGGTTCTTATAGTTGACACGACCGTGAAAAAAGTAGCCAACCAAGAGCGCCCGAGGCCATTACTACCGATCAGGAGCGGCAATTCGAATCACGCCTTTTCAACGAAATGCTGCAATGTACGTGCGGCAAACGACATGGTAGAAAGGTGGCATTGCGACCTGAAAACCACGCTTATGTGCCAGGGTGACAATCCAGACTGGCCAAAGATATTGCCGCTTGTGCTATTAGGCTTACGCACACGCGTACGCACTAACACCGGTGTCAGCCCGGCGCAATATTGACACGGCACTACTCTGATGATCCCCGGCGCGTTCTACATCAGCGAGGGGGTAAAGTTCGACGATAACGTATTCTTACACGAACTCAAGTCGTACATGTGCAGCATTTAGCCCGCGAAGGTAGAACATAGGGACGCGCGCAAATCATTCGTATACAAATAAATATAAACGTGCACGCACATCTTCCTACAGACAAACCCGAACAGGCCTTCGCGATGCCGACCGTACTCGGGATCACATCGAATTATCGATTGTGCCCTGGACAACAAAACTCTGCGGATCAATATCAACGGATGCGAAAGGACAGAATCAAGCGAGCGTGTCAGCGTACGACAATTATAATACGGCCCCACCGCCGCCTGGCGAGACACGCAGGTCATCGCGGGACGGCACCCTCAAGCGAAAGAATGACGTCGAGTTAAAAATCGAATGCGACTCGGGCGACTACAACGATGACGACAACGCGACAGCGAACCTGGCAACTCAACTGCGAGGTCTTCGAAAAGACGGCAGCAGCAGCCCGAAGATGCCAGATCTGCACATAATGGGCGTGGCTCTAGCATGTCTGACAAATACGTGATTCCGCAATTACGCGACGAGAGCCGTTGAATGAAGCATCGCCCGAACATCTTGCGAAAAACTCGCAAAAAGTCGCAATCCGCCTCGACTCAGTGAATCTGTCACTGTCGTATAACTGGCATGACAAAAGCTCCCTAACGATTAATAGAAAACTGGTTGCAGGTAAAGAAGCCATCAGTCATGCCGGTGGGGCAATTACCTAAGCAGCTCGAGGAAATAGAGAGGCTAAAGTACAGCCTCCCACATGGGCGGATTCGCCTTAGCTGAGAACTGGTTCTGTTAGTAGTAGAAGTAGAAGTATAAGCGTGACTTCGTCAATAAGTACGAGAAGGAAGCAAGGCGTATGAGAAGGAGCATGTCGAAGGAGATCTCGAACCAGCGCTTCGACCGCGAATATACACACCCGTGACAGGTCATGAATGGACATCCTGTCTTGCGAATGTTTTTGTATAATATACGGGTACCGACGAGCAAAGGGTGTAACGCGAAATTCTTGTACAGTGAGGGATTCCGCGACGTGGCTGTTGAGAAGGCGTATACGAACCGCCGTTCAACCCGCGCAATTCTGAGCACACCTAGCCTGGAGACGTTAAGCCGCCTACAGGTTAGGTCGTGTGTCAGCCAACTGAAGTGGCAGTATCGTCGCGGGCTCCAAAACTCAATACGAATTAAGCCAGCGCTGTACTCGGTGGACAACGTCAACGAATGCGATCAGAGCTCCACTACCGCATTCAATTATCCATAAAGTACTTGGCTGCTTGGACGCGGTGGAGAAAATAGTAGACCCGCTCAGCGCGCACGACTTCATAAGTTTGCACCACGCACTCGACTACACGACTACTCAGAATAGGGTTAAAATTCACTTTGGTGTAGAGCTAGAACGATATCGGGGCGAAGTCGCAGTCGCACGAATGATTGAGGATGCGGAATAGTTCAAGTTCAAGTCTATATATTTCGAGAGCGATAACATCGATCTCGACGCCGGGATAGTCGAGCGAGTCTTCTGAGCGCAGATCGGTATATCGCCGCAGGCTAAACCGATACTCGAGTGTCGGTAACTCGATAGTCAAGGCAATCTCTCAGGCCTTCAAGGTGATCACCTGGCAATAGGCCCGGTCAGGGACACCTTTGACAAGTTTCTGCAGGTGCAAGACGTCAATCAACTAGTAATGATCAACAACGGTCGTTACCAGACGATAATCCTCACGGCCTAAACCCATAGCGCAATTCATAAGAACAAACCGAGTTTTAATTAAATTCAGCTTCAACAACTGCGAGTACCTTGATAAGGATACGCATATAAGCGAGATCCTCCGGCAGCATTTTTAGAGAGAATGTACTGCAAGCCTTTAGCTTTGCGTATTCTGAAGCACAGGACTTGCCTGCAAGTATTGGCTATCGATGGCCAATCATCAAGCATTCAAAGACAATCAGATCACTGCACTTTAATAACAATTCGTATGCACAAGACTCGATCTGAGCGATCCGGGCGCATGCGCCGATCCTAGAGGAATTTTTAATAAACGGAACATTAGTTCCACGGAACTTTTACGTGAATAATTGTATTCGGCTGCATACGATCAGACTACTACTACGTAAGAAATAGCGATCTATTAATTAATCTCGGTGCGAGAGGCGTAAACGCGATTAGAATAGAAAATAAGTTAGGAGTAGATGAAGAAAACCCGCGCGATTGACGACAGGTATGCATTCAATATGACAAGCATAACAAGACGTTCCATACGTACCTAATTAGGTGCAGAATCACCTTGCCCGGCCACAGGCTGCGTCAACTAGAGCGTGAAGGGGTATAAATCGAACAGACCAAACATTGTACGGTAATTAAGCGCAGTCATTAAAAATTCTAACCTATGTATATTTCGAGCGTAGCCGCGAGGTAATACGTAACCTAGGTTAAGATAGATCGTAAGTATGTAAATAAAAGTCAATAGTGTACATCTAAATAACAGTTAGCATTCTTCCTACTCATTTTCTTGGCGAAAAAGTAGTGTAATAATCGATACAAAGTAGAATAAGCAATTAAACATAAAAACCCCTCACTTTCGACATTTCTGACCCTTAGAATAGTCGCAAAAGGTAGGGAGTGACGTGGGTTCGTAATCCATATTACGCACATATAGAGCGATACGGCACATGCGCCAAACCTTGTACATGGTACAAGCAAGCGGCATACACGAGTAAGCACTGCGGACAGAACGGCGGCGCCCGGACGAGGAGTGGGGAGTCGCGGTCCAGTCGCGGCAGCGGTCGCGGCTAGCTCTCTCTTCCACCGGACTCTGTACAGTGCAGATGCACTCGTAGATACATCGCCGGAGTAGACAAGAAAGATTATATTTCTCAGTACATCATGTGAGTTCTTATTCCCATCCCGCACCACCGCCTTCTCTGGGAGGCGGGGTACGAAATCTCCATTATCTATTACCTAATCTAGCTATTATTAATAGAAAAGTATTGTTAAAAATTAAATGCCCTTTACAAATATATGTTATTTTATATATTCCTTCTCGCTTTCCATTCTGTAACTTTAATCCTATCATAAATATAAATCTAATGTTGGATATAATGAATACTAATAAATTTAAAAAAAATAATAAATGACATTACAAAAAATTTCTACTAATTGGATCTAATTAATTATATGATCAGATTTTAAAGATAAATCTTTATTTATAAACTTTGGACAATTTTTACAACTATGTATAATACAATTTTTCTTCTCAAATTATATTTTACATGAAATTGTATAACAATATTCTTTACGAAAATTTACTAAAATGTGCTACGTGTTTCAAACCACTGTCGTATAACTTAAAGTATATTTAAGTAATTTTAATTATTTCATTTTATGCTTTTTTAATAATATAGAAAAATGTTTCAAATTTAATTATTAATAAGATATTCTAGATAACAGATTCACTTGTTTGCATATAATTTTGAATAATAAAACAAAAAATAAACAATAAGTTTACAAGTTATTTTCAAACAGAAATTAAAAAACACTTATAAAGCATAGAACTTTTATTTAATTAAAATTACTGTTAAATAGAAATGATTTTAATATATTAACACAAAAATATTCTGTAATTAAATTATAAATCAGTTCACTGATATAGTCAGATGTCCTACTGGTTGTGATAAAGAGAAACATAATAATATATGTTTTTTGATGTTATTTAACATCGCTTTATTTATGCTTGCGAATACTGGTGCTAATGAGCAACGGAGGTCTACGATGTGTTTGTAATCAAAGCATATATATATATTATTACAGCGGTACTTGTGTCAATTGGCCGAGACCGGGATTTGAATTCGAATCACCAAGTTACTAGTCCTTCGCTCTAGCGATCGTGAATAATATATGTTCTTAGCATATTAAGAAATTTACTACTTATAAATCTTATATGTATTTTTTAAAACTTAATATAAAATATTATATAATAAACCAAAACATTGAAATAGTCAGGTGTCCTGTTTATGATAAAAGAAAGCAGAAGAATATATATATATATATATATATATATATATATATATATATATAATTATTTTATTGTATTGTAAATTTTTGCATTGAATTTATTAAATAATAATTTTTTAAAAAGAAATTAAATCTGCAAAAAATAACTTTTAACAAAAGTAAGAGATTTAGGCGAGTTTGATGTGCTTTAGCATAGTAAGAATTTTAAATACATTACCTCATGTATTTTATAAAAAAAATATATAAAATATTTGTCTAAATTCAGTAATTGATTCAGACAAAAATACATAAAATAATGTCTTAAAACAGTGGATCATTAAAACAACTGGCTAAGTACATTTTATATGCATCCCTATATATAACATCATGTATAGTTTACACAAATAATCTAAAATGAAATTAATAAATATTTTTACCGGTATTAGTCTTTATAATATAATATATTAACTAAAATAATGACAGTCAGACTGTCCTTGTTTATATTCGCCCCCGAAGAATCTGAAATAGAATTTATTACTACAATAAATTAGATTAAAAATTAAATATTAAAAGTAAAATAATAAATAAAATAATAATAATAAAAATAATATTCTAAGTTAGTAAAGGATAACCTGACTTCCCCTACCGCCTTAAATTTAAATTTACCAGAAGAATATTGATCCAAAATATTTTTCTAAAATCTTCCGAAATATAACGCAATAATGTCAAATCGCTAAGTGAATTTTATACGCATCCTTATAAATAACAGCATGTATACTTTACACAGATATATCTAAAACTGTAAAAAATAACAATAAATAAATAGTTTTAACGGAAATGCTGCTTACACTTTTAAATAACTTAAATAGTCTCTAAGGTAAAAGTACATAATCATAATAAAATTTATTTACTTTTCCTGAATTGTGTACTTTAAATGAGAATTCATTTGGAATAGATTAATCAAATCTTCAGAGAGAATAGGCAAAGAAAATAAATCTACCTTGAGAAGTACTTGAATTTTCACATAACTTCTTGCACGAACTGAACAAATGGCAAAACACCCACAGTAACAAAATTATTTTTTCAAAGCCTTGTCTATAGGAATAAATATAATAAAAATTTATACACGGGATTAAAGCATATATATACTACTTAATCAATCAAATAATTACTATTTTCAATTTGTGTAAAAATCAGATTTTCGCATATATATGGTTTAAAAATTATTTCTAAAAGTTCTAGAATTTTCAATTTCGAATATTAAAACGATTTTATAAATATAAATCACACACACACACACAGCTTGGGCTCAGGCAGTAAGGGCATCTGATCATTGTCTATCTTAAGTACTGGACTTTACTGGCCAAATTTTCAATGGTCCCAGTTGGATTAACCGAATTTTATCAACCGGATTTTTCGGAATCTTTTAACACAACAGTCTTTTCCTATTTCTTTGAGGGCAAAAATTGAACTCTTAAATCACAATCCTTCAAAAAATATTATATAATCTGTTCAAAGAAATAAATAATATCTTGTTATATATAATTGTTATCTATAATTCACTCATAATAAATTATAAATTATATGTATTAATATTTTTGGCTATTCAAATCATATGTAGTTACAAAATTGAAAGTTATTGACCATTAAAGCTACATTTATTGAGATTACAGTATAGACTGTAAAATGTTTTCATACAAAAATTAATTATTAAAAAAACAGCATAAGCTTTGTGGGAACGGGCCTGGCAAGTTCATACCTACTTTTTTAATAATAATGAATTATCAGAACAAATAGCAGAAGAATTTTCACCTAAAAACATCGATGATTCAAAATAATTAACTGTTTTTTTATGAGTCCACGTGTGGACTAAATGATGTGAAAATAAACTCGGTTATTGTTAAATGATCTCATTATTTTATTAAGCTGCATTTCCGTTAAAACCATTTATTTCGTATTATTTTTTCGAGTTTTATATATATTCGTGTAAACTATACATGCTGTTAGATATAGGGATGCATATAAAATGTATTTAGCCATTTGTTTTAATGAACCATTGTTTTAAGACGTTATTGTATGTATTTTTGACTTGATCCATTACTGAATTTAGAAAAATATTTTATATAAATTTTTTATAAAATACATGAGGAAATGTATCGTATTTACTACTTATTTTCAAATTGTTTTATTCGTTACATTCTTTAACAAATTTTAATTGTTCGTATTAATCTTTTGAATGTTTTTTAATATTTAAATTTCTCTTTAAGCTATTGTTTTTTGTCAAATTTTATTGAATTATAGTATTAGTCCTGATTATGAAAAACTCTTTTAAATCCTTCTAGTCCATTGTTCTATACAAAAATATTTAATTTTTAATACTTATGTTTTCAAATGATCAATTTATTTGATAAAATCATATTAATATAGCAGTTTCTGATGAGTAATAGAAGTGTTTCGAAACGATGGACGAAGAAAATACATAGATTGCGTAAAATAACAAAAAAATTTAATTTATAACATTATATCAAGATATAACTTATAATCATTTATCTCTTAATTATACGTATATTTAGATAAGACGATATTAACATACACATCGTAATAGCAAAGTTTTTAAATTTATTTTATAATTGTCTTTCTGTCTGATGAAATATCATATTATAAATAATATATTTCTCGAAATTCATAAGTAAAGTATTATTAGGTGTAAAATTTAATCACTAGTCTGGGACTAGACGTAGAGTCAAATTTTTGTCAAACTTTCTGTTTTGACCAACTAGAAGCAAATAAAGTTGAAAATCTGGTACAATAAAAGAAGTTGCGTTTAATAAAAATGTTCATGATTTCAGTACACTCGAACATAATCAAAACAAAACTGAAACGAATCCATTATACGGACAAAGGCGCCACGAATAGGCTGAATAATAAAGAAAAAAATGTTTATGTTCTATATCTAATGTGCATGATTTTAAACCAGGCTCTTATGACTGAAATAATAACTATATTATATTAGTTTCTGAAAAAAATTGTAAGACTGATAAAAATGTTTATTCGATTAACTTAGTTTATCTGTAAAACTGATATTAGTTTAACTTACAATGACTGATACTACAACACCAGTAAATTATTTTTAGTAAAATAAAATTTACATTATAGTAGTATGAATCAAACAATGGAAAAAATTAATGTAACATTTATGCAAATTTTTTAAATATAAATTATACATTATGTCGACTGTAGTGAATTGAAATAACTATTTTTCTCGGTTTTACAGTCTTTATACAACAATATACTATGATAATATAATAATAGTCAGACTGTCCTTGTTTGCAATGTGAAATAGAATCACAAACTTAAAAATAAAGTAAAAAATTTAATTTGATTAAATATGAAAAATTAAAATAATCTATATTCTATGTTCAAAAAGAACAACCTGACGTTTGTAATGATTTCCTTAATAAAAAATCGGTTTTTTGAATAATACATTCCATTATTTTGCATCTTTTGAAAAGATATTGATAACTTCTTTTAGTGTTGTAATGTTTGTTAAATGTTTGAAGCAATTTTTATTATGAGCATCGTTTGTCTAAGAGTGTTTTATATTTTGCAAATACTCAAATATACTTTTTAAATATCGTCTTTCTTGATATTTTATTTAAATACAAAAGATTTTATTTATTTAGAAGCTTGTAATTAACTATTCATTTACATATAATCAAATTAAAATAGATCACGTTTGAAAATCTGTTCAATTTTTCTTATTAAAAAAGATATTTCGGTCTCAGCTTATAAGTAATATACACTTATATTTCATGCGTATTTGACAATTCAAAATTGTTTCAATTTAGATTTATATTTATTATTATGTTTGTATCATTATATTAAATTGATTTATTAATTAGGGTTTACAAAGGATTACTTACATACAGTTTAGTAAATATATAAAAAAATATCCTGAAACGAATTTACTATTTTTATGCTCTATCTGAAAATTAAATTCTATGATTTTGTTGTGTTAATTTTGTATTAATTATAATTTTAAGCGTATAACTATTCATAATCAATACATTATCGTACTTTAAAATCCTTTTCTTCAATCTAATAAAATTCATTACGAGATAATGATTTCCTAACATCTCATTATATAAAAGAATATAAAATATTCATCGCTAAGACCTCAAAGTAATTACGCATATTGTTCATTTGATACGTCAGAGACAAAGGTAGATAAAGTCTAATATCATTCCCGCGACCAGCGCACACTTTTCGGTGAGAAATTACTTATTGGAATGTTTTAGGATTTTCTTAAGATATTTATCAGAATAGTTTGTGGGTATATTTAAATATTGTAAAATAATAATTGATTTGGTTTAATATTATAGTCGAAATAACTTGTCTAAAATTTACTGTGCGAGAATGCGCAACGTTTAAACGCAACTATGAGCGTTAGAGAAAATTGCTCCGGAACGTGAACTTGATACATCGAATATAAAGGTTACTTGTAGTGCGTGACCGAACTCTTTCACGCATACGAAGAACTTAACGACGAATTAGCCATTATCGATCCAAGCAATATGAGTCTCACTGAATTCAAAGATATGTGAAATCGGTATCACTCTCTTGCAATTAAAATCAAAACTACCGAACATGCAATATCTCCGAGCACAGAAAATACAACACCGACGTAAACACAAAAAAATTCGCACGTCCTTAAATTACTTTAAAAATAATGTGTCTTTTAGTATCAACAACAAAACTTCATTATTAGAGTTTTTGTGCCTTCGATCTTTTTCATTTATTTGGCTTAAAAATCTGTTTTATTTGTTCAATCACGAAATTCTCCTCTAATCCACATAAAGTAGAAAGGGAACATCATTCTGTACGAACATACAGGTCATTTTATCTTTACTGGTTTTGTAAAATTTATTTTCTAAATAAGGGAACAAATATAACATATAAATATTTTATATGCACTTACTTCATATTGAAATGATGACAGATAGTTTTCTGTATTATAATAATTCGAAGAATGAAAAAAAAACCTGTCTGACAATCTAAGTTCTGCTCTGTCTGCAGGGATATAACATCCAATCTGTAAATTAAAAAGTCAATTAAAAGTTATTTATTGAAATCAAATCATATTCTTAGTAATATATTTTACAGAAAATGAACTACTTATTTTTAATTTATTAAATGTACTTTTTCCTGTTTATGATTATTTTTCTATTTATTTTAGTCAGAATTGATAAAAATAATTTGCGATACTCTGAAATGAAATTAATTTAATACCATATCTTATATACGTCAATGAATTAAAAATCGCTAATTTTGTAATATTTATTCTGCTGATTTATTAGAATAGGGCTTCTACAAGTAGCGAAATATCATCTTAGATTATGTATCTTCTCTTTTTACTTAATTAAAATGCTTGACCGAAATTTGTCAATTTACAGTCCTGAAAAAATAACTTGTTTAGCACATTAGTATTTAAACGTACTATATTTGAACGATTTGAAATGGTAAGTATGAAATTTAAACTTCCAACATACTCAAATATTGTTTGTCTGCTGGCAGAACTTACTTAATATTTCTGAATAATATGATACTATTCCTCTACATTTAAGAAATTTGTGAAGAGAATTTTTGTATTGAATTAATCTAGGAATTTCCTCTTATTTATCAGTTTAAGTACAGACAATGTTCAGTTAAATAAGGTGACAACAATTTTATATTAAGATTCAATTCAAAATATTTATCGACGAAGAAATATAATCTTTATTCAAAACGTGATCGTTGCTTCGTCAATGCGTCCGTATATCCAAGAAGTTACACGAGCGATGATAATGGACAGGAAAATAATAACTATTAACTTTGGCGTGTTCTCTCGACTTCGCCTCGTTTCCTTTCGTTTGACCTCCTTCCTCGCTCACGGACGATGACCCACATCTCCGAGCCCTGATTGGCTCACAGACATTATCCCTTACTGCAAATCTATTAAAAATCGATCTATATACATATATATATATATATATATATATATATATATATATATATCATAACGATTTTCCTGATCGGGCTTTGCTTTGTCTGGACTGCAAGGCTCCAGATTGCCGACGGGGTTAATTCCTTACTTTAATACCCAGGCGCCAGACGATTATGCATTGGTTATATCTTGTAACCTCTTTATTATAATATACACTACATTTTCATGTACTCTTACCTGGTTACTTACATCGGGCACAAACCCGATTCTCGTCCGGTTGCTGTTTCTCGTGGCGGCTAAAATTACAGGAATGAAAAGGGACTACGAAAGAGAAAGACAACCACGAGGCATATAAAAGTATACTGAACAATCTTTATTTAACCGACACATACATAAAAGGAACGTTAGCGATATACATACACGGTTACCTACCGCGAGCAGGTTCCGCGACGTCTTTACACCCTAAATATATAATTATGACCGCAGCGATATAATTACCATCGCGCACGCGGAGGACGAGGAAAGAGGGACGGGGGAGATCACATACTGTTCCTGGCAGGAGAGTGTGGATAAACGACGCCGACGACAGCGGGCGCACACGTATTAATTACGCTAATACATTACGCTACTTGCCCTTGAGCTGACGCAGACACTGTCGTGGCGTCCTCGCAGTTGGGGCGCATGGCTTCCGGGGCGTCCTCTCGCTCTCACTGATGGTGGCTGGCGCGGCTTGCGCGGCGTCCTCTCGCTCTCGATGGTGGTGGCTTGCGCGGCCTGCGTGGTTTGCAAGGTTGGCGCAGCATTCTCTCGCTGTTGGCGCGTGCTATACACGCGGTTACCCTCTCGGGGTGGACGGGGATAAACGTAATCGGGGAATAGTCTAATACACTCGAACAACGCGAGTGACTGCCGGATGGTCCCACTTTTCGGGGCTAAAAGCTAAGACGAAAGGCTACCGATACTAGATCGAAAACCTCGATTACTCTATCCGACGGCTCGAGCACGAAGAAGGAAAGTCTCTTGCTGCCTTTCTTGCTCGCTTCACTCACTGCGCTCTGCGCGCACTCTTTCGGCACATATCGTGCCTTTTTCGCACACGCGCACACGCTCGGTTTTTCAACCTTTATTCGAAACCGGCAGTTTGTACGATTACAAACTCCCCCTCCCAAAACCGACGGGGCGCGTTGGGGTAGCGTACTGAAACGTAACGTGAAGGGGTATGTGGTGGAGAGGAAAAGGTCTAGTAATGCCTGCGGTAAATTAACAAAGAACGTAAAAATAGAAATATACTCGCCCGCTCGGGGTAAGTGATCCCTTAACCCGTTAAGTTTCATATAATATCAAAAGAAAAATTTTTCTTAGTTTAATCGAACACCGGCTGGTGTTCACATAGTCCGTACTTTGCTCATGACTTGATATAATTCAAAACTTATGCCTAATCTATACTAACTACCTATATTCTAGTTTCTTTTCTACTCCTAATTTATCGCTATTTCTGTGTTATTCGTGTTTTTTTTGTGTACCCTAAACTATTCTATTCTCTTCTATCATGTGCGTTCAATGTTTACGCATATATTTTTTTCCTAGTCCTATCCTATTCTATTCTACGTTATTTACAGTCCTATTCTAGTCTATTCTATTCTGTTTTGTGTTCATCTTCTTTTATCATTCGTCGTCTAAGTCTGCGTGGTCTTCTGCAGTATTGTTTTTCTTTTCGTCACTTGTGTGATACGACTCTGGTATCGTCTTCTTCGAGTTATCCTTCCTGATGTTGTTGGAATGGGATTAATCGTTAGTGGTTGGTTAATAGTTTGCGTTTATAGTCTGGGGCAGCGTTACTGGGCTAGGCAAGTAGGTTTCAGGGTGAGCCATTGTCTGCTCATTTTCCATGGTTCTTAAACCAACTCGTTCTCGCCCGCCGACGCTGCGCCATTTATTTATTATGCATTACTTATTCATGCTAAGTAGCGTTCTCATGCTAGTGATAATGGAGTTACTAAGTGACTGTGTGTGGACATGTGTGTCTGTGTGTGCATTCATTATTCCTGTGATCCCATGTAGTAACTTTTGTACTTCGCCATATGTATTCTACCTACATTTTGCGGAATTTGTATTTACTCACTCGTGGACTTTACCAGGGGACTTCGGTAGGGAACTTAGCATGGTAGGGCTGACTCTAATGGAACGGGATATGGTGTGGCGCTGGGGTGTCGTTTATTTATTGATATAAACTGTGGCTCCCAGCATGACTATCATGACCGGTTGCGAACCCTGAGCGACAGCACGCTACGTTTTGCGCGACTGGGGGGTTTGCAGCAGGCTGCTCGTCTTTTGGCTCCGCCATCTCCTCTTCTCGCACGCTATCTATCACATCCTGATGCTTCGTCTTGATCCTCTGGCCCGATTGCGTATCGCGGTCGCTCTTCCCCTCCCAAGACGTAGCGGCAGGCGTCAATCGCTCTGGGCAGGACGTACAAATATGTACGTCTCGGGTCGCTCTGCCACACCTCCAGCAGAACTTTCGGTTCTGGGGGTGTGGACAGGCGGAATAGCGATGCCCTTGCGTATCGCAATTCCGGCAGCCAGGTGCAGGTGGAGTGCACCTTTCGGTCGACATCGGTATATCCACTGCTGTTTGTTGAGGAATGCTCCTCTTCTTACCTATTATGCTGCCTAACCCTGGCAGTGGCTTGGTAGGTAAGGACGGGTGCAGCCATATGAGAGGTACGAAATTAGGGGGTGGCGAGACCGTCAATTCCATGTGTGCCGGTATTGTGGTTGCTCCTGGAGCTGTTTTTGGGGCGGAATTTTGTTGCATCGCCATTAGCTCATGGAGTGAGCTTGTTATGCCTACAGCGAGGATTGTTTGCATCGAGATTGTAAATGGATTGTATCTTTTTACGATTTCCCCTTGGTTTTGATCCATATGTTTCCTGGTGTGATCAGACGAATGCGATAGGGGGGTATGGGCTTTGTTGCCGGCACAGGTTCTTTCATCATCGGGCAATTTTTCTTCCTCACGATACTTTGTGGGTACAATGATTTCCCCGTTATCTTGTGCATTCGAAGCACATGACGTTCTTGGGCGGGTTTTCCACCTGCCGGTTTTTTGCGTCGCAACCGATCGCATAAAGGCGCATCGATCGCCGCGATAAAGCCGAACTTCGCCGTCTTCAGGTGTACTCACGTACACTATAGGTTCTACATTCGCCTGTGGCGGTGAACCTTTGGGGTGTTCTTCCGATGGAATTTCGGGCCTGGCCGGTAGGGGAGTGGGCTTATCGATCGTATTTGGCGTCCCAAAGTATACGGGATCGCGTCTTCTGGACGTCTATGGACTAATATCTTCCTTCGGAATGCTTCAAGCGGTCCCGTCTTCTGGGAAGAGTCGCTATCTGATTCGTTGTCCACTGCGATTGTCTCGTTTAAGTCCTCATATACCATCTTAAACAGATTATAGATCCAATCCGTCTCCTTCGGGATTTTCTTCGAAGGACGGCGTAGTTCCTTCTATGGGGGAAAGTTTGTACTTGTTGTGGGGTCTGATTGGCCATTTGTATTTGTAGTTTTGTATTCATCATCTGTATTTAACTCCTTTATTATTTCTTCGGATATTATTGTGGTAGTTTTACGTCTTTCCGGGCGGGCATCATTTATTTCTTCATGGGTTAACTCTTCAGGCATTTCTTCTGGTATTGTCGTCGTTGATCTTGTGATAGTTTTACGTCATTCCGGAAGATCGCCATCTATTGCCTCATTTGATGTTGTGGTAGTTTTACGTCATTCTGGACGGTCGCACGCTGGTTGTTGTGTATTTGTCGTAGTTTTACGTCGTTGCGGATGGGCGCAGGTGATGTTATCCTCTGCGTTTTCCGTAGTTTTACGTCGTTGCGGACGGGCGCCATCTGATTCTTCGATGGCATCGGTAGGGATATGAGCAATTATTTCCTCAAGTGTAGGTACGCTTGTCTAGTAGACACAGGGTAAAGGATGCGTCGATTTCTGGCTGAATAGTTGTCAGCTTCGTTTCCTCTATTGGAATTTCCTGTGTTGCGTCTGGGCTGAACGCAATCAAATCGGTTGTTTCGCTATTTACCGTCTCTGGGTTCTCCAAAGCATCTATTAACGCTCGAAGCTCGAGAGACGTGGTTGAATTGGTGCTTGGGCCTATGCGGGTAATTGCTTGCCCGGGTCTGCGCGATTCTTCGGTACACCTCTCAGCATTTTCCTTCTTGTTGGATGCGGCACCTGCAAAAGAAGCAGGATTGATGTTAGGAGGGTGATATCTTTTGATATCCGAAACGTGAGCTCTCGTTTCTTTCCCGCTATTTATGTCTCTCAGCTCAAATACAATTGGGGAAATCTTTCTGATGATACGACATGGGGCCATGTATTTTGGTGCTAATTTTGCCGAAAATTTGTCGGGGCCCAATGATAGCACATGGTTGCACCGACATACAATTTTAATGTTTATATAAAGTATTTTGATTTTATTATTTACACGTAGTTGCTATCAATACACATCTTCCTATGTGTATTGATAGCGATCCAATACTCGTTTCCATAATTATTTGTATCATAAAAATTAAAAGGAATTTTTTTTCTGTTTCAGAAATTCTTTTCTTAAAAGAATAAGAAAGAAGAGAGGGAAAAAAAATTTTTATTTATTGCTATTTTGTTAATTAGTTTATTGTTATTTTGTTCTATTTTGCTATTGCTCCCTCATGGTTATTTAGCGTTGATTATTTTTATGTTTATCTCATTGGTTAATTTATTTATTATAATTGTGTATAATTAATTATAGTTTATTTATTGTAACTTGATTTATTATATTGTTGCCTATCAATAATCTCACCAAGATGTTGGTATTTATAAGAAAATAATTAGATTGTATTAAATAATAAATTATTCGAGGTCTTCAGTTGTTAATATTCCCTTATATCATACTCTTCTGTATGATCTATCAACTTTCAGCATATATTGATTGGTTATTATTTTAAATTGATTTATTTTAGTTAAATATTCTCTTCTTTTGACTCTTATAGTTTCGTGTAATTTATATTAGATTCTGAAAAAAAATTCTAGGTTTGAGGAAAATTGTTTATTGTTCAAGATAATTTTGCTTATTAATTATTATTATTATTTAAATATTTATTTTTAACTTATATATTTAATAGCTTTCTAAAATTTGCTTTATCGACCAATGGTTTAGTTCACCAATGTTGATTACTAAAAATTGCTAATTCTCAATAAATCTTCTTGAAACAAATTTCCACCATTGTGGCGGTGCTATACAACCTTTAGAATTTTACAGAACTGAAAAATTTCAATTCTTTCCACTGGTTTTGCTACTCTCAAAATTTTTCTGTGTCTATAATGCACTATATTGCCCATATAGGCTATGTTTGCTTTTTATATATGAAAAGAAATAATTATTGGAACCTGAAATATAAATATTATGTGTTATGCTAAGTATTGTTAATAATGGTTATTGTTTAATTGTGGTGGCTGAAAATATGCTAGTTTATTTGTTATTACAAGAATGATTTTAATTTATAAGTGTATGTATTTAAGTGATCTCATCAATTAATAAGTTTATTATTATTAATAACATTGTTGGTTTAAAAATATTAAATTGGCACGTCTATCTTCTTTCTGCTGTTGCTTATATTTTAGCAGGATATTCTCTACTACTATGTTCGTCGAAGCAGTCCCATGTCCTGCTTGTCCTTGTTGAAGAAATTTCCAATAAGTTTTTTATACTAAAATTTTTAGTTTTTCTCGCAATTTGCTGAAATTGATTTTCATGTTTGTACTAGTGATTACAAAGCTGATGAGCTTTATAGGTTTGGGAAATTCCATTCCCTTCCTATAATTTTGTTACTTTCAAAAAAGAGGATTATATGGCATTTATGTAGCATACGTATGGGTTATGGCTCTCTCTGCTTCTATGTGTTCTGACACATCAATTTACATCTAATATTCAGTATGATTTTCCATTGTTATATTATTTTAAAAAAAATTTTATATGTTATATTATTATATAATTTCCATTATTATAAAAAATTTTGGTATTACATATTAGGGGACGTGGTACTAAAGGGGTGCATTTAAATAATGAAAACAATAATAAATATTGAAAATATCTTAATGGGACATGAGAGTCATAAACGGTAGGAACAGTAACGAGGGCTTATATTTAATTTACAATTCCATTCAATAATCCTAACAGTGCTTTTGATATTTCTACTCGTATGGTGTATATAGTATGTATATTATATTAAAGATATATATGTGAGAATATTGGGATATAAAGTGTGACAGAAATATTGCAGTATAAAAATATGATAAAAATATTGAAATATAAAAGTATGAAATATATAACAGAAGTATTAGGATATAAAAGTATAATGATTATATTGACGTATAAACTGTGTTCATAGAAATATTGAAATATAAATTGTGTCAATATGTTAATATATATTGTTATGTGTGCTCGCTCATATATACATTGTTTGTTTTAAAGATCAGAGGGCACATTCCAGATTGTACACAGTGTAAACAGAAGGGGACATGTACGCTTAATGGATTTATTAAAAGTTATTATCGGTAAACTAAATTCACTGAAATAATCATTTTAAATATTGAATTTAATGTGGGATTGTGTACACTGATTTGACTGTGTAATTTCTAGCAACTAAGACTTTCAGATATTCATTTGGATTTCATATTTCTACTTACTGTGTATATAAAGAAAAGGAGCGTACCTCTGATATTTGTTGTCAGTGGATGTATCTGAGCAATTCTTCACGTATAATATTCTCTAAAAGTTTAATTTACTTGTAAAAGTTATTGAGCAGATTACTTTTCAATAGTAGCATAAAAAGGAGATGTTAGTGCACATTCTGCTCAGACACATGTACTGTATTTTTATATATATTAATATTAATATTTCTATGATATTTTCACACTCAGTTACTATTATTTATTAGCAAATTCACACATACACGGGGTGGGGGCATTTGGGACGCGAAAGGCAGTGAAAAGAGAAAACTTTTTATTGTTGCTTTATTTCAGCTCTCAGTTGAAACCGCTGTGCACTCTTATGCGCACAAGTAAGATGCCACTGGCTCGTTTATTCGAACACGATTTTCATGCAAATACAATGATGCGTATGACTTTGTTATATTACACGGAGGTTTTTAAGCTTAAAACAATTTACATTAATGCGCTTTTTTTCGGTAGGGAAAAGTTATTTCATTTTTAACAATAACTGCGGGGGATGGAGAGAAAGACTTATTTTAACTCTCGCATACTATCACGGCGTCGCGGGCCTCACGTTGTTGGGCGCTATTTGTAACCTCTTTAATGTAATCTACACTACACTTTCATGTACCCTTACCTTGTTACTTACATCGGGCACACACCCGATTCTCGTCCGGTTGCTGTTTCTCGTGGCGGCTACAATTACAGGATTGAAAAGGGACTACGAAAGAGAAAGACAACCACGAGGCATATAAAAGTATACTGAACAATCTTTATTTAACCGACACATACATAAACGGAACATTAGCGATATACATACACGGTTACCTACCACGAGCGGATTCCGCGACGTCTTTACACCCTAAATATATAATTATGACCGCAGCTATATAGTTACGCACGCGGGGGACGAGGAAAGAGGGACGTGGGGAGATCACATACTGTTCTTGGCAGGAGAGTGTGGATAAACGACGCCGACGACAGCGGGCGCACACGTATCAATTACGCTAATACATTACGCTACTTGCCCTTGAGCTGACGCAGATGCTGTCGTGGCGTCCTCACAGTTGGGACACATGGCTTGCGCGGCGTCCTCTCGCTCTCCCTAATGGTGGCTCGCGCGGCGTCCTCCCGCTCGCGTGGATTGGGCGGCGTCCTCTCACTCGCGCTGGTTGCGCGGCGTCCTCTCGCTCTCGATGGTGGTGGCTTGCGTGGTTTGCGCAGCGTCCTCTCGCTGTTGGCGTGTGCTATACATGCGATTACCCTCCCGGGGTGGACGGGGATAAACGTAATGAGGGAATACTCTAATACACTCGAACAACGCGAGTGACTGCCGGATGGCCTCACTTTTCGGGGCTGAAAGATAAGACGAAAGGCTACCGATACTAGATCGAAAACCACGACTACTATATCCGACGGCTGGAGCGCGAAGAAGGAAAATCTCTTGCTGCCTTTCTTGCTCGCTTCACTCACTGCGCTCTGCGCGTATTTTTTCGGCACATACCATGCCTTATTCGCACACGTGTACACGCTCGGTTTTTCAACCTTTATTCGGAACCGGCATTTTGTACGGTTACAATCTATATATATATATATATATATATATATATATATATATATATACGAGGGTGGATGGATAAGTTTCTGGCCTGACCAAGAAAAACAACGTTTTTAAGCATTTTTTTTAATTTCTCAATATAATCTCCTGCAAGGCTGATACATTTGTCATAGCGGTGTTCTAATCTAGTAATGCCATCTCTATAGACTGATTCGCCAAACTCCTCAAAATACCCATTTGCAGCTTCGAATACTTCTTCATTGTCCGCAAATCTCTTACCGCCAAGCCATTTTTTGAGATTAGGAAACAGATAATAGTCATTCGGAGTTGGGTCTGGAGAGTAGGGAGGGTGCCACATCAATTTAAACTTCAGATCGTTGATTTTAGCCATCGCAACGATTAACGTGTGCGCTGGTGCTTTATCGTGATGAAACAAAATTTTTTTCTTCGCCAGATGAGGTCGTTTAATTTTCACTTCGTGGCTCAAACGTTGCAATAAATCTGCGTAGTATTGACCAGTGATAGTTTTACCCTTTTCAAGGTAATCAATGTATATAATACCTCTTGCATCCCAAAAAATAGTAGTCATAACCTTGTTCGCCGAAAAAATTGTTTTTTTGCTTCCTTTGGAGTTGGTTCCCCTGGTTCAATCCACTGTTTAGATTGTTGTTTAGTTTCAGGAGTGTAGTGATGGAGACACGTTTCGTCAACGGTTATAAATCGATGCAAAAATTCGCTTGGGTTACGCTAATACAACGCCAAATTGGCGGTAGAAATGTTCTTTCGAATCAATTTTTAGTCGACTGTTAGCAAACGCGGTACGCATCTTGCACAGAGCTTTTCCATATACAAATGTTGGTGCAAAATGTTTTGTACACGTTCATATGACATCTTACAGGTCTCAGTTATCTCTCGCACTTTTAGTCTGCGATCTTTCAGCACTATTTGATGGATTTTTTCAATCATATCTGGAGTTGTGACATCAATGGGGCGTCCTGAACAAGGCTCATCAGAGGTGCTCACACGACTCTTTTTAAACTCGGAAACCCACTGCTTAACGGTGAAATATTATAGGGAGGATATCCCCAGTGTTAAGTCCATCTCTTCTTTAATTTCCTTCTGCGTTAACCCTTTCAAATAAAAGTATTTGGTGACAGCACGATTTTCCAGCTTTTCTATTTTTACAAAAAACACAGAGACATCTTGTTCAGCGTGCTGTCAAACCTAAACTAACATGACGATTGGACTGAAACTATAGCAAGTTATCTAGATATCTCTTCTTTGTAACATTAAAGAAACGAAAAATAATTTGTCAAGATCATTTACGTTCGAAGGCCAGCACTGCAAAATCGAGATTAAATATATTATAATTAAAGACCTATGCACATGACAATAACGAAAATTTTGGTTTTCTACCATAATATAAAGTTCTATAATAAACCAATTGGCAAGAAATTTATCGACGATACACCTAAGACAATCGTTAAATGATTCAATTTTAAAAACATTGAATTATATACGATTCATACGTTCTTCAGCGTTTGCTGACTGATATTACATTAAATATATCATTGCTATCAGGGCCAAAAGTTCATTAAAATAGTTGAAAGTTATATCAGATTAAGATTCTGTAAGTAATAAAAAAATAGGAAGAACACTTACTAATGCAATCAACAAAACACCTATTAAATTGCCAGCAAAAAATACTCTGGGATAATATATATATATATATATATATATATATATATATATATATATATATATATAATATATATAATAACACTTATAGATCTCTTTCTATATATGTTAGAAAGGAAGATTGGAGGTCAAAAGGGAAAAGTTGAGAGAGATGGATATATGAAGTATAGTATAGATTTTGGAAGATAATATAAATTTTTTGACAGTTAATATATAAAATTAATTAGTTGAAAAAACTACCTCACCTTTCATCTTATTAGCCTTTTTTTTAAAGAAATATTATTATAATATTATAAATGTGTTGTGCTGGATACGACTTCGTACCCAAGGAGTGGAAGCAGCAATCTTCTTGGTTATCAACGTTGGGCAGTTATTTTACGGAGTCTTTACTACAGGTTAGTTCGATTTCTTTATATTTGTAAATTTTTTATATTACATAGTTTTTCCGAAATTGATCTTAACGGAAATCCGATTATTAATTATATTTGACATCTAAATATAAAATATTTAAAGTACCGCAATATATATAAAAAGTACGAGACAGAGTGAGAAAGAGAGAGAGAGAGACATAGAGACCGACACAGAATAATATAAAGATACTATACTACAAGAGTGACAACTGTGTACTTAGATATTATTCGTTGGTTACTTCACGTAACCGTAAGGTTGTGCTCTTGTTATTAGAGCTATCTAATAAGTATAGAAATCTTCTCTCTCGCACCTTGTGTTAAGGAAAAACGTACATTAAGATAGTGCGGGTGCGTACTAGGTAGGGTTGGTATATTATTTATTATAAATAATTAAATTTAATAACTACAAAGAATTTTTTAAAAAGTTCCATCAAAATTTTTTTTTCTTTACTTATTTATATTTTTAATGAATAATTCTTTTATATTCCCTGTACTTGATAATTAACTCGTCCTTTCCTGAATTTGTATTTTATTAAATCATTCTTCTTATACAAAAATGAGAGAAAAAAATTCAGTATAAGAAGGTAAGTTTGAGTGATAATATAAATAACAGAAATAAGTCACAATTAAATTAATCACAGTATATAATTACGAACGATATAATAATCATAACTTGGAGAAAATAAATCTCAAATCTGTCACGCAACATTAGCATAGTGTACTAATCAATTCAAGGTTTAGATTCTGTTTTCATATCTCAACTACCTATCTTCTAATTAATTAAAAAAAATGAGATAATAAGTATGGAACTCGCATACCGTAATTGGCAATTCTTGTGAAGAAATAAGTAACTAATGTTTGTGAATAAAGTTTGTTTTCACACATAAAATTAGAGTGGCTCCTGATTTCTTCTTAAGCCTTTATTACCCCCTACGTCCAAATCAAACTTAAAAATCTAACGCAACGCACCGTCTCGGTGAACCGTATCGATAACGTTTAGCACTACAGCAACGACCAACGTTGCTGAGAAAATAAAGATAGAAGAAATAAAGGCAAATCTCGCACTAATATGCTACTGTAAAGGTTAAAACACTGAATCCGGATGTAGCAGCAGCTTAGCAATGTTATTTTAAGATAAATGAATAATAAACTTTCAAATATTTTATCAATTACTTTGATATCGCCAATACTTTTATTTTATTGTTTTGGCAAATCCTAAGATTCTACTAAATGTCTTCGTAGATTATATATATATATATATATATATATATATATATATATATATATATATAACTCATTTGATTATTCTTAGAATAAATTCTGGAGATACAAACCTGAGCCATTATATGTAATAAAATAATTTGCTTTAAATATGTTGTTTTACCACTTAAATTTGGACCCGTAATAATCTGACAGTTATATGGTATAGAAGCCACCTATAAAAAATAATAATTTTGAATTTACTTCAAATTAAAGGATTAGTAAGGTTTATTAAAAATGTATAGGCTTAAGATTCTAATTACATAAAAGTAAACTTAATTTTTAGATATAACATTGTATAAAATGAAGTAGCTGACTTTTTGTCATGTTTGAAGCTCTCCTCCCCTTACGTATCTCATCTCAGAATTACCCGAGATCTCACCGCCTTCCCCTAAAAAGCAGATAACTTTTTTATTATATATATATGATTCATATTTCTTAATTGCAAACAATTGAAAAGAAATCAACATTTTTTATGCATTTAAGGCATGAAATTTAGCATATGATGAACCAAGCCACATATGTTAGTCATTAATTAGCTGTTCTAAGAAGGCTAAGAAGATATCGAAGACGAACCTCGTCCTGGGCATCCTACAACGTCAATAACAGATGAAAACGTTCAAGCAGAGAAAAATATTGTGTTAAAAAATCGTCGAATCACTATTAGAGAAGTTGTTGAAGATGTTGGCATATTGGTTTTGGGCATGAGACGTGTGTCAGGATATGTTGTCTGTAATCAATAATGATATTCATTTTCTCAAAAGGGTTATAACTGGTTATGAATTGTGGATGTATGGTTATGATTTTGAAAATAAAGCTCAATCATTACAAGCAGTATTTATAAGGCTACGCTAAACTACTAAATCAAAATCTTATTCTGTTATTTTTATCACCGTATTCTGTTTCTTTGTTCAAATGGTTAGAAGTTTTTTTATAATCCCTTAAATATATCTGTAAGTTGCATATGTCCAGGAACTTTATTATATATGATTATATTAATCTATGTGCGCTTAAAAATTTATTCAAATTTTTGTATATATGCCTGCTACCATGTATGATTTAATACCTTGAAAGGAAGTAGTTATTTTAAATGCTAGATGCTAATTATGCACGTAATAGTAATTCATACTTCGATACTTGTAGGATAAAGCAATAACTATGTTACTATCCATCTACACTCTTCATAGCTTTTTTCAGAATGTAATTTCAAATAAATTTATTTATAAATTCGGTGAATATTTAGGATAGTATCGAGATAAAATAATAAAACAAAACGTTGTTTACTGAGATTTGTGTGTAGATCCCATACAATAAAGGAAATAGAAAGAAAAAGAAATACAATTTGCACAATTTTATATATGATATGAAATGCATGTAATTTTTATAATTAATAATTACTCTTCTATTTGGTCGTGAGTTAATCATTTAATCCGACTAATTTTCTTTTTGGTCTTAATCGATTTTCGCGATCTCTCTATTTAATCGTTTACTTTATTAGGTTGTCTATTTACGTATTTTATATTTTATATTTTCTCTGTCTATTTACGTATGGTACTATGAAATGTCAAAAAGGTTATAATTATCCCATTGAATAAAAATCTTAAATTAAAATAGGTTGCAAATAGGTATGATTTTCTGCGGGGTCATAACTGTGCTATCACTCTCTCAGATCGAAATTACCCTTCTTCGTTATGATTTTCGCTTGTTCTATAAAGTAATTTAGTTCCGAATGTGATTTATTACAAGTAACGCAGTTATCTACGTAAAAGGATTTTGATAACTTATCAATGAAATTTTTAGGCCATGAATCGTAGTTCTGTATTTTTTATCTCGTTGTGCGGCACACGTTCAATTATACCCTGGTCAAGCCACTCTAAGAATATATTGTTATATTCATCAAAAAGCTAATCCCTTTTTAGTTTTTTCACCGTATGATTTAATCTAGCTTTTGCTATTTCAGAGTTGTCTGAAATCGGCGCATGATCGTCAACACATGGTAAATCAATAGTGTAGCGCCCGTTCCTGTTCAACGTTACGGTACTTAAAAATGTTTCTTTTACCTTTTAATCATTATATACTTTGATTAACCTTTTCGATCGGATCTTTTATACCTATCACCTCTAGTTTCCTCAGATCTGATATATTTATCTCATTTACGAACATAGATAATTCATTTAATAAGCAGTCTTGTCTGGATTCTATAGGACTCTTTTCTATAATAACCTAACTTGGTTCCGAATGCGGACAAATCATTTGAAAAACTGTGTCGTTTTCCTGTAGAAAATTTAGCCGCTATATCCGCGCCAATAAATATATCAATGTCTCTACTGGAATTATAATCATCCTTATCTTCTAAATCTGTCAGAAAAATATTTTTCTCTTTTAATTCGCCAATCCAAGGAGCCTTTTTGATTTTCGGAATTTCTGTACATATCGTATTTTCATTCATTACTTGGAAGGTACATGAATATTTACTATTTAAATTTTTCACACGTGCTAAATTTATATCCTGCTCTTTAGATTGTGAATTAATACCGCCGAAAAATGCATGCGATTCCTCTCCTATACCAAGAGGTTCATATTTCATTAATATATCTATTGTCGGAACGTATATAAATCGATGAGAACGTTGAGCAATAACTACGCGTACAATTTTTCTTTTCGAATCGGAATATAACATAACGCGCAGTGTCTGTTGAATTACATCAGGTATATTATTGAAATTTGATAAGTTCTGCTGAACGTCTTCCCTCTTATCCGGAGATTCTATTTTACTCAGTTTTGCGCTAACAGTCGGTTTTTGTAAGTTCGAACACGTAAGTATTGAATGACGGCCGTTACACCACGAACATGATATCTTAACTTTATAAAATTTCGCTTGGTGATTCGATTTTAGACATTTAAAACAACATTTGTTTGTTTTAATTAAATCTTTTCTCTCATCATATGAGAATTGTTTCGTTCGTAAACTATATTTTCGTGATTTTCGAAAAGAGAAACTTTTCAAAGTATTCATATTTTTAAAAATCGTAATAATGTAAATTTAATGAATTTTATGAATTTGAGCATGCAATGTATGGAGATAAAATACTTTTTTAATTTAGAAATATTTAAAACAATAAGTTTGTTTTTATGATAACAAATTAAATAAAATTGTATGATAAATGTGGAATGTTTCAGAAACATAAAGATCAAATTGAAATTTAGATTCATGAATTAACATATATCAAACAACTGAATTAATGTTAAAGAGTAATATTCCTCTTTATTTAGCATCATATAATGCAACTGTTGCTAAAACGTATTAAGTGTAAGAAAAGTAATAATAAATAATAGTTATAATATTTAATAATAATTTAATAATAACAGTTATATATATTTATGATAATGATAAGTGAGATATTGGTGATCAAATAAAAAACACTACAAGTTTTCCAACAAAATATTAATTTGTTTATTTTAAATAAAGGCATAAAAAACCTCCACTGTATAACTGGAGGAAAAAGCCGATATTTAATATTCAATTGTCAATTATGAATGATCATTCAAATAAATATATAAATATAATTTACTTATGAACATATAATATGCATATGAGTCTAACAAATTTGACTGGGTTTTATGCGCAAGCTTCAAATCCTGTCGTGTTAAGGCCTCGTACCCTGAAGTAGATCTCCCATTTGGAGATCGCAGTCTCTTTCGAGGCAACAGGGACCTATCAGCGATGAGACAGGGCTGTGTTCGGGGCAGATGCCCAGATCGAGACGATTAGCCGCTGGAAACTACACTACTATAAGAGCCGCTTAGGGCTAGGTACACTTCAGGGCAGAACAACACTCGCCTGACACATAAATCCACAAATAAAACGGAATTAAAACCTTAATTAACAAACAGACTTTTACTAATTCGATTATTACATAACTTAATTGAGGTACTTCACTCGACAAGAGTTCGCGACCATATATCCCGTCACTCCACATCCAAATTTCTTCAAGCCTAATGGCTATCGACTACAAACATAAACAAAACCCCCCTTTCTTACTACGTATCGTCTATCAATTACACGCATGCCCATATACATATACATATACATATAGACACGTGCACATATCCATACGCACACATAATACATTTAGACACACATATAATTATACATATATAAATATATCCATATCATATATTTTGAAAACATTAGATTATAATTACCGCGAACAGCAACTTTGAAGAAAATTGATCAATTTATTTTAAACATAAGTATTCAAATTATTAGATAATTTAGATTTCAATTATTGTTTGCGTACTATACACATGCGTATAGTATAACTATACGCATACCGCATTGAGTACATATGTATTCGACAGTCGGAAATTCGTTCCGTTGATGCTGCGAGTCCCGTGTTTGTTTAAAAGAGAAACGCATAAGAAACAAAGCGCATACACGCGCATGCGCGGACCCTCTGTAGGTCCGGTGGACAATGACCACGCGACTGCGCGGTAGATCAGATCACGCTTGACTTCGAACGTTTTCGGTTGATTCGTCACTAGTAAATCTCTGCTTGTCGATCGATTATTGTTTGCCGGCTAGCGTCACTTACTCGTTGCATTGGCTTTGTTATTTTAGTGTAATAGTGCGTGTATATTATTTGTGTGCGTACGAGTGACTCTAAACTGAGGTTTTTCGGATGAGTTTTTGTTATCTGTTGATGCTTGCGGAGTGAGGCTGCGCCCATACCCACCACGTTGGGTCTCCGTGACATAAAAAATTTCGCCATCCGATTACCCGTACCTGGCATAGCGAAGCAAGGCAAGCGATTATTGCCGGGGCTGAACCCCATTTAATATTAGTTACATATTTGGTAAGAGAGCTCTCTATTAACATTAAATATATTTACTTAGAAATTAAGTCGAGATTAGTTACATTTTGGTTTATGTATTTGTAAGTGTACTAGATAATTGTTTAATAAAGGTTAAGATTCGTAAGCTTGCTTAGGCTTTTCCCTCAAAACCGTGAGGGTTTTTACGCCCAAGCAAGATTTGTTTGACTTCTTATTTTTCGCGCAATTGTTGTGTTTTATTAAATTACCTATCACCATTCATTCCCACCAATTCATTTATACGTTTACATAAAAGTCTATAAAACGATTTAACATTATTTTCAATTATGTATTAATTAATAATTGTTTATTTCTAGTGTAATTTTATGATAAGATTTTCTTATCATTTAGAAGCTACAAAATTATTATTTTTGAACATATTAATCTAATACCAAAACTTTGATATTTATTTTCCAAAAATCTCTAATCGTTTTTAAAATATTTAGTTCGAAGGATAAACTATTATGGATCAATTTTATTGATTCATTGTGTTATATTAAAAGTCCAACTAACTTGCAAAGAATTTGGAGTGTGATGAAATTCAATGATATAACAATTTAACGTGGAAAGTGTTAGAAAACAGATATATATATAACGTTTGAACAACTATTTTCTATAAATTCCTAAATAATACATGCTGCCAGAAATGATTAGTATATTAAATAACGCTGACCGTTCGTCACGAAGCCGCAGTTGCAATTGCCTTTCAAACTTCAAGGAATCGACAAAGAACCTCTAAAACGCCTCCTTTCAGGGGCCTCCACGGTATTTTTATAAGCATATACACAATATCAGAAATAAAATAAACGTTGAAAATTTCTCAACACGGATGGCCATTTTATGGATTAGGCCTGCCCACTTTATAACCGTCTTAAACCCAACTCAAAGGACCGCGCTAAAACCATCCCAATTACTTTATAATATATATGCAGTATATCTTGGTTTTAGAACTAGAATTCTCATTGATGCCTGCGCAATAATTACAAAGAGATGCCTAAAAAAATTTGTCCTTTCGAAGTATCACACGTGATACACATTCGTACTCTACGATATTTTCAGTCAATATGCATATATATTATCGACAGCTTTATATCTGAATACGATATATTACTCAATGGAATTAAAAATACTGAATTCTCTTTTAAAAATATAAAATTGAATAGCTTTCTTGCAACTTTTCTTGCTCAGATTTATTTATGACACAATCTTGAAATCATTTATATTCACCTCTTCAAATATTTCTCATCGCTAAACTAGCTTTGGATCTTAATACTATAGATAAATTACCGCAGTTATATCATAATTCAGAAATTGAATACAGAGATCACAGATATTGGATACTTGAATTTCTGATGGTTTGAAAACTGACAATGACATGAAAATGCTTTTAAAATGCTTTTCATTTAAAACGTTGTTGACTTTTATTTTTCTGCATTACCATATAAGGAATCAAAGCGAGCCATTTTTTCAAGTCTGGGAAGAGAAAATAATCCGAGGGAGCTACATCTGGCGAATAGGGTACATGAGGTAGCAATTCATTTCACTTTAATTCATTAATTTTAGCGATTACAATAACGGACATATGAGCTGATACATTGTTGTGATGGAAAAACACTTTTTTCTTAGCCAAATGCGGCCGTTTTCGCTTGATTTTGTTCAATAAAACGTTGCAATAAGTTCGCTTAATACTCGCCGTTGATAGTTTTTCCTTTTTCAAGATGGTAAATAAAAATTATCCCACATGCATCTCAAAAAACCGACGCCATAACCTAGCCTGCAGATGGAACGGTCTTTGCCGTCTTTGAAGCCGGATCTCCTTTTTGAGTCCATTGTTTTGATTGTTCTTTTCTTTCGGATGTAAAACGGTGGACCCATGTTTCATTCATGGTTATGAAATGGTACAAAATTGGGCTTTATTTTTGCGTAAAATTGCCAAACACTCAACTGAAATATCTTCACGCCGCTGTTTTTGTTCTATTGTGAGCAAACACGGCACCTATCTTGCGCAAAGCTTCGTCATATCCACATTTTCAGTTAATTGTCTGCTACCTCGCGAACTTTCAGTCGACGACAGAACTGCTTTGTGGATTTTCTTCAACCGTTCTGAAGTCATCACCTCGTTTAATTGACCACAATATTGTACTTTTGCAAACGGAGGAGCAGTTTCACCCAGAGTAGAGTCTAGTTCAGCTCTTATATTGGTTGGGCTGAGGCCTTTCAAATAAATGTATTGTATCACATAACGATGACCAATTTTTTCGATGTTTACAAATTCACTGAAAACGTTGATGACTGTCAAACAAATACTAAACATCATGGCCTCTTGAAACTTGAGACATATGCTTTATAGATTGTGTACTTTATAATACAGTGGTATTTTTTGAGCAACTAGCGTCACCTTTAGACCAGCTACTTCTGGGACCACCTTCGTATATATATATATATATATATATATATATATATATATATATATATATATATATCTTTATATCTTTTCAATCAATTTTCAATTAAATTTCTTGATCTACTTCTTCTCGGTATATACGATAAGGATGGGAGGAGGTCTTTGATAGAATGCAAGAATCTTAGATTTACAGGTTTTTTATTTGTTTTTCAGTGTACAGTTATTGTTCCACATCGCTCCATTCCTCCTTACTGCCATCTGTAATTCAGAGAACTCTTTTAATGATTGCGTATATCGTTTGTAAGCCTAACGTGTGTTTCTAATTTAAATCGCTTCGTAAAAATATCCGCTAGTTGATCTGAGAATTTGATCTATTTAATTTCTACTAAATTTCGACTTACACGCTTTTTTATATAGTGTTTTTTCCTAACGGTCATATGTCTGAGCCTATTACTACCATCGGTTTTCACAAAATAGTGTAACCGGATATAAATCTTTGTTCAAAATGATTTTAATTGAATTATTTAAAGCTATTAATTCCTGGCAAGTATTGCTCATGGCTACGTATTTGGTCTGGCAAGTGGACAAAGCTACATTTGCCTGTTTTTGCGTGTTCTAGTCAACTCTACATAACTGTACGTTATAGTTAGAGATCCCTTATAGTAGGATATACTAGCATCGGAATACACGGTGAGCGTATCCCCTGTTCCTTTATTCTAAATTAGACTATTATATAATTCTATCGTAGCCGCCAGATATTGAAATACCCTAGTCACCATTTTCCACTCAAATTCTGTTGGATTTATTTGGTGTGAACTAAGTACTTTCACTGCATATGATATGTTCAGCCGCGTAATAATAGCTAACTATAACAGTGAACTTACCGTTTCTCTGTATAGCGTGTTTGAAATACTTTTACTGTTGTCATTTATTTCTTCCCTATGCTTTTTTTTCTAAATTAGTGGCATCAGTCGTAGTTGTCGAGGTTTCATTTGGTTGTCTTTTCCCGAAGCCAAACTGTTTAATCATATTATCAACCAACTTGGTCTGAGTAAATTTCATAATTTGTTTTTCTGTGTCGCGATCTGTATTTATACCGAAAAATTTTGTCGGTTTGTTAAATGTTCTGATTTAAAATTTTTTACTTAACTATTGTTTTATCGATTAAACTTTCGTGATTCGCTACTATTAGAATATCGTCTACGTAGAGCAGCATGATTGTTTTGTTATGTTGATATATTTTGTTCGTCGATTTAATATATAAACAATGATCATGATCATTGTTTATAAAGCCGAGCTTGTTTGTAACTTCAGTAAATTAACATTCCATCTTTTAGGACTGATTTTAAGGTCATATAAAAACGGTTTTAATTTGAGTATATTGTCTTGATTTCGTTTCGGACAATCTTTTAATCCTTCCGGAAATTTCAGATAAATATCTTACTCTATAAACCCGTACAGATACGCTGTTTCTACATCATACTGTTTTAGACATAACTTATATTTATTTACCATAGCTAAGAAAGATCTTACTAGCGATTATCTAGAGATCAGCACATACGTTTCACGGATGTCATACTTGTTTTTTTAAATTTTCTAAATGTACGGTTTTCCTTGCTCTTTGTACTTATCGGTTTTAGTAATTTCTACAAATACATCTTTCTCAATCAGTGAATTTATCTCTAATTGTATTGCTTTATTCCAGAATTTACTGTCGGGTGAATTTATTGTATCATTGTAAGTATGTGGATCTCCGTTAATTTTTGCTAATAACGCGTGATACCTAATGTCGGTATTATAATCTGTATTGTTTGAATCTAATGAGTAAGTTATTTGACTTTGTACTTTTTTCGTCATAATGGGTGTGACTCTAGACTTTTTGTTAGCGTTTGTTGTATTAGATTTGATCTGTTCAACATATACCTTTGTGTTACGAACTCTACTGTATTTCCTTTTTCTAAATTATTTTTATGTACCTGATTTTCTATAAACTGAACATCTCTGGACTCGAAAATCTTTCTCTCTTCCGGTGCATAGATGTTATAACCGTTAGGTCCATATCCTACTAGAAAGCCTCGAATGCCTGTCGTCCCGAACTTGAGCTCGTTCCTTTTAGCTTCCTAAATACGGCTACGCAACTTCTGCCCCTAGTCATGTATTTTCTACTTATGATTGCTTCTGTTGATTGAACTATAGTTTCAGTTTGTTTCTTCTCAAGTGTGAATGTCCAGAAAGGAGTTTTATAACGCGCGGATAAGATTGATTTCTTCGTGCTAGGATCTAAAATGTCTAATCTCTTATTATTCATATAAACCTCTAATCCTTGCTCAACTATCTTTCTTAACGAAAATAAATTCTTTGTCAAATTGCTTGAATATCACACGTTGCCTAGCTTAATTATTTCATCTGACTCTGTAGATGTTTCTATGTTTCCTAATCCTTCTACTGTTGGATTATTTTTTCTATTTGCACAGATAAATTTTATTTTTATATAATAAGTCTAAATTATTAATAGTATTTTGCTGTTACATGTATATGTTTGGTTGCTTCTGAATCGATTATAAATTTGATTACATTATTCCGCTTAATTTTCCTAATATCATATTTATTAAATGTATTATATAAGTGAGTTCACACATTTAGATGTGTCTACTTCTCGAATAGTAGTGAGACCGAATGGGGTTTTTACCTTTTACCCCTGCCTCTCCTGCTTTGGAGTGAACCTAGATTTTTTTAATGGGTTGAATATTCCCTGTGTCTTTTTATCGTCAAATTTTCTCTTGCCATTACAATCTCTGGCAAGATGTGTACCTGCCGTTTGGTATTGAACAACTAAGTTGTTTAAGCTTTTCCAATAGCATCTCAACTTCGACTGTTCCTTCATGAAGGCAGTATGGTAGAATAGTTTAGCGAAGAGACCCTGTTATTGCGTTATAAATGATATTGATTTGGCGCGTTCTCGAAGCCCATGCAGCCTTTTCTTTTCCCGGTACGTATTTTAATCTATATAATTCTTTTCTTACCGCGATGCGCATAATTCTACATTCTAAACGCTTGTAGTTTTGTAATTTTTCTCAGATTTTACGCTATGACTTCATTTCGACAGGCCATTGGTAATAAGTAATGTCGATATGATTGATGATTATTTCGCGTACCTTGTACTTATCATTATCAATTCTCTTTTCTGAAAACATAGATAATTTGCATGCTTCTGGATCTAAAACATAATCTAATCTTTTAGTTTTTAATTCGGTTTTGAAATAATTGCTAATAAAATAGGCGCCGTCGGAATTTGGGAGCTGGACGTTCGCTGGATCCTCTCCGTCAGAGACGTATATCCTAATAATGAGCCTTTTGGCTAACAGAGATACCTCGGCTGGCGTGCGTAGGTGTTCGAGCCACTCTCGATGTGGGGCTGTCGCTTTTTCGTCAGGACGTAAGTTATAGATGTTAAGAACGTCTGCACTGCGCCGTTGCTTCAAGAAGGCCTTCGCCTCTCTCTCGGTTAAGCGTCGCGTCGCACGGCGCTTCGCACGCGCCCTTTAGGCTCGCGAATGCATTATTCGCGTGCACGTGGTTTTAAACGCACGGAGACCGCCGATCGGGGCGGTTACAATTTATATATTTCGTACGCGCGCATTCAATTGTGCTGATATGCATATACATTTGAACACATTCACATACACACATCATCTATACATCTGTATGTATTAATACGCATACACACGCCCATGCACACGCACATGCATACACATGCACATACATATGCACACGCGCGAGTACATACATACGCAAACGTACATGCATCCGCACATGTACACTTATTATTCCGCTATTCTTTCACTCTCTCACTTTCTTTCATTTTAAAATTTGCATACATATCTGCATGAACGCACATCGGCACACATGCAATCATAATTGCATGTTCGCGTAAAAGCATACTTTTATTGATGCATTCACTAAAATTTTACTACTACCCGCGTATGTACATTTCAAGCACAGTTCGTACTAACAAAATCATTTAATCATCAAATGTTATTTTAATTAGCAAGCATGCGCGCATATGCGCATTTATTTATGTATTTATATATTGCGCATAGGTTGCGAGTATAAGCTTTTGTATTTGTAATTCAAGCATACAATCGTAGCAACATTCTCTCTCTCTCTCTCTCTGTCTCATTTTAACGCCTGAGAATTCCGATTCTCTTTCTCACTCACTTTAGCGCGCTAGTATTCATACTCACTCTCTCTGTCTCACTCACACTTCAGCGCGCGAGTATAGCGGCTTTCTGTCTCACACAGTCCGACGCGCACATACATACAAGCATTTTATTACCGCCCTTACTACGTATCATCTCTCGTATACTGTGTTCAATTCAATGCGACGATCAGGCTGTAAGCGATACAGCCTAATAAGCGCAAAATTTTAACTCGAGATAATTAAAGTTTCCGAAATTTAAATGATCGGGCAATGCTCCCGATTTACGGTCAAACGTGCAATCTTCAAAACAAGACGATTGCGCATATTAAATATACCTGCTTGCGAACGTAGGACAAGGGAGAGCAGAGAGAAACTCGATCCTGGGGACTTGATCCTGGTTCCGCGGCGCTCCGTTAAAGACCAGTGGCCTCACCCGTAACCCCTAACAAAACTCTGATCCTGAGTGTCACAGACCAGCAGGCTACGTTCTTCCCCCTAAACTCCTCCCAGCTCCAGTAAAAGTTTGTATAAATAGAGTATGCAATGTTAGTAAATTAAATACGTTTGAAGTGAAGAAGTAAATATTGTCTAAAAATAAGCAGCGTGTGACAAATAGTGTAATAAGGTATAGTATAAGGTTTTAACATAAAATTCTGTCTTGTCTGTTGCAGCTCGGAGGGCTCGAAGCCAGAAAGATATTCTATTGTTTTCGTTATATATTCTTTCAGTATAATATATTTTTCTTATTTTTCTCATCTGAACATAACTAATAAGTAAAACTTGATTTTCCCAATCTTGTCTATATTTCCTTTCCTTTCAAAATGATCCTGGCACTACCGCGTAAGCTATCCCGAAGGAAAAAGGGAAACGTTACAAATTTATATTTAACTTCACTTGAAATTTAGAAAATTATTTGAAGAGTACATTAGATCAATTACGCATGTGAATGTTTTGCTTTAAAAAATAATTTATATTAATTTAGCATGTAAGTGTTTGCACTGAAAAATATTTTATATCCATTAAACATGTGAGTGTTTGCACACATAATTATATAATTATATGTGTATGTTAATTCCATAAAAGGTATTAATCTTCCCGCGCTGTTATTATGTGTGCGCGAAGATCTATATCTTATTCTTATACAGTGCGCACGAGCCTATACATCATACCGCATTGAAACATTCTCTCTCATCAATCCTACTCCATCTATTCTTTGCGCGAACTCAGATTACACATGCGCGCTCTACACTTCTCTTTAGCGGCGCGATCGTTACGATTTTTTTTCGCGCAAATTCCTTTCTCTCAAAATTCTTTGTTGGCAGCGCTGCCGCATCCCTTTGTTCGAGGAGATTTTACCTCGCCCCTTTTCGGAATCTCAACGGCTTTCTTTTGTTTCTACGAAACTCAACATATTCTTATATTTTCACGTTAGAGATCCCGTACTTCTCTGGTATTTGAACTTATTTTCGCTCCGTGTTTTTTTACGTTTCAACAGAATTTGCAATGATTTTATATAGAATTTTACAATGAAAATTTATTGCACTCCCGGTTTTTACATTTTTTTACTCATACAATTTTCTACTCTTTTCTATCTTTTTCTAATCATTCATTCATCACTCACCTTAAATTTAGTACTTACTACTTTTAAGGTTTATTACACTTTGCTTCGATCAAATTACTCTGTCTCACCATGTCATCCTTCTTTAATTTATAGCAATTATTAAAATACAATTAGATTTTCGACCACGGAAAACCTTCAATTGAATGTTGACAATAGAAATTAGTTTTCCGGCCAGGAAAACCTTCAATTGAATGTTGACAATAGAAATTAGTTTTCCGGCCAGGAAAAACTCTAATTTGATTGGTATTGAATGAAATGAATTTTCCGACAAAGGAAATTTCAAATTGATCTTTTAATTTGTAAAAATCTGTAAGAAAGAATTCACTACATAGCAATTACCGGCCTTTCTGTTTTCACACCCGCATTCTCAATCACTTGCGTATTTACGAGCTTTTATTCTATAACCATGTGGGAACTTTCTTTTCCACGTCTTCTTTCTCAGAAATGAGATATTTAATTTTTCGATCCTTTGAAAATTAATAAATTTAATAATAATTAAACTAAAGCTGCTTTATATATTCAAAGCAGCAGTGGATGCTTGCTTCACCCGATAATCTGAAGGATTGGGTAAATAAATATATAAGCAGAGATATTAATATATCAGCAGCCACTGATCTTTATTAAGCGTCTATATCGGACAAATAAGTATAACGAACTAATTCGCCGCGAGGCGGTGATGACCAGCAGAGCGGCGTGCTCTCAAACAAACATGTACACATAAATAAATTTAGTACAAAATAAAAACATATTTTTATTCTTGTGATTTTAAATATTTCTATTCTCATTTATATTTTAATATATCTTACTATCTAGCACTCTCTCTGATTAAATTTTCTATAATAGTTGTTTTTAAGTAAAGGACTACTATATGACAAAAAATTAATATAGATAAAGTAAAAATCATTAGTATATTTAATTAATAGATAGAATTCTATTAATAAAGATGGAGTTCACTAACGCCGAAATTCGCGCTATTTTAAAATTTTCGTTCGTTAAGGGTAAATCCGCTAGAGAAACGTTCCCTGAGATTATAGGTATTTTGGGGATGGCACGTTATCACTTCGAACCGCAGAGAAATGGTTTCGACGATTCAGAGCCGGTGAAAACGACACCATGGATAAGCCAGCCAGTGGAAGACCTCTGACGACGAATACCGATCAAATCATGGAATTTATCGATTAAGACCGGCATCTGGCATCTCGTGACATCGCCGAGGAGATGAGAGTTAGTCACCAAACCATTTAAAACCGTATGCAGAAGGCTGGATAAAAAAAAAGCTTGATGTTTGGGTGTCGTAAAAAAACCTTCTGAACCGAATCAACGCCTGCGATGTGCTGCTGAAACGGAACGAACTCGACCCATTTTTGAAGCGGACCGTGACGGGCGACGAAAAATGGTTCACATACGACAATATCAAGTGAAAACGGTCGTGGTCCAAGGCCGGTGGACCGTCCCAAACAGTGGCCAAACCGGGATTGACGGACAGGAAGGTTTTGCTATGTGTTTGGTGGGATTGGAAGGGAATCATTCATTATGAGCTGCTCCCATATACCAGACGCTTCATTCTACCATCTACTATGAACAACTACTATGGACCGCTTGAAGCAGGCTATCGACCAGAAGCGTCCACAATTAGCCAACAGGAAGTGTGTACTGTTCCACCAGAACAACGTCAGACCACGCACTTTGTTGGTGACTCGTCAGAAGCCAGGGGAGTTTGGACGGGAGGTTTTATCGTATCACCATATAGCCCGAACATGGCGCGAAGTGATTACTACCTGTTCCTGTCCATGTCGAACGCCCTTGGTGGTGTAAAGTTGGGCTCAAAAGAGGCTTGTGAAAAGTGCTGTCCGCGTTCTTCGAAGTTGCCGTCTAGATGGAAACAGATTATCGAACAAAACGGCGCATATTTGAAGTAAATCCAACCACTGTAACATTTTTTATAAAGCATTAAATAAAGAGTAAAAAAGCGGAAGGGATATATTTGACAGCCTCATATTTCTCCAAAAGTTCAATATTATTATACAAAATACTCTTGTTTTATACCATACTTTTTCAGGATGATTAAACGAAAATTAAGATGTCTTGGTTAAAACAATCTGTTCGCAATAATTATTTTAGAAGTAAATCGAGAAAAATGTTTAGTATCCGCAGTCAAAAAAAATTAAAATGTTGCAACGATAAACTATCGTATTATGATCCTGTAAATTCTATGCATTTATATAAATTAAGTAAGGTTTTAGGAAAGACGTATAAATGTATGCATCAATGAAGAAGTACAATACTCTTTTGGTCAAGCTTTGGATAAACCAGGAACTGATGTTCAATTAAATAACAAATCTCTTAAAAACAATAAGGAACCTTTTATTCAAGGACTAAAGTGTTTAAATCATTATTTATTTAATACCGTCGTTGACCAAATTGGTATCGAAACAAATTTACTAAGTCGAACAATAATAAAAAGACTAAGAAAACGATGAAATTATTGATATTCCCGAAGTTCCATATCAACTTGTTGCTTATCAACTACGACTAAAATGAATTCGATAATTTTTAAATAAAAATATTTAGTGAAGTAAATAGTTCACTTCTATATTAAATTTAATAATAATACACTTGCGTCAAGAATTTGTTCCTTATAAATATAAAAAAAACAACTTTTAACAAAAGTAAAATAGTTAGACGAGTTTGATGTGTTCTTAGTAAGTACGAATTTTAAATACATCTTGTCATATAGTTTATAAGAATTTATATAAAATTTATAAAAAAATTATATAATTTATATAAAATACTTTACGAAAGTTCAAAATATATTAACATAAAAATTATCCAAAATATTGTATAATTAACTTAGTTCACTGATATAATCAGATTTGCTACCGATGTTGATAAAGGGAAACATAATAATATATGTTCTTAGCATATTAAGAAATTTATAGCTGATAAGTCTTATATGTATTTTATAAAAACTTTACATAAAATATTTTTCTAAATGTAGTAATATATTAAGAAAATAATATAAACTTAATAATATATGTAATTATATTCTAAATGTTTTAATATTAAACTAAACATTGTTCATATACCAAAATAATATTTATGCAAAATATTTGTCTAAAATAATATCGAAAGAACATCTTTAAACAATAAATCATTAAAACAAATGACTAAATGAATTTTATGTGTATATCTATAAATACGTAGGCTGCTATTGATATTTCAAGCCTAATAATGAAAAGACAGTAATTTATTAATAAAAATGGTTTTATTGTTTTTCGAAGTATCCTCTATGATGAACAATGCACTTTTTCATGCGGTCAATTTGTAAGATTTTCATGCTACATTTCACTCCAAAACATGGTCTTTGAATGCATCAACGGCTTCTTCAGTTAGTGTGAAACGTTAACTACAGTATTTATTTTGGATGTGCGGGAATAAGAAGAAGTGATCGGGTGCCAAATCAGGGCTATAATGTGGATGACCAATCTATTCGATGTTTTGGCTTGTCATAAATGCGTCTGTTGGAAGCGATTTTTGAAACCTCTATGTTGGAAGTAATTGGAATTTTTATGAAACCGTTAAAGCTATTAGTATTCTGAATAATTATAGGATGATTTTATTAGATCTAGTGTCTTTATTTACGAATATACCATTGGATTTATTAAACAAAATTACAGAAGAAAAATGCTCTTGTAGAAATCTAACAATTTTCAATAAGTTAGAAAGTAGTTATTAGGTATTAAAAATGGAATCAACTATCATGGCTTAAAACTCGGCAAAACTTAAAAAGAAGAATGGAAACATTGTCAATAAAATTAAAAAATTGGCAGAAACTAGATTTAAAGCTGGAACCTTATTTCTGGTTAGTAAATGACCATTTTAATTCTAATGTAAGTTTTAATTACTACGATCGAAAATATTAATATTTATACAATATTATGATATTATATTGGTAATAGAGTAAAAGAAAAAAAATAAGATACGTAAATAGTTAAAAAGGATTACAAAAGAATCATAATGTCTTTTTTATAAATGAGCCTTTTGAATATCAGAAATTTATTCTAGTTTCTCATTAAGACTCATTAAAATTATGGAAGACCCTTTTCACAAAGAAAACGAGTATTAATTATTTCCTAAAGATTCTAATCATATCTTGAAAGCGAAATGTAATTGGAATGGTAATTTTGAGGAGATATTTAATTACAAACAGAAAGGATTTTTGCATTGTATTGTGACTATGGACGAAAAATGGATTCATTACGATAATCCCAAGCACAGAAAATCATGGGAATATCCCGGTAATGCTCAGTATTTGGTGGAACCAGTTCGACATAGTTTATTCTGAGTTTTTCAAACCGACCGAGACAATCACAGGCGATTTTTTGATAACGAAATACCTTGTTTATAGTTTAAAACTGTTTAACATTCCTAACAGGGCTGATAAAAATTAGTACATACAAATTTAACAAAACATAAATTTATTAAAACAATAAATTTAGTTTATAATAATACGATTTTTTCTTTTTCACATGATTTTTATGAATAAGAATATGGTTATCGAATGGGATCACTTTTATCACCGATCATTCCTAATTTTGTCATGGAAAAATTAGAAAATATTCTATTAAACAAGTTAAATTTTGAATCAATTATGTATAAAAGATATATTGGTTTAGAATTGTATCAGCGAGGTGTGTGGACGAACTGGTGAATGTTTGTAATTCTATCCATGATAGAATTAAATTTACAAAAGAAATAAAATTAAACATTCTTACTAATTCTTAATAAACTTCTATTAAAATAAATCATACTTCTCTGTGTTTTGAGAACCTTGAGATTTTGGACAATCCTTCCATCGGCCCGTCTTTTGCGTCGTAACTGAGGGCATCAAAGCGTAGCGGTCGCCGCGATAGAGACTGATCCCGCCGTCCTCAGGTGTACTCACATGCACAATTTGAACAACTGGCTCCTTTGCGGGCTGTCTTTGAGAGGTGGCTTCCGGAGTATGTGAAGGCCTGATCCATACGGCAGGAAAGAAATAGCACGGATGCGTTTACCGGATGTATAAGGGATCGCGTCCTGTGGATGACGTTTACGATTATCTTCCTGTGGGACGCCTCAAACGGTTCAATCTCATAAGAATCTCTCAGAGTCCGACTTCTCATCTACTGTGATTTTTTCCCCGAGTTCCTCATATATTTTTGTAAATAGATTGTAAATCTAATCCGTTAGCTTATCTACTTTTTCTCTTCATTCTTCTCTCCTTTCGTCTTTTGCTTCTTCTGTTTCTTCTTCTTCTTCTCTACGAGCGCCTTTGTAATTTCTTTATGCAATTTTCGCCGCTTGTAAATTTCTAGCTCTTTCGTTGATGTTATGGCAATTTTACGTCTTTCCGAACGGACACGCTCTCCTTCAGCTATTCTTTCCTTTTCAATTGTGGTAGTTTTATGTCGTTCCGGATGGACGCCCTCCTGTGCACATTCTTCTTCGAATTGTAGTTCTACTTCTGCGATAGGGAGTTGTTGCGGGGGGGGGCAAGGCGTTGCTGCTGTGCTATTTTTTAAATTAATAAATATTTTTATCGATCTGACAGTCTTTATAATATAATATATTAGCTAAAATTATGACAGTCAGATTGTTTATGTTTATATTCAACCCCGTAGAATCTGAAATAAAACTTATTACAACAATAAATTATATTAAAAATTAAAAATAAAAATTAAATTAAATTAATAATAAAAAAAAAATAAAATAATAAGTAAAGTAAAATAAAAATTATAGAAACAATATTTTATGTTAGTAAAGGACAATCTGACTTAAATTTAGAATCACCTTTGGTGTCCGATGTTTCAAACAGCTATGGCTCATCCTCAGGAACTAAACTAAATTGAAAAACCCAGCATGATACTCTATATACCCAATGCCCACTTTAAATTTATTAGTATAACATTTATAGGACTCCCCCTTTCTTAACCTAAATACGAAATACAAATTTCATATCAATAAGGAATGATAAGTGTTGTCCAATTTACTTGACTAACATTAAAATTACATTATTAGGATTCATCAAAATATGAATATTTTCAAGAGTTTCTCTTTTATATTTATTTTTAATAGCTTGTTGTAAAATATTTATATTTTCAAAATCGAAAGAATTTAACAAGTTGAAACTATGTTCTTTTAGCCCGGATGTACCATTCATGCTTTGTCGGCTATATTGATGATCATATCTTCTTTGTTCTAGCTATCTTGGCGTTTGTCCAATGTAATATTTGTCGCAATCTTTACAATTTATTTTGTATACCAGTCCTGTTTTCAAACACTTTTCGTTTCTGCTCCTATGCTGTGTATCTATACATACTCAGTAAGCATTGAGTGGGCTGGCAGTGGGGAAATTGATTAACTTTTAATTTAAAACGAGCACAAAGAAAATATTCTTCTCACGGGAGCAGAACGAAAGAAGGTTGAAAAGAATCGATGCCAACTAATTAAATTTTCTATATATGGGAACAATTGATATATGACCATGACTTTGAAAAGATATGACAAATTATTATAATATTTTGTATACACACATTATATCTATATGTTTGAAGTATATATAGATGATAATAAATAGCATAAATTATAATGAGACGATATAAGTATTATTTATTACTTCAATGCACTGTTCGTGTTTGGAATGAGCACAACGAGACGTAGTGGCAATTAAAGTAAACGCAGGTAAGTATTATTACTAAAAGTCATTAGCATTTATTTTGAACTAATAATAACCTTTTCTCTTTCGCAGGAATCTTGCAAGAGTTTTGTACTTTCTTGCTGTGCAACTCATAATCAAATTAAGTGATTATAATTACAAATCATACATAATGTATATGTTTTTGTCGCTTTTTACCTTGCTTTCCAGCTACTGTATATAATAAAGCGAAATAGGTAATACTGTCGTGACGCTGTTTTTATTAAAAAAGGGGTTATGTAATTTTAACAACTGCGTTGACATAAATAATGAAGAAAACATCATTAGAGTGTGGAACATTGAGATGATATAGTATAGGGCCAGCAGCTTCTGCCTGGCTTACTGCCAGGCTACTGCGCATATCTACGTGAGCAAATTAAAATGACCGCCCCTTCGCTTATACTGTGTGTACGGGTTCGCGTCTGTTTTTTACAAAATTTCCTTCTTGTTCGAAGTTTGCAAGAGAAGAAAAATAAACGGGGAAGGTTTAGGCGCGTGACGAATTTGCTTACGCTTAGGGCGCCGTGTGTGTGTGTGTGTGCGCGCGTGCGTGCATGAGCTCTACTAAGCTGTACGTAGAAAAAGAGAATGGGAACAGGGGAGAAAATCATCACGCTCGAAGGACTATAACGATATATGATATTAACAATAAAATATGTAATAAAACGGTATGCAGTAATTCGTGGGCTACCCACTCGTCGCGGGTTCTGCGACGCGCTGGGAAAATACTCGGGGGTAAAATACAAAGGCTTTACTGGGACTAATGCGTGGTGAATACGGAAACGGCAAGGCAACATTCGCGCGAATAGCTTATTCACAGACGCTGACTGGACGTACTACTGGCACACGGCGGCGGCCAAGGGAAGATCACTATGAACACGACATATATGTAATATTAAAACAGGCTACTTACCGCAAAGATGCTGCAGCTGTCGACATCTTTTCCTCTCTTCGTTGCTCCGTTTTTTTGCTCGGCACGCACTCTCGCTGTTCATGAGTGCGGTAATCGCGATAAATTGAAAACACTCGCGGTTTTAAACTATTATAACTACGCGGCCGCCAAATCGGCGGACACAATATATACGCTTAATGGACCTCTGTTTATAGTCATTAATTACTATTGGTGGTCAATATTACTTGCAGCTAAAGAACTCCTACATTATGGAAAATTTATTATTGTTCGCGCCACTTACATTATAATGGTAAGTTTCAAGTCTTATACGCCTGGGAAATGGCATTCAGTTTTTCCTTACTGAAGTAGACAACGAAATGTCAATATAAGTTCCAATACTACAGATAAGGAGTGGCCTTTTATGCTTTAGCTTTCTACCCGCAATCAAGTTTGGACACTGAGAACTATAAGTAAGGCATGTATCCGCGCTGCAGCCGAGATTTTCGAGAGATTTTGTCGAGATTCTCGAGAGATTTTTCGAGAGATTTGAGAGTCTCTAGAGATTTTCCAGTGATTTTCAGAGTTCTACTAGACTACTGCTAAATACGCTTATTCGACTTTTTTGTGAGAATATCGAACTATAGACTTGAACAAGTCGACTTAGCTTACCGATACTATTCCTGGAAGGTATTGAAGTCCTACTCGTCTTATACACTTCCAAACAACGCAGCCAATTATTAATTATAGTTTATTATCAGTAGGTATGCTAACGTGAAATTAAAATTTATTAATTAAATTTTTAAAAATAGTTATTGTAAAAAAGAACTTTCATTCGTTAATTTCTGAATATATAGAGTAAGTGTCTGATGAAGCACAAGAGTATTGCAACAAAATTTAATGCATAAAAAAGTAGTTTTGCGGGAAGATGTTCTAGAAAACAAAATTTAAAAGATGTTCTTAAGAGATTTCTTTAAAAAATTCATGAAAATATGAAGAAGAAATTGATTTTCCTAAACTTCTACCAAATTGGAATAAGAAAATAATTTTATAAATATTTCTATGCAATTAAGTTTTTCATTCCTAAAATTATATATAAAAATTATTACATGATTTGATGTTTTCAAGGATCATGTTTTAAGACAATATCTACAGCTTTTTAATCAAAAATATATTGCTATACTACATAATATGAAATATAGATAAAGTCATGTTTTATGTAAAATTAGATTAGACTCTTAAAGAAAGTTGATGCGACTGAACAATTCTGAGGTCAAATTCAAATGTATTGGCCCAAAATCTACAAGGAATAACTATTTATTTATCAGATTTAAACTTAAAATTGTACTGAGAAGTAATGCATATTTTTTGCCTGTTTTTTTCCATTGTCATGTGTAATTGACATAAGATATTGAAGTATATATGGCAAAACATTTGTTTTACATTTAAGTATTACAATTCATGATCTTAATCCTTGTAATATATGTTTAATGGTATGGTATTTTTTATAAAAGGACAAATTTGGTACTTACAATATTATTCGGAATAGATAATTGGCATCCTAATAATAATTGAATAGGATGGAAAGAATTTAAAATACATAATTTAGTATTAAATTCTGGTTTCACAAATCCCGATGTACTGCTAATCACTGCCATCGATACAATTAAATCAAGCTCGGCTACATCAGCACAAAGTTTAAATAAGAAGTCACTATAAGAACGAAGATTTTCAATTATATCTTCAACTAGGCTGTTATAAAAAGTAAAATATAAATTCATTAACGTATATATACATATATATTTAATATATAATAAATAAATATCCAACATACACATTACTCATTATATGTATTTCTTCACAGATATCATTACATTTTTCACAATCGGCTAATAGTTGCTCTGTTGTTAATATAATTGTATATTTGTTTTTCTTTACAAAAATTAATATTTTTGGTAAATCATATGATGCATTATCTACATTTTTAAGTTTCATTTGTATATAATAACCAATTGCAGAATTACACCCTAGTGATAAAGGTAGTGAATATTTTTGACTTAAGTTTTCCACATGCTCTAAAACAGGAAATTTCATGACGCTTAAAAACAATAAATTTTGCAAAAAAAATATCATATATTAGTAATTGTTTAATAATATTGTTATTACAAATATTTGAATCTGTAAACACTGAGATATTAATTTTTTTCGAAAAATATTAAAGAGATACTTTCCAAATATTTAGAATTAGTAAAAAGCACGAATATTAAACACTAATTATTAGAATTAACTTACTCTTAATACAAGCATATAATGCGGTAATGAAAATAATTGAAAGTAAAATTAATTTTATTCATTTTCTATTATGGTGGCTACGTAATTCCACATAAGTAACATATATATTCTATACGAATCGTTAATTAAAAAAACAGACTAATGAGCATATTCAGTATTTTATATACTGTGACTGGTCATGCTTAAAAGAACAAATTGAATTTTTTGGTAGATCTCTATATTAGCCATATACTTATCAAAGCTTGTACTTTTCTTTTTAATTATACTTTGTGCATTCTCAAAGTATCTATGATTATTGCAGCACAGCATTGTAACAAGGCTATATCAACATGGGAGTGAATGTTAAGATCAAAAATGCTGTGTGAAATTATAAATATCAATGATATCATAAATATCAGTAAGATTATCAATATATATATATATATATGTATATATATATATATATATATATATATATATAACGGTGCGCGTGCCCGCCTCAAGCACGAGGACGGCAATCACGGCGGTTGGAATAAGTGTGCCCGGCTGGGCTGAGTCCCGAACTAATTCGACGAAGAAGAGGGGTGAAGTATCGCATACACAAGAATACCGGAATCAGTATCGTAAAATGAATTGCGAAAAAAATAAGGTTAATGTCGTCTTTAATATGTGATAGAGTTATAAGGATGACAGACGTGCTGAGTCACGACGCGCGGTGCGTAGACCGAGGGCCGTCAGTGACGGGAAAGCGGCGGTGGCAGACCCTCGCAGCGTGGCAGCAACTTTTCCAGCCACCGAAGCAGGCGGTGTTCCCTCTAGTCGGTAGCCCTGAGAAGCGGCGGTCAATCCGCACGGGAAACAAGAACAAAAACTTCACGTCAAGTCGGCAGCCGAACATAATTTCATTTTGCTTTTCTTGTATGTCCACTAGCGCGTACACGGCAGTCATCGAACTATCTTGCGCGCGATGTGTTTGCCTCAGTCCCCTCTTCTTCAGTCTCTCTTATTTACCTCTTTGCAGGTGTGTTAATTAGTCGTCCTGTAACATAAGTGCACAATAAGTAAACATATAAATAACAAATATTATATACATATATTTATATACAGGCTACGATGGGAGAGAGAGAGAGAGCATCGGGACGTGGGATAGCAAGCGTAAGCGGCGCTTGCGATTCCCGTCACACGCCCCCCTCCAGACACTGATAGCTGAAGCGTGGCAGCTTAACACTGCATCTCTCTCTCTCTCTCTCTCTCTCATATTGACCATCATATCTGGATAGGGAGCACTAAAACACAATACATAATTGTAGGATAGCTTAACAAGGAGAGGAAGAAGAATAAAGCCGCAGGTGCGTGATGGGCCAGCAGGTCATGCACCTAGATGGCCTGTTAGCGGAATCGGTTTTGGGCCCGTATGCGGCAGGGGAATGGGTCTCGTTGTGTGCTGAGCGTTGGCCTTTCCTGGAGTGATCTACTTTTCGCCTCACCGGCTGTTACGGGGCTTCATAGGAACACACACTTAAGTTCTTCGACGAGTCAGGATTAGCGTCCTACGCGGTCTCCCTAATCTACGCCGCGCGGCAACGGCGTTTGATCGCGTGACATTGCCCGCGGGGGTATCGATTCGTACGTTGCTATACGGATTATAATGAGGCGCATCGTCAGGGCGCCGTACGCTCACCAGTAGTGTTATAATGCGGTTACGCTCGCTCGTGTTGATATTACAATCAGACGCATCGCAGTCATGCTCTTCGATGGAAGGCTCTTCCATGTCGGACTCGGCATCGCCTTCGGGGACGTTATCTTGATGGTAGGGCTTCTGGTCGGCGACGTGATGCTTACCAGCATCTCTTCCTGTAGAGTCGCTAAGTATATAAACATTCGTACCGAGCTTCTTCATGATGATAAAGGGCTCGACGAATTTCGGGGTAAGTTTGGCGTTGACACCTTGTCTGCCAAACGAGAGGGTGCGACTACGCCGCCATACGCGATCGCCAATCACGTAATTAACGTCATGACGTCCGGCGTTATAGTATCTAGCTCGTTTTCCCTGTGCTTTCTGCGAGTTTTCCGCTGCCTTTAGACAGAGATTGAATGTTGTAGAGCAGACTCTTCCTGCGCTACATGTTGAGGACGGCCGCACTAACGCCATTGGAGTCTTGTACGGATGTATGGTACGCAAATATCAGCTCGGCGATGTGCAGATCCCAAGTGCTAAAAGAGTCCTAAATGAAGGCGATTACCGCGATCTTAATAAGAGTCCGATTGGCCCTCTCTTCCGAATTGGCTTGACGTGATAAATCATTGAATGAACGCTCGAAAAGGAATTTCTCAATGACGTTATTACGAAATTCGGTGCCATTGTCCGATAGAAACTCCTAGGGCGTACGAAAGCGTAAAAATATGCGATCTTTCAATTATCGGCGAATCGTATGCGCATTTGCCTTTCGAGTGGGGATACATTCTATCCAGTGAGTGAATAGATCGATGAAGACGATGTAAATACTCGTATCCTCGGGTAGATCGTGGAAAGGGACCCATCACGTCTCCAGCTACTACTACCCAAGGGCGAATGACCATTCGACAGCCCATCAAACCAACTGGTGCAGCCTGCTGTACCTTACATTGTTGGTACTCAGTGCAATCACGGACATATTGTGTTATCTTTATGCAACGACGGCCAATAGTATGATCGTGTAATACGATCATATGTCTTAGGGAGTCCGAAATGGCCAGCTGTGGGCTCCTCATGACTTTCACGAAGAAAAGTACGGCTATCTTCTCTAGGCACGATCAGCTTCCACGTACCCTGGTTACCTATTAAATCTTCGATGGCAGAATCGGGACGATACTAGTACAGTCATTGCCTGACGACTTTCTACCATGGGTGGTCGGTTGCGCAATGAGTACAGCCAAGGGAGGCTGCTGTGATCAGTTATCACCTGAAAGTGGTAGCCTCATGTTTGATAACTGAATAATTACGTTCAGCAGCAATCATCGTGCGACTAGTGTAGGAAAGCACACGCTCCACGCCATCAACCATTTCCGTGAGCACGGCGCCTAGTTCGGAGCCGCTGGGGTACGTTTGTATAGCGTACGCTTCTCCAAACGACGGTCAAGAGAGGACTGATACAGATGCGATCAGCGCCCGAATTTGCTCAAAGACTTGCTGCAGCGCTTCTCCCCAATGATACTTGATATTCTTCTTGGACAATCGGGTGAGTGGCTCAGCAAGCGTTGCAAAGTTCTCCAAGAACTTGCGATATCAGGAGGCGAAGCCTAGAAACCTACAGAGCTGTTTCATGTTCTTTAGTACGGCGTAAATTAAGATTGGCGGAATCTTATTCGGATCGAAAACCATCACGATCCAAGAGAGAAACCGTACCTCTGCGAATCCGAATTTCGCAGAGGATGCAAAATTGTAATGGAAAGAAATCCGCTGCACCCTCAATCGAGATAGTATTTTCACATGGGTGGATGACCGCATTGAATGTGCGGTAAATGTTTGCACCGACAGTCATTTTCCAAGTCCGAAATTAGGATGTCGTCCAACTCCATTTCGACGTCTGTAATTGCAAATGGAAGAATCAGCATTCGTTCGCCGTGCTACATGCGGATGGTTCATGCCTTTCGATTTCTGCCAAATTAAAATCAATCAGATTTTGCATTTACTGATCTGCGGCTGCTGGGCTACCCCTTTAGCCTGTGCTCGGATGAACTTTCCGGGCCAGCTGTGTCAGCTGATTGATCCGCTTGCTCGGCGTATGTCACTTCATGTTATTTAGAATACATGTTTTTGTTGCGTCGCGCATTGTGGAGGTTAGAATTATTTTTAAAAACTTTTTATCTCTACGAGCGCGTATTTTTGCGACATCGCCGCCACTTTCGCACTCCGCACTCCGTTATGTCTATCTCCTATTCGCATAGGTGGAGTTAGCTAACAAAGTCCTTTGGAGGGTTTGCCATCATTTATCAGTTTAAATGACGGGAAACGAAAGAGAGAAGAAAAAGTATATAAAATTTTCTCTTTATTTGTAAATTAAAAAAAAAGAGACGAGAAATTGGAATAAATTAATTATAACGTGTTTAATAAATGTTAAAATTAATTAATTAACTGAATGAATAAAAAATTTCTCTGTAATATTTCAGCAATAGGAAAAAACAGTAAAAGCAAAAAAAATTAATTAAATAAACAATTAACCACTTCAAAAAATTGAGAAGAGAGAAATTATTAATTAGTTAATTAATTAATGAATATTAAATTAATTAATAAATTCAATAATGCAAGAAAATAACCCGTTGAGCAATGCTCGTATAAACAGTTGTTACGAGAAGACAGAACACACAACAAAAAACGTTTTCATGAAACACGAAAAGAGACAAAAAAGAAAGAAAAAAAATTAATTTATCATTTAATTGTTATTTAATTAAATTGTTATTTTATTTTAATTAATTATAATTTAACAGATTTAATTACTTGTTAATTTTAATTACTTGTTAATTAACAAAATTAAATTCCTTGTTATTTAACAAAATTTAATTAACTGTTCATTGTCAAAATTTAATTAATTATTATTTAATTTAATAATTATGTTTTTATTTTATTATATTCTCAGTTATAATATTAATTATAATGTTATTTAATTTTCTCACAATTGTTACCCTTAATTGCATTTATTACTAATAATTTGTAAAATATATCGATTTTATTTATTATTCATTTTATCGATTATTAAAATATTTAATATGCTCATTGAGCAAAGAAAGAACCAATGTATAGTGAGAGAGAGCGACAGCGGAAAAATCAAAATCGCAAAAATTTTAGGCGACTAACGCAAAAAAATAAATAAAAAAGAAGTTTTTATTCTCACAACAAAAGTATAAAAAACTGAAAATAGTATATTTTTAGTTACTTTATATTTTTGAACAATTTTCATCAAAATTTTCAAAGATTCACACATGGGAATTTCGATTTTATGATCCACATACGAAATTATGCGATCCCGAGATCGCGTTCGGTCCCATGTAACGGTGCGTGTGTCTGCCTCGAGCACAAGGACGGTAGACACGGCCGTTGCGAAAAGTGTACCTGGCTGGGCTGAGCCCCGAACGAATTTGGCGAGGGAGAAGAGCTGTCCACGAGGGGCGAAGTATCCCATATAAAAAGAAGTGGGAATAAATATCGTAAAATGAATTGCGAAACAAATAAGGTAAAAGTTGTCTTTAATAAACGATAGAATTATAAGGATGTCAGATGCACGTAGTCGCGAAGCGTGGTGCGTAGGCCGAAAGACGTCGGATTGCTGACGCTCTCGAAGGCAGGGAAGACAGAGAGAGGTCCGGCGGCAACGGGAAGGCGGCGGTGGCAGACTCACCAGACTCGATCACTGGAGTCACGTCCTCGTGGCGAGCTCACGAGTATCGCCCGGGAAGGTGATGATGAGTGCGGGAATAGGATGAAAAACTTGACGCGGTCAAGGCGGCAGCCGAACACAATTTCGTTTTGCTTTCTTTCTATGTCAACTCATGCGTAGTAGTACAGCAGTCATCGAACTATATGACTCTCGACGTACACGCCCCACTCCCTCCACTCTCACTCACTCTTACGTACCTCTTCGCCATTGTGTTAGTGCGTGGGCCAGTAATATAACTACACATTAAGTATATATATATATATAAATAACAAATATTCTATACATATATTTATATACAAGCTACAACAGGATAGAGAACATTGGAACGTGCTCCGTCACAATATATATTATGTGTACAAATAAGTTTCTGCGGTTTTGAAAAGATGGCACCACTAATAAGATCACATCGAACTTGTCAGCTGTAAAAAATCGTATAGTATATGTTGCTGTGTAGAAACAGTATAACCTTTCAATCCCTCCGACTTTTTGCTAGCATCACTTAGTTTTCATCGTGTTAACATGTCAAGTTTTGAGCCAAGTAAGCGTTATTTGCGGGAATTGTTAATTTACTTTTTTTTTGCTAGTCATAGAAGCACATGGTGATGTTAATTTGAGTGAGAGAAGTTATCGGCAGTGGTTCCAAAAATTGAAAAGTTGTGATATTCACGTGGAGGACAAAACACGCAGTAAATCGTGACGGGAAACGAAAAATGGATTCACCACAACAACCCAAAGCGAAGGAAGTCATGGGGTAAGCCCGAGCGCATGCCTCTACTTCCATGGCCAAGCCAAACAATCATGGCAAGAAGCTAATGTTGTGCATTTGGTGGGATCAGCTTGGAATAATCTATTATGAACCATTCGAACACAATCAAATCGTCACCGGGAAAAGTTACCAACAACAGCTGATGTAATTGAGCCGAGCATTGAAAATTAAATGTTCACAATTAGCCAAAAGGCACGATAAAGTCATTTTTCAGCATAACAATGCCCGGCCACATGTTGCAAAAATCGTAAAGTAAACGTTAGAAGCACTGAATTGGGACGTCCTTCCGACCCGCCGTATTCACCAGACATTGCTCCTTCAGACTATCACCTATTCCGTCGATGACTCATGGTCTGACTGAGCAGCACTGCATTTCTTACGAGGAATTAAAGAAATGAGTCGATTCATGGATCGCCTCTAAAGACGAGCAATTTTTTAGACGGGGTATCCACTTGTTGCCGGAAAGATGGTCAACAGTAGTAGAAAGTGATGGGCAATATTTCGAATGACATTATTTGTACGTTTTTTTACAATAATTCTCATTAATTCTTTATAAAAAATGACGGAAACTTATATATATATATATATATATATATATATATATATATATATATATATATATTGTAACTACGCTTTGCGTAGCTGCTAACTTAACATTGGTAAAAACCTGAAGGAAACAAGAAACAAACGAAAGGTAAAGAGTTAGACGCGCAGGAACAATCGCAAATCCATAAGCATCTATGTGCGCGGCCCTTGCGTTGGTGTCAATGTTCGCGAATCCAGGATGTGTTATTCATTAACAGTATATTAACAGCTACTTGCCGTCAGGTGAAGTGATGACTACTAGCAACTGGCTATCTCTCTCTTTTTCTTTCACTCTCACTCTCTAGTCAGAACATGCGGTCATTGTTCTGTCACGGCCTTAGTTGCCGTGGCGTTAAGTCTAAATTTCGCAGGCTAATGTCAGTACGCATCTCGCGTTCTTTTATTATTCGGATCCTGTCGACTTTCTGGAGATACTTTCTACTCGTGAATAAAGCTATGTAGGAAGTTTGAGTAAGCGTAGTAATGAAGCAGTTAACGCGATGTACTCATTAACCACAAGGCAATCAATATGACGACTTTCTCGTCTTCTTGTACTTACCTTGTCAATTATTAGGAGGCGAACTTAGTTTCCGACCTTTTTGAAAGGGCATTTATGATAGAAAATGGATACACGTTAGCTTAATCAAAATATTTCCGTCATTTTCTACTACTTTGTGTTATCATTTCTGATAACATGGCGATAACGTAACAAAAGAATGATAGCAGCTTCGAAGCGATCGAATAATCCACAAATTCTCGCACTTGTTGAGTATGTCGGAAGTGCGTATCAACAAGATTATGTTGCATCGATTTGAATAAGGTATTTTTGACGGCTTTTGCAACATTTAGCCGAACGTTGTCATGCAAGAAAATGACTTTACGCCTATTGCTCGCGATCGCTGATGTATAATCGATGAATTTCTCCTGCAATTGCTCTTTATGAATTTTTTCCATCGGATGTACACATTTTTCAACTGCTCTGTCACTGACTCCTAACTTATTAGCGAGTTCCTTCTGCGTTTAAGCTGACTTTTTGTCCAATAATGCTTGTAATGCACTGTCTACCAACTTCTTCAGGTGTCCAGAACATTCTTTGTGATTAACAACAGTATCTCCACTTCTAAACTGCTAAAACTCCTTACAAATTTTAAGCGATGGAAATTTTTCGCCAAATTCTTGAAGCAATCGATAAGTTTCTGTTACACTTTTTGTCAAATCAAAATCGTGCAAGAGGACATGTCGAAAAAACGATTTATCAAGATTCATTTTCACTGATCAAAAAATTATAATGTTTACACAAATAATGGCCTCTGTTAACTGAATTTTGTTGGTAAATGTCAAAACTAGAAGTACTATAAGTACTATATCCGAAATATCTGACTTTTCGGGTTACTTATAGATATAGATGGCAACTTCATAATAGCCCTCTCGTAGAAACCCCTCTCCTTATTTGCGAAAAGCTCGGACAGCCACTCTTTACAAACCTCTTTTGAGTCCAAGTTTATGGACAGGAACAGGTGGTAATCACTGGACGCTATGTGCAGGCTATATGGTGGATACGATAAAACTTCCGATCCGAACTCAAGGATCCGAACTCTGGACTGCTTCAAGCGGTCCAGTTGTTCACAGTAGATGTCAGAATTAAGCGTGTTGCCATATGGGAGCAGCTGATAGTGGATGATTCCCGGATGAATCCCGGCTTGGCTACTGTTTGGGACGTTCCCCCGGTTTTGAACCACGACCGTTTTCGCTTGATATTGTCGCATGTGATCCATTTTTCGTCGCCAGTCACCATCCGCTTCAAATATCGATCGAGTTTATTCCTTTACAGCAGCACATCGCAGGCGAATGATTTGGTCCAGAAGGTTTTTTTCGCATCAAATCATGCGGCACCAAAACATCAAGCTTTTTTCAGTATCCAGCCTTTTGCAGATGGTTTAAAATGGTTTGGTGACTAAGTCTCATGGGCGATGTTACGAGATACCACATGCCGGTCTAACTCGATAAATTCTATGATTTGCTCGGTATTCGTCGTCACAGGTCTTCCGCCGTCTGGGTAATCCATGGTGTCGTTTTCACCGGCTCTGCATCGTCAAAACCATTCCTCTGCGGTTCGAAGTGATAATGTGCCATCCCCCAAAACACCATTAATCTCCTGGAACGTTTCTTTAGCGGATTTGCCTTTGACGAAGGAAAATTTTAAAATAACGCGAATTTCGGCGTTAGTGAACTCCCTGTTTACACGGCTATAACTTTTGAACGCAATATCCAAACTAATCATGCATAGCGTCGTTTTGTACGTGATGTCAAGTGATTATGACTTTCAAATGATGTATAGTATTGCCAGATACGAGCTCTGTAGCGCTTTATACATAGCCGCGAAATTCATAAGACAAAAAGGCGGAAGGGAGATATTTGTCAACCTAATATATATTATGGATGGCAATCGAGTTATCCTTCATGAATACTATCAAATTTTTCTTTCTATATGTTAGATTATACGAGGGATAAGGAATAATTTGGAAGAAGGAATATCTGGCTGCCAGTGTTATACTTATTTTTAGATTGATTGAACTACTAATAGAATTATGTATCTATTTATTGTACTGTCGATATAAGTAAATGATTAGTTTTAACATTTTGGCAGAATTATAGATCTATTTCATAGCTATTAACGATCCTCTGAGTATATAGCAAATGCGCCATTACCGTTGATGTTAACTCGCATTATACTACATGGATCTTATCTCTTTATATCGAAAACGATACTACATAATCCACTTAAATGAATTAATTTATTTATGAACTTTAGCTTTTACAAATTAAACCGTAGTTAAGCTACTTAGTTCAGCTCTGTAAACCGAGAAAGTGTCTTTAAATACTTCTGTGAGTCTGTACAAAAAGAGTTAAAATTTCAATTCAGTTTTGTTGAGTCTATTGTTATTATGATTTTTAACATTTTTTATATGACTATTTAAGAACGTTTTAGAATTTTAAAGCTCTCAAAATTCATTTAATTTCTATAGTAATGTTATAATTAAACAATATTTCATATGTAAAAATGTATTTTATTAAATAAAAACAATAGGCTAATTAAAATTTCATTGAATAAATTAAAAATTCTACATAGAAATTTTTAGAAGTTACTTACCAATCATTTTATCGACAATTTCGCAATATGCCTGCCTTAGAATATCTAATAATTCACTTACTTTGGGTTTGATAGCAAAACATCTTTGCATATTAGATGATATATATTCTCTACTATAACGTGCATCAAATTGAATGAACTTTGAAAAAAGTTCTTTAATACGATTATATATATCGCTTTGCAAATTCTGAAAGTAATTATATCTATTTATATAGTCATTTTCTTTATTGAAATACAATAACCCAATTTCATCATGATCATTATTATTAAAAAAAAAAACAAAATTCTATTTGAATATTGAAAATATTATTTCATATGCGAATTCTCAGAACAAAAATCCATATGAGTATAAGTTGATACAAAATAAATAAGTTTGATAAATATGTGAGTTCTTGAAAAAGTATTCAAGCCTCAAATCATTTTTTCATCAAAAAACAATCCATATGTAATAGCTAATCTTCTCTTGCTACCTCCTTGGTATGTGCTCTTTAAAAACATTCATAGATGAACATGTATAGATTATACCCATAAGAAAGATGAATAGAAATCATAAAAGTTGTACTGTTCACATTCAGCCACGTACATATTTATATAGGAGGTATATTCAAATATTAAGGTAACTATTTGTTTTTCTTAAAAAATATTTATTTATTAATCAAAACTTATGTTGTTCTCTTCAAAGTAACCCCCCTCAGATATAATATACTTGTGCTAACGCTTTTTCGAATCATCAAAGCACTTCTGATAATCATGTTTTGTTATAGCCTTGAGTTCTTTCAGCGACATAGATATCCTCAATCGTTGAAAATCAATGTCCTTTCATAGCGCTTTTCAGTTTTGGAAATATGGAGGCTGAGGCATGCTGATGTTGGTTTTGATAAAAAAATGTCGCACAAGTAACGATGACTAAGCAGGTGCATTATCGTGATGCAAAAGCCACGAATAGTTTTTCCAAAATTCTGGACGGTTTCTGCGTATCGCCTGGTGCAAACTACGCATAAATTTAAGGTAGTACTTCTTATTGGCTATACTACCTTGTGGTAAGAGTTCATGATGCACTACGCAATGGTAATCAAAGAAAGCAGTGAGTAAAATTTTGACATTTGTCGTGCTTACTCGGTCTTCATTCTTCTAGGCTCTCCCATTGAGAGGATTTGGCTTTAGTTTCAACGCCGTAACCATATATCTACGATTTATGACCAGTTATGACGCTTTTGAGAGAATCAGCATCATTGCCGACTAACTCAACATTTCCTGAGCTATGGTCATGTTACGGTTCTTTTGATAAATTAATAAATATTTTTTTATTGGTCTTACAGTCCAATCAATTCAATCCAAAAATAAAATAAAAATAAAAAATAAAAATAAAAAAAAAAAAAAATAAAAAAAAAAATAAAATAAAATGAAATAAAAATAAAATAAAATGAAATAAAAATAAAATAAAATGAAATAAAAATAAAATAAAATGAAATAAAAATAAAATAAAAATTAAAAATAAAAATTAAATTAAAAATTAAATTAAAATTATAATGACAGTCAGACTGTCCTTGTTTAAATTCACCCCCGTAGACTAATCTGAAAATAAAATATTAGCTGAAAAAATTCTTTGTTAGTAAAGTGCAGACTGACTGTCCCCAACACCCTTACCTAATCTAATTGAAGACTTGTCCAACGTTTCGAGCTCGCTACGGCTCCTCATCAGGGACTGATTCTTTTGATAAAAATTAAGCAGTTTTGGAACGAATTTCTCTGACATGCGTCTCATGCCCAAAACATCCAAAAAAATAGCATGGCATGAGCCAATCTATATGTCAACATCATCAGCAACTTCTCTGATAGTGATTCGACGATTTTTTAACAGAATATCTTTCACTTCTGATTAGATTTCTGAATTTGAGCATTCTAGGAAAACCTTGTACCTTTTATGCACATTCTTTTTACTCAAAGTAGACTCACCGTTAGTAATGGTCAAGATTTCAAGAGTTTTAACACGGAATTCCATTTTGGATACAAAATTTAATGCAAAATCTTTTGTCTTATTATCGTTCGCTCAATATTTTTATTTATTAAATTCATAGCGCACTCAACTTAGCTGCAGCTGAACATAATACTCTACCGTCTTCAAGGGAGATCCCACGGTTCTCAACAAAAATGACTGAAGCGAAAAGGAAAATCATAAAAATCTATGTATATGCAATAACGTCTAATTTTTCTTGTTAATTTTATCAAATTACAAGTTAGACAAGGAAAAGTAGGTCACGTTCGATTTCGGATCATCTTACTCATACACCTATCCGTCAACCTGTAGCGCAAAAAGAAATAAAATACTACCGACCAACTAGTGCACAATACACACTGGAGCTCACATCAGGGGTCGGAAAAAAATTAAATTAGCAATTGCTGGGTTTACTAAATACTTTTTTGATTTCTCCCTACTGTTTCTCTCTCTCTCTCTCTCTCTCTCTCTCTCTCTCTCTCTCTCTCTTCTCTCTCTCTCTCTCTCTCTCTCTCCATCTATCTTTCTCTCTATTTTAGGACGGGTCTATGAATTTTGTTAAAATTCCCGTACGGGACGCGGGCGCGGGCAATCGACTAATCATTGGGCTATCCGACCAGACCAAGTTTCGGTAGTAACTCCGGTATCCTGGCTCGCATTGCATGCGCGAGGATTATCGGGCGAAATTTTACGACCTCTTTCTCTCTGTCTCTCTCTCTCTCTCTCTCTCTCTCTCTCTGGCCTATAAAGGACCACGAGTCCTTAGGCTCTAATAAATACAATTCTAATTCTAATTCTCTCTCTCTCTCTCTGTAGTCTCTTTGTGGTCTCTCTATGTGAACACGACTGTTATTTTTATAAAATCTTAAGCTTCTATTTATAACAAAGTATTTATAAGCAAATAATTAGTGATAATTAACTAAACTGATTAATTGTCCCTATTGATAATTTAATCAGTGGTGAAAATGGACAAATTTGGTTAATTGTATTGTAAATTATAGTCACTGTTTATTAGTAGGAACTGTGCAAAGTATTTATATTGGATTTTTATATATACATGTCTACAAGTTAATCTTCATTGCACATTTTAAAAAGACGAATAATTATACGGAAAAATTCAGTCATTGTATATCATCAAAAATTTATAAGAAAAATTCATATTAGTTTCTTCTTATATAAATATATATACGATCAGCAAAGGGTTATTTGATATTCTGTCCTTTTTCTTACAAACACCGAATGTAAACAGGTATCTTCAATATTGAACTTATTAATCTCAGACTAATGTACTCGTAATACATTGCTGCGAAATTTATAATTTATTTTATGAAGACGTACATATACATTCTTCATTATATTAAAAACAGAACCATTTAGATAATGGGATAAAATATAACATACCGAATTTTCAATGCTATATAAAATGAAATTAAGCATACAAATTATAAAAAAATAAATTAAAATATTTCAATTTAAATATCTTGTAGTAATAATTTTCAATACTATGACATCCTAATATGCTCAATGCGGTTATTTTTCAATACTAAATTTTATTACAATTACTTACGAAATATAAGTTTAGTTCTCAAAACTTTTTTATGAGATAAGTTTGATAGTGAAATTAAGAAAGCTAAGCAACTTATAAACTCTGCGTTAAATCATAGCAAGAAGTTTTGAACCATAACTACTTAAATTATATTAAACAATTATCATCAATCATGAACTTATTTATCACGTGCTAATATGGACGGCATGATGACAGGCTCAAGGTATTTATTTAAATATATGCTTTTGAAATCAAGGAACTATGATAGTTGCTGTTATTATCCAATAATGCAAATTCGTTAAACAGCGCGTAAGTGTCTCAAACATTCAATTCCATCGATCTGCCGTATTGAACAATAATTGTCATATGTACATATTTTTTCTACTGATATACTACAAACACTATTGATAACTTTTCATGACTATAATAATAACATTAAGATATTATCAAAATTTACTAACATTCACTAACTACAAGCTTACTTCCCATCAACACGACGTAAATCCATAATACTCGCTCTACCAATGATTAAGTCCACAAAGTCCCCGAGTGACTATCGTCCAATTTCAATATTAAATTTCATATCTAAAATCATTGAAACAATCATATATAACCAATTGACGGAGTTCTTGTGACAAAACAACACACTAAATGAAATGCAAACAGGATTTCGACCTGGTTCTAGTACCGAGACTGCGCTTTAATGGCTCTTAGAAGATATGAGAGAGGGCATGAATAAGTAACTCATTACGATTATGCTACATTTCGATTTCTCTAAAATTTTCAAAGTCTCTCATTCTCTCCTTCTAAATAAACTGTCTGCTATTGATTGTACTCAAGAGATCATAATGTGGTTTAATTCATTGCTCTCTGGAAGAGAACAAAGGACGGCGGTATCGAACGGTGACAAGTCAAAATTTATAGGTAGCAATCTTGGTGTTCTACAGGGTTCTATCCTCGGACTGGTGCTTTTCTCAATTTACGTTAACGACATTTACTCTCATATACCATACCCTTTACATTATATTCTATATGCTGATGACTTGCAGATTTCCATTCAATCTGCACTTGAAGATAGCAGAAGAACAATTCTAAAATTGAATACACAGACTGTCTCTAATTGATCCAATCCCAATGGGCTTCAACTTAACTTCAAAACAAAAGCAATAGTCCTTGGATCTCCATATTTCATCAACCTGTTCTAAAGCTCCCTTAATGACATTATTATTCCATTTCAAGATTCAGTTGTAAACCTTAGTGTTGAATTAGATAGTAAACTTACATGGAAAAAGCATATACTTAATAACTCAAACAAAATTCATTCCGTTCTCTGTATTACTGATGAGTTCGATCTAAAAGTGGAAAGATTGTTCAACAAGGGAATCCGCTACATCTATGATATTAAAAATAGTGATCAAGTATCTACGTATAGGAATAATCTGCGCTGACTCAGAGATTCTACTCGAACAAAATCCAGAGCTGCGTCTCTCCTATACAAATTATTCCAAACGAAACGGCACATCTACTTACTCAACTACTTTTCTGAATATACATGCTCTTGACCTCTCTAGGACATCTAGCCCCTTTAGCAATACCACCTAACTCCAAGGGCGTTCAATCTCAATCCTTTCATTTTACCCTACTTCCTTATGGAATTCTCTTCCTCTGTCTTTTCGAAATCTTCCTATCTTGTCCTCCTTTAAACTGGCCCTATTTAACGACGCATATTATGAGCAAATTTCCATGTAGTATCTTTCATCTCTACATAATAACCTATCATCCTCTGGGATTAATCAACCCCTCATTTTTTCATACTAACTACCTGACCCCTTTCGATCACCTTCGCCAACTCAGACTCAATGTATTATGAATTTATTTATTTTTATTATACAATACTATTGCAATTTTCTATATCGTCAATGTAAATTGAGCAAAGTTTATTTTTACAAAATGTATAACAAATTTACTTATTCTGTACATCATGCTGTACATCTAATAAAACCAAATTATCTATCAATCTCTCCCAATCACGAAATGCGAAGAAGCGAGAATGTACGAGCCGAATAAAATGAAAGCGATATACGGCTTTACTTCTAACTTTTGTTTCTTTATTCCATTAAACACCAACAAAGTTCTCCTTTTTGTTTTTTTTTCTCCACTGATTGCAAGCTCGCAAAGAAACTTCTGGCGTC